>OZ024916.1:30764501-31212499 GCA_964017125.1 Flabesymbios commensalis | reverse complement strand
GACATATCCTGAGTCTACGTACAGAAGGATTAACTCCTTGGTGGTTGACAACTCCTTCACTGTGTCCAAGAAACGATCCACGTCACCAAGACAGGACATGTTGGAACCTGCCAGTACATTGGGCTGGTCAGCAGGGATGGCTGCCCGGGCTTTTGGTGAGAAGAAGTACCGCGCTGATTTACCTTGCCAGAAAGGATCATCATTGCTTGGTTTAATGTCCGGAAGAACGTCAGAAATAAGCAGTCTATTCTCACACGACGATGACTCACATGTACAATGAATAAATGATATATGTTCAAGTCTAGACAGAAGAATGAACAAAAGTAGAATGCAAATCAGAATGATCCAAGTTCTGTTTCGACGACCACACCAACAACTTCCTGTAACAAAAAATAAAGATTATTAATTTAAAACAACACATTGGATATTATTATATAGGCCTATATGAATTATGAAGTCACATTAGGGAAGTTTTGTTATGTTCCTTGTAGAAAGACTGTCTTGCCGACATTCAGATGCTCTAATTCAGCGTAGTGATGACATTTTCATAAAATACCATTGCAATAATTATCTTTGTGTGTAGTCGCGCAAAATCAAAATAACATACTAAAAATTGACCTCAATTTGATATTCAAACAATGACGATTTGACGTCACAAAAGATCCAGGTGAATAATAAGACACGTCACACAAAAACGTTTTTTATCGAATTATTATAGCAATGGGTATGTTAATTATGATGCTGAAATCTGACTTTAGGTATAATGATTAAAGCCATGATAGCCCCCAAGATGGCCATCAAAAAGTCCGACATCAAGAAAAATGCAAAGGTCACAATCGAGGTCATCCTCTCGAGGCCTACAATCACATGCATCATTAACATATTTGTGTTGCCATTTATGTTGCGGTACACCAACACGACACGTCGTTCAATGCTTTTCTTATGAACACATTCCAGAATCAAACACTGTGGATCTTCAGGAAAGGTAATCAATGGCTCGATCAGTCCTGGTGTGTTTTTCAATGCTTTTGACTAAAATGAGCCTAGCTGTTGGTTCAGAATATACTCAGGGATATAACCAAACCAGATCAATTAACATTGAAACTGCATCGGGTATAGAGGTATATGTTTAATGTTTCTTGTATGTGTACATGAGCTGAACTAGATCTCTATTCATTTCATTATGCCCGCATCGACAGGGTGAACAAGAGGCGAGTGAATGCTAGACGCTGGCCAGGAGCGGTCGCGGTGATGGCCATCAATTCTAGTGCTGCACCTGCATTCAGGCAGCGTTGAACCGTCGTTCCGTGTTGGCTTTGGTCAGTTTTATAAAATCACACAATACATCATCAGCTACATGTACATGTATTATAACCAGCCAATGTTATGTCTCCACCTTTTGACGTCACGAATTAGCTCCGCCCCCTGCTTTTGCCTTTGGGAAAATCGTTCCCAGTGGTTTAAAAATATTTAAAAATTAATCTAAAATAGTATGAAATATGACATTGTGCAGAGTAGGTCTGGGGACTACATGGGGCATTCAAGTACCACCTTTTAGACATGTTAAAGCTAAAATGTGAAATCAATCAGCAATATTTGAAAACAGTTGACCTCCATATTGTCAAATCTGAATAATTTCCCCTCACTTGAAGTTGTGGATCGCGTGAGCGAGACACAACTTCAAGTGAGTGAAAATTCAAATTAAATAAGTTGGCGGTTAAAGGGTTAACAAGAAATAATGAACTCTTGAGGTGTTAATCACTTTGGCTGCATTTTATATTTTAATATTTTTATGCAATTTAAGGGGTTAGAACAAAACCAAGGCTAAGTCAGTTTTTCCTGAATTTCACTATGGGGTTCCATAGGACAAAAAAAACAGTGTGCCATGTGTCTACCACAACATATCATGAAAATAATCAATTTTGACGACAAAGCGGCCATTTTGTTCTGGCCAAAATTAATGCTAAGTTTACCATTTTTGTCCTATGGTACCCCAAAATCAGACATCAGAAAAAAATGAAAAATGACTTAGCCTAATTGTTTTTGTTCTGACCCCTTCAATTATGCCAATTTGTGGTTGACCCACTGAATCCTTCAAGGACTGTTTTTTCCTGGAGGGGGGGGGGGGCATTGACTGTTTTTTCCGATGCGGTCTTGGGTTCAGGTAAATCTTGTTGTAAAAAAAACTATTTTTCACGCCTATTTCCTCTTTGTTTGGAGTTTTCATCTTTGTTACGTAGGATTCAATAAAGCGTAGCTACTAGCTCGGCCTACTCTAATTTGAAATATATCGAATAAAAGTGTTCTTGTTTGTTGCTTTTTTCCCATAAATTTATACAATTTTAGATTGTAAAGAATGTAACGTTATATAGCTAAGTTTGATGAACTCTTGGTGCGATATTCACTTAGGCTGCATTTTATATAATTCATGTAATTACACCAACCCTTTACTCTGTATAGCCTACCAATAAATTTTAATAATTTCAAATGAGTAGTGAGAGATTCCAAGAATAACCACTGACATTGTTCAGTATCATGTGGCGATAAAATATCATTTTGGCATATCTGATAATCAAATTCGAAATTTATTATACATCTATGACAAACATAATACAAGTTATTGCTTGAAAAGAAAATCGCTAATGACTAATTTTCTAAAACAAAATCCATGAGCATCAGTACAGATGATGCCTACCAGTTTAGGGAATATAGAACAGTTTGACAAAGAAATAAAAGTGAATGTAGAATAGGCAATACATCAAAGGCTAGCTTGGACTTGTGCCAGTTGTTGCAGGCACAGTAATGATTACATGCTCGCTACACCAGCTACATTATCTATTTCTTCTTTGATTAATCTAGCAACAATACTTGCGCCTGCTGTTGGAACCAATGCTAGTAATGATGTGCAGGTAGCATTCCAGCAAACATGAGATGCTGGCCCAACGCTGGTTCACTGTTGTAACGAAACCTTCATGCCTATATTTTGTCTTATGATCGACTGAGATCTGACAAGACTGCCAAAATTATCTTCCAACCTGCAGTACGGGTGCAATATAGAGGCTAATAAGAGTAGCACAGTGAGCGAGATATAATTTATATCACATTCGGCGAATAACGCAAATGCATCTACATGTTTTAAAGGCAAGTGTTCGCCTGTCTGCATTTTGTTCCCATTTGATAATGTTGTTTATTAGTTTACACGGGGCTTCGATAGAAGACTTGAAACGCTTTGACCGCGAACGTCGCAGCGTGGGAAACATCGTAACTTTCCCATTCATCATATATATTTTTTACTAAAATGTATTTAAGCCCGCTTTCATTTATTTACTGTTCTTGTAGCTTCCAGCAAAACTCATGAAGGTACATGTATATGTGAACCTTCACAATAACAAAACAACCTATAGTATCCTTCATTGAACAATTATCAACCATATATCTCCGATTACGTTTTCAGAATAGAGGCTGATCAAAGATAACAGCCGTTGGGAAATTGTCACCATTATTAATGAATTATTCGATATAAATAATAATTCAATATTATTGACAGATGGTCATAATTATAAGCCTGGTGTTTGCTAAAAAACACAAATTAATTGACCAATAAGCGTGTCATTATCATATATTTTGTATTGATACCAACCCCTCGCCATTAAAAAGTAATTAATATAAATCATGCAAATCACTTTACAGGTGTTGGTTAAAAATACTTCTTGGGCCAAAAGGGTTTAATATATTTAAAATGTTCTGGGAGTGGTCTAGACGAATTCACCGATCACCAAACTAGTTTAAATGGGGTACTACAAAATAAAAATGAACTAAAATCAACCAATTTACAAACTATATGGTACCGGGAATATGGCAGCGGCCATCTTGGACGCCATTTTGAATAACTAAAAATTATCAAAGAAGGAAGTTTGGCATCATTCAGATTCTGGTTCTACGTATACTTCCCCTACCATAATCTGCTATAAGCCGGCTTGGGAATTGGAAGTATATTCGCAAGGTTGCAATCGTGGTTGCTTATAAACTACAATAATTTTGAATAAGTCGCTGATGGGTTAGGCCTACTATTAGTCTAATATAAATAAAACGGCTTATTACATAATTTTGCTGGGAAAATAAGTAGAATTCAACACAGTCATAACTATTGTAAATGGATGAGTTCATATATGTCATACACTACCAGTAGGAGTCTAGAATTCTATCAAATCGAAACATAGCCATGAATTTCTAACCAATTACACAGCAACTAGTCGTTTATTTTTGATGACATCATATCTACCCTTTCCCATGACCCAAATGCAGACAAGTTTTAATATGCCCTTCTCTTGGTCATATAGGGCCTACTGTGGATTTCTGGCATAAAACGTTTTCTTGTCATTTTTTTAGGGTCCGGGTATATATGCGTGGTATATTGATCCTACTACAGGGCCCGGTTGCAGGAAGCGGTCTCAGTCTCAGAAACCTGAGACTGAGACCATTTTTGAGCTTGAGACTGAGACCGAGATCAAATTCGGTTGCAAGAAAAAAAATGATGCCTGAGATGGTCTCACTGAGATCAAAATCCTGAGACCAGTCCAAGGTGGTCTCAGGATCCGAGCTCAAATATGTCTTTTTAAATATAGAATTATATTGGTTAAACATGGCTTATGAAATGATATCTCAATGCTGGTCCGTAGAGTATAGTCTATATTAGTAGCCTATATTAAAACATTTAAAATTTGATAAAACGTATTGTAGGCTATGAATTACGACGGATGGTTAGCATTAAAAATAGACCTTGGCAGGCTTGAGAAAGTTGAAAAGTTGAGCAGCTCAGGCTTGAGAACAACACTTCAAACAAGTTCAGCAGTGAAATCATGATTTAGGCCTAGCCTGTGTAGGCCTACCGTAGTCTAGGCCTGGCCTAGACTAACGTCAGACCTAAGTCTAAGACTTGCAGCGCCACAGTGCACCCTTGCGCCAACTTGTATGTAACGTTAGTCTAGCCTACAGCTAGGTCCTTAGGAGACAGTGTAGCCTAGCTGTAGATGGTGCAGTGTAGGTATAGGCCTACATCCAGCACAGTGTAGGATATGCCCAGTAGGCCTACATGCATAGTCTATAGTAGACCTATAGGGGAGACAGGTACACAATAGATACGTAGCCCTATGTCCTGTTTTTTTAAAAGCCTACTATAAAAAGTTCAAAGTAGTTATAGTGGAGTATTTATAGACTAGCCTGACGTAGGCCTGCTCTATACATGTACTTAATATAGTACATGTAGTAGGCCTTAGGCCAGTAGCATAACCTAGCCCTAGCACTGTAGCAGCATATTATTCAAACATAATATTAATTTTGTTGAATGTAGGTGTCATGAAATTTAATGTCTAGGTATAGGCCTAGGCTTAGCCTATGCCTTAAAAAGTCAGACCCTAGATTTAGGCCTATGAGATAGGGGCCTAGTAGGCCGAATTCGTATAGAAAGCATCACTTCGAAATTTTAATCAGGGATTTGTCCGAAATAAAGCTACTTTAAAACAAAAAAACATATCTTAGCAGACACTAACACGTGTAACTGATATGTAAATGTTGTTATGGGAAGAAAAATATATTTAAACCCAGTAAACATCCACTTTTTTAGTTGTTTTTTCGCATTGTTTTTAGCTGAGATAGGAGGGGCCTAATGATCTCAGCTGAGATAAGTGTGCCCTTGGCTTCTTGCAACGGACTCGGTCTCAAGATCTGAGACTATCTCAAGTGAGACCATTATCTCAGTCTCGGTCTCACTCCTGAGACTGAGACCGAGATCGCTTCCTGCAACCGGCCATTTTGTAAGGTGTAAGGCCATTGTACAATATGCTGACTGTGCTGACATGTGTATTAATCCTAAACACCCTCAGTGCGGGGATCGACTTTAGTCGCCAGAATCTGACGTCTGTAGACGTCAGATTCTGACGACTAAAGTCGATCCATATTTGTAATGAAAGTAGACCCATGACATACGTATTCAATTGAATCGGAAAGAGCTAACTAACACATTTATGATGTTTTCA
Organism: Flabesymbios commensalis; assembly: GCA_964017125.1. NCBI lineage: Eukaryota > Metazoa > Annelida > Polychaeta > Terebellida > Flabelligeridae > Flabesymbios > Flabesymbios commensalis. Next base: position 31,206,464 of record OZ024916.1, on the reverse strand, counting down.
AATTGAAAAAACCCTTTGGTCTCCGTGGTTCATACAAAAAATAATTCAGCGCTTTAAGGGTTAAAGTGCTAATCTCGTCTATAGCCGTGTCCGTCAAACAAGACGAATTGAAAGATAGATCTGGATTAAATTGCAAGATTTGCATGTTTTGATGCAAAAGAAAAATATGTATAATTAAATTTTACAGACTTCAGGTTGTGGGTCGCGATAGTGGGTAAAATTTTAAATTGTTTTATTTATAGTGCTTTAATGGTTAATACGATGAATTCTTAACCACAGTGAACACAATATAAAATTATATAACACCCGTGAGCATGAGACGTTGTGGCTATGTTGGCTTATTGTTTACGACGTTGGCCCAGCACTAACCCAAACTGGACTCATATCAACGTATCGTATTTGCGATAACACAATCACTTCTCCCCCCCCCCCCCCCAGCAAATTCATTGACTCGTTGTTGTTATAAAGCTGGCCCATCGTCTGCGACGCTGGCCCAGCATTTTAACAACAATGGATCAATGCGTTGTGTTTGCTGGGTATAGCCAAGACACAAATCACAAGCACGACCAGTTAGTAACGATGCACGATTCAGTGCACAAAGTGGCTGCAACAGATGCTATACTGTTACTTGTGAATACATGTGAATTTAACAACGTGATGTCTTTGTTATCAGGTTATAGTGTTTTTTTTCAAAGCTCGTCATCGAACAGTAGGCCTACTTCATATGCTTTCCTAGCAAACACGATACATCAACCCATTGTTGGTCCAATGTTGGGCCAGCGTCGTAGACGGTGGACCAACATTGGACCAACATTGGATTGATGTATTGTGTTTGCTGGGTTGTTATCCACATGCATTTTAAAACTAGGTAGAGAGATTTATCCAGTAACCATTGATACAAAATAAAACATGATCAATAGTGGCATACATAAAATTATGGGTCGCCAAATCATGACCACCAGGGAATAATACCCCGACAAGTCTCCTGGTTGGGTACTTGTTTCCATAGCGGTCCCTTGTTTGTGATCAGTTACCCAGTATGACTGGGCCGCCTAACTCATTTATTGCGCGAGGCCCAGTCACACTGACCGCCATTTTGTTTACACAGCCAGCTGTGTAAACCGACACTCACGCTGCCTACCAAAAAACTCTGATGCAAGAAATTGAGATGAATATTTCAAGTGCCTATGAAAACTAGGCCATTTTCAGCAGGCGTAAACTTGTAGTCGTATTGGAACTATTTACATTTAAAAATGGAGGTCACTGTGTCAGAGCCTTGCGATGTCATCAGGGTAGTGATCAGTGATGACGATGGCAAGAAATAATTTAGTAATATAAACAACTGATGAAAATGACCTCACCAGAAATGGAAATATCACAGCAAATATTGATAATACGTCTACTCTCGCGGAAAGAATTCTTCACAGGAGAACAGAGAAAGGTTTAATGTGCCCGATAATATGCTTTCCTAAAACCTGTCAACCAGTGCACATGCAAAGACGCCCCTCCCTGTCCCACTGCACTTACCCCTCTACGAGAGTAGAATACATACTAGGCCTAATACCTATATGCGTTATTATCACTATGCAATAGTGTTTTTATTCAGTGATGAGAGAATTGTACAAAACCAGCAGAGATACTATAAGCATGAGTACTAACGATTTTACAGTTGTTAAGCATAAATGAATATTTAGTTAAATAGGAAGTGTTTTACAAGTATTAATTGTTATGTATTTACAGGTCGCTTTTTAATTCATCAATTCGTGCAATTTATAAGTGTTCATCATTCCATCTATTCACCTTTTCATCTTTTTCATCACTTTCTTGCATTCATTGCGATCATTTGATTCATTCATTCATTCATTCATTCATTATTTGTTCATTCATTCATTCCTTCGAATATTTGTGTAATTGTTGCTCGTCTTATTCATTTTACTTCTCTACTCTTTTCTATAATTCTCATTCAGTTTGTTTTATTATACACAGCATATATGTATTTATAGTATCAAAAGTTCACGTATGATTTGCAATATGGTTTTATATTTTATATTAATTATGGATAAATCATGTATTAATTGATTATCTTAGTATGAATGACCGATTTTATGTAGGCCTACTCGTTTTATTGTCCATCACAATTCAGTCATGAGTGACCTGTTTTTATACTGGGTGAGTCTGAAGTATAAATAAATGTGTTGCTAATACTCCTACGTATTCTACCAATGTGTACGTCAAGTTTGCGCATAGGTTACGCATAGCCTGTGTTACGCATAGGTTACGTATGTCTTGGCATGATTATGAGGATTGCCAGCTGTGTGACGCCGTAGATGCACAGTTCACGCATTGGTGGAATACAAGTAGTCTGTGGACGCACCGATTTTGTTATTTAGATGTCATGTTACGAAAAAAATGTGAATTATTATAATCTTGTTATGTTAGCTATGGTATTGACAACATTCAAAATATTCAACAGATATAACACAACATACTTTACTGGTGGTTGTGCTACACTTTCAGTTAAACGTTTAGCTGCTCAGGCATGTATTTGATCTGTTTCCTTCGAGTAATGTGCAAATTACAAACTCTACCACTTCTAATTAAGTCAAATTACAAGTTTATAAAAGATATATTATAATATATCGAACTTACATAATAAAACATGATTTTTTTTAATGGAAGCATTATATTAGGATTAACAAATATTCATCAAAATGTATGCATTGGAGCTTAAAAGGTTAACCTGATTTTTTTTATGTTGAGAAATAACTTTTATATAATTAGCATGATTAGGGGTAGGGTTAGGTAAACATATGTCGTTTCTGTTCTGTTTGAGCAATGGACATATGGTTTATCAAATATAGAATGGAATTACATTTCCATTCCTAAGATGTATAGAACGCTGCAGTGTAGTAAATATCATCTCTCCAGAAACGTTTTTCTTGACCATGTTGACTGGCTGGTATTGGTTTGATGTATTCGCCCTTATGAGGTTTCTCAGGTTTCTCATTTGTATCTGTCTGCTGATGTGCTTCACCATCGAAACCTATTTCCTGATTAAAATTCGTGGTGAAGAGTTTCCAATCACCTCTTTCAGATCAACTCACTCTCTGAATGCCCTTGTGATGACAAAAAACGTACAATCACACTGGAATTTCGCACCTTCTCGTCTTTATTTCGCTTGATTCCACGTCGACTCTTTTTGTTTTTCATTTTACATAAGTTTATACCACCCTTAAATTTGAATGAAATGTCATTCAATACCAACTTAAGCTGGTATGGTCAACACATGATGGTGAATGTTGCTGTCATTCCTGGCATTGTTTTAGGTTTGTTCAGCCAATGCAATAGATGAGAATAGAGAAAACACAATACCGCAACAGAGATGGTGAATTGTTCTTGATGTCCGCGATAGTACTATCTCCTTTGTGGAGTTTATTGAGATGTCCTTGTACATGCATGCCACGGACTCTTGGCAATGATATTTTTTCCTTGATAGAAAATCCATCCCTTTACATTATTTCACTCCAGCGCCTGAGGATCCGTGGTCTAAACATGATCATGCATATGTAGGATAGTATATTTTGTGCATATCCCACCCGGTAAACGCAAAACATTTGTATGACATTTATTCAACGTCGGCTCAACGTCTTCGGCGTTGGTCCAACATTGTATAAATGTCATACTTTTTTTTTGTTTTGTGTTAACTGGGTAGTCGATTTTTAGGTAAAAAAATTATACACACATATGTGATGTCCTCTGGTGTATCACCTACACCAATTGAAGAAGGTTCGTCAGCTGTCATACATACATCATAGACCATCTGTACATGGTGTGATGATTGTTGGGGGAATCAAAGTGATCAAGGTGTTTATTTAGAAGCAGTCGGTTTGAACCGGTTATATCATTTCTTCTGCAGACTTCTTTCAAGATCAGCTACACAGTCTTTCAAGATCAGCTACACTGTTTTTCAGGACTATGGGGTGATTTTTCTGATTATGGTGTTGGCTTTTAAGTTTAACAACTTGCATAGCGTTGACATTGCTATAGGCCTATATATCAGATTCCACGAAGGCTTGGCGTAAGCCATTGTTTTCCACTGAGCATCGAAGCGTAGGCCTACAATAACTTGTGAAACTGAATTCCATGGAAAATCAATTAACCCCTTGTTCATTTGACTTTGGTGATCATGTCACCACAGAATAATACGAAGCCCAGGGAGGTATATATTAGTGTTTGGAATAAGTTGATTAGATTGGTAAGCTTGCATGGTGATGAGGGAGAAACTGAAACTGAATGACTCTGAAATAATGGTTTCCTATTCAAGTTACGGGCTAAATTCCAAGCCTCTCCGGCTTTAGTGGCACCTTCCAGTTCTGTTTGACGAACGCTGGATTAAAAGATGGGTAAGGTGAGGTAATTTGATTGTGCATAGCATTAATACAATGTTTGACACATGATTTAATTTGCGTTTTTAAGTATTGTACATGAGAGGAAAATAAAAAGCATAAATTAAATAAATATACGTCATGTTTGGGATATTTATTTCATCTCTATGGTCTTTTGATTAATTCCAAGTGATGTCCAGCCTACTAAAACATATAAACGTGAAAATCTATTCATTAATGGTCAAGATATGCAGGAAAATTGATATTAATAGTGTGTCAGAATTCAAAATGGCCGCAATGGCCGCAAAAAAATGCCAACCATATTTTTCTAGTTAGATTATGATTATGTATCGATAAAATTACATAGGGTCTATTAGCATAAATTATAGCCTACTACATGCCATTCTGCGGAGCTATTCAGGCAAATGTCAGGGTGGCACTAAACATAATCAGAGCCCGACCAATATCTGATTGACCAAATTCTAAGCTGTTTAATGTTGAAGGGCATTTTTTCACGATCACCACATAATGTAATATGATAATAACCATCGGATTGGTCAAGGTATCACCTACCTTCAGTGAGTTGGTGTAGGCATGCCTCCTCCATAACGTCTGTAGGCCTTATAGCCTAATATTCACGCCTCAGATCTGTGCGCAATTCATATAGAGATTTTTATTCGGTGGAAAGGTACATTGAAACATCATGTAGGACTAAGACTATGTGTAATGAAATAATAAATACTGGAGAGCCACCATACTTGCCACGGGGGGACAAAAACACCGAAAAGAGCCCAGTGGCATTTTTAATATATCGGTCATATCGCCTGAAAATGTACAATCGCCCATTAAAGTGGTCGTTGGATATTATACTGGCCTTAGCTTCACTGATGACTAATATCTTTCTTATTCAAACACCTATAGCTATATTCGATAGATGTCTAGCTTGATGAAAATGTAAAGGTTGCATTGTGTTTCACCTCTCGTTGGTGCTCATTTTCAGTTCGACAATGCCATATGTGTGTACAAATAACTCACTTTTAACCTTTAGACGACATTTCAAAAGTTTTTAACAAATATTCAGGCTTGACATAAAATATTTGTGTTACTTTCCATAGTTGCTACATAAATAAAGAATTAAAAAAAAAAATAAAAGATGCACAAACATATTTTGGGATGGCACCTGAATGTATACCACTTTTGTGAAGTTTGTTTGTGATGTGCCTAACAAATAATTATGGTGTATACTGCAATGAAGAAATAACATAAAAGATAAGTTGTGCCTTCCCAGTAATAAAGCTTCGGGTTTTTAGTAAAAAATGATCAGCAGAAAGTGACAGTGAATCATAGTTTTCTATGCCAGCGACCCCTATTAGATATCATACTAGGAAATAGTTAGGCACATCATTTTCGCTCCATAGGTGGTATTAGACAAAAATAGACTACACTCCAGTACTTTTTTGATGGCTGTGCCTGAACATGCCTGTGGATTCCAATATGAGCCGGATTGACATAAATATTGCATTATTTATCTGTATCAAATTGCATGTTTTCCACCAAGTCGAGATGTGCCTAACATAACAGTGCGTTAAGACGGATACGTATTTTTCACTATTTAAACCGAATAAACTGGGTATGGACCATGCTGGCTTTAGACATTCAACATCAGTGATCAATGGTGAGAAAAATCGAAACTATGTGAACTTTTAACACAAAGATTGAGCACAGTATCATTATACTGTAAACTACTGTATAGGAAAGGACAATTAATTTAACAAGCTATTAGAAACAGCTTAGCAAATGAGTACTTCCATGTTTCTGTTTTAAAGTTCATCATCTCTAGACCTTGCTGAGCGATAAAAGGGGTATTTTCTGTTTGTCTATGCGGCTCACACCAGCAAAATGTTCATGTTTGATATCATGACATGATGTGCCTAAATTTTCTGCAGATCACCCCTTTTCTGTTAGGCACATCATGAAATTAATAATTTAGGAAACAAATCACTGTTTGTAATACAATTTGTCAGGCTCAAAGTAAACACAGTGATGTCACATATTTTACACGAGTTGTTAAATATCATTGCAGAAATAGAGAATAAACTTAGAACATGTATTTTCTGCGTTGTTGCTAATAAATAGCTACAAGGTGATGTGCCTAACTTTTCGTTAGGCACATCACCACCAAATGTTTTAACCCAATGAATGACACCTATGCATTTGTCCGATCAGATTATTTTGTATAAACGGTACATGTTGTCCTTATAAATAGTTTCAATTTTTTTTAATGTAACCCCTATTAATTTGGTGTAGGCCTACACTATTATGATTTGAGTTAGGCACATCACTTGTATGTGAAATCAGTCTTTAAAAACGATGAGAGAGTCGACCATTTCTCTTGAAAGTTTTTTTCTAAATGTTTATATTACACCTGCCTGTGGATACCAGCGTGATTTTTGTAAAATTGAAAAGGTCAAATTTAGATAATTTTTCTGATGATTGTATGATGTGCTATTAAACTTGTCTTACTTGTTGATCATTTCTGGTGGCAAGGTTACTGTAACAAAGGTTAATTTCTTTCGTTGGTTAAACTTATCTGGTAAATGATTAGCGATGTAAAACGATGATTTGATGTAACAACCTGTGGTTTCACATGTTCGTGTGAGTGCTCAGTGCTGCGAAGTACAACAAGAATGTTGAAATAAACTTTTCCCAACATATATGAGTATATCACTCATTTGATTCGTGTTAAAGTTATCTAAAATTTTCGTTTTTGATACGCCAAGTTTAGACTGTATATATATTACTTTTTTTCAAACCATCATTTTTAATACTTGAAACATACCGTATGTGGTGATATCGCAGGATATGCATGATGTGCCTAACATTTCAAAGGAATGTTTCTGTTGCCATAGCAGTAATAAAAAATGGTTGAATTGGTGAATTTATATTCGAAAATCGACTAAAGGCGTCATAAAAGCAGTCATGTCATCAGAGAGTCTACTGATACAATTTATGTCATTAATCAGTATTTGATGCTGGTAAGGAGGCTGAAATCGACATTTCAAGAAAGTAGACTGCTTCTCAGATATCATTTACAAGTGGACCCATCCATCCAATACTCATGAAATTTCGAATGATTATTTCTGATAGCTTATATTATATCACTGCCAATTATGTGTAGTGAGGCATATAGGGTTATCTATGCATCATAGGGTGGTTTTAATAGTTGCAATCTAAAACTGTTGGGCAAACCATGAAAAATAATAGTGTTTTTATTCTATGCTGAAAAAAACTAAAATTCTTTATGATTTGAAGTATAATTGGTATGGTAGGTTAGATTACGGTTTGTGTTTCTGAATTAAGAGCATAAGAAGTAAATTTGAGCAATTTTAAAATTTAACCCAGTATCTGAGCCCAAAGAGGTAAAAAAAATTGTACATTTTCAGGTGATCTGACCCATATATATATAGGCCTATATATATGGTGATATATAGACATGTGCCACGCGCAAACCGTTGACATCAAACTAAGGTAGCTATATTTCCGCTTTACTGAGCTGAACAGGTTTGAACATGTTTTAACCGTTATAATTATTTCTGGTTTACTTTGTTTTTGTATATTTAAAAATAAGATAATGTTAGGTTTAGTCAAGCTTACTCGCTTAATTAGCTGTGATATGCACACATAATTATAGTTATCCATATTCTTAGAGTGAAATGTCATATACATTCGAATTTATTTTAGTCAACTTGCTGCTACCATCCTAATATCTGCGTACCACAAACCAAATTCCTGCAGTCACGGCTACTAATGTTTATAAAATATACTGTATTGCAATCATCAACCATCCATAGTTGATTGAATCATTTTTGTATGATAACCTCTAATTTATTTACACTTTTAAACATACCACGTTTCTATTATAATACAGCCCATATTTGGTAATTTAAGTTATTTTCATTTACATAACATAGTGTGCTACAACACTAATGTGATTTACATGATTAATCATTGGGATATTTAACTGGAGTTGAACAAATATTACAATCCGCCTTTTCTGGCTGCGCAAAATTTGGGGATGTTTATATTTTTTAACTCCCAGCATTTTTCCTGACTATTGTAAGTGTAAGCTAGCAGATATTGTAAAGACATAGGCTATATAATAAGGTATCCAAACATTACATTATAATATTTGTTAATTATTATTTCAGTTATTTTTCTTAACATTTATATTGTGCGAACATAACTAGTGTGATTTAATTTTTAAATCTTTGGTATCTGGAGTTGAACAAATATAGCCTACGTGTATACAATCCGCCTTTTCTGACTGCGTAAAATTCGGGGATGTTTCTAGGTATCCAAACGTTACATTCATCATAAATCCCCGGCATTAAACATATTATATCTGTGAGGGTCTATATATTTCATATATGGTTTTCTTATACATGCATCAAGCAAGACGTGTAATTAAAGATTTATATTAATATATTGATGAACCTATGTTAAATACATTTTATTATTTTCGTTACCACATAATAATATCTTCTAGTCTGATAACTAGTGTTTAATTATTGGATAAAATACCTGGAGTTGAACAAATATACATACAACATGCCGTTTAAGAAATTAAATTTGCCGATTAAAATGCAGGGGGTTACATATGTCTGATGAACCAGTATTTTTTCCTGCTCCAATATTTTTAGCGTAAACAAGCAGATATTGAATAGATATATACAAGAAGATGTTTACAAATTTTCATCGTTAAATATCCCGCCTCAAGGGAGGGGTGGGAGTGTTTTTATATCTGGTTTTCATATACGTGTAAGGTAAGGTAGCACGCACTACGTGTAATCTGAGATTTAAAGGGTTAATATTACTGATGAACCCCATATTTTTAATGTTTGTTTCTCCATAGCATCTTCTATTACCAGACAGATGAAGACAGATATTTTATTGACAGAAAGAAAGTCAATCCAGGCTTATTTGTCATAGAAATAGAGATAAGTACATGTATATACAACATTTTTAATTTGTTAAAACCATATGACAATATACATAGTATGACATACATAACTAAAATCATGTTAACTGGCATTGCCATAAGAAACACTGGGTATATACTTAAAATAAGATTGAAAGGCATTGCCAAGGTAGCATAAGGTCTATCATTTTGTTTCCTGCACCAAAACCATAAATAGTGTAAACACTTGGAGTTTAAAAAATATATACAACATGCCTTTTATGAAATATAATTTACCACTTACAATTCAGGGGCCTACGTAAAGGCCTGAGTATGAACACATAGGCTTGCCTATAATTATTTGGTGACACCGTTTTTTTTGCATGTCCTAATCTTTTGAGTGCAACCAAGGATATATTGAATGGACATAAAATATAGTGCCTTCAACCCTACGTCGTAGGTGTAAGGGGGCCTTGACTAGAGATGTCAATCCTCAATTGCATTTTATTTGCACACACAGTCTACACTATCTAGACGTTTAATAGACCTGCAAACATGGCAAAATGCATACCCCCTAAGCGTGATACGGTTATGTATAAATTGACTGTTGTAATAAAGTAATGCCATACAATGTCATACGACAGTAACTGCGCACCGGCAAGTAAACTTTTTTCCTGCTGTTTACCTTGACACGACCAAAAGTATATGGAATTACAGCGCGGGGATCAACTTTTGACGTCATAATCTGACGTCCATAGACGTCAGATTCTGACGTCTAAAGTCGATCCCCGCACTAAATATATAAATATTTAAAAATGTAATGGCCGTAGACCCATAACATAGGTATTCAAATGAAGCGGAAAGAGCTAACTAAGACATTAGGATAATTTCAAATTTAAAAAAATCCTTTGATCTCCGTGGTTTAGATACAAAAATTTCAGCGTTTTAGGCGTTAAATATAAGTTATTGAAAACATGGTAAAAAGTTGTAGAATTACCGCGATATAATAACATTCAGACTCACCTGCCTTCTTGTAGACTCTCGCGCAATAGCGTGGTTGATTTTGCTGTGCCTTTTTATTTTGTGGATAAGTGAGATCTAAACTAGACCAAACCATGTTTTCACCTCCCCCAGTGGGTGACAGCGTCTCACTGGCTATGCTTTCTGGAGATGAATCCAGATTTTTTTTCTAGATGGTACGGACTATGAAAACTAAAGCATGGTAACCAACGCCGAGTTCTCACTTCACATACGGACTTATATATTCGGTGTTTAACTTTGCAGTGAGTCGCCAGGCAAATTTGGATATTTTGGATGGCTTATGTTCGTGTACTTAGGCAATTACGCTTGTCAGTCGCCAACAACCGTCACATGATTTGGTTGGCTCAATCCGGAAAAAGCGGCATATTGTTCGCAACGCAAATCAAATGCACGCACTGTGTATTGTATTCACTGAAGGACAGAGCAGGAATTTGTTCACTGAAGCCTGAACTTTTTTCTTTATTCGCTCAGTGAATGGGAAACTACAGCACTTGTTCAATATAACATATTCGCTAATAGCTAAAGGCTCATACTACCCAATATGTTTTAGTGGTCGGTTTAAGTTTCACACCACTTGCAGGTTGCAGTTAAAACAAAATACCGGAAGTTTGACTCTACTCTTTCGCTACTAAATTGTCGGACCAATAAGCGGTGCAAGTGGTTAATCCCTTTAAACGGACACAGTAAATGTATCAACCTGGGTCTATTGAAATAAAAGTACGTAGGCCTAAATGTGTCGTGAATACCTAAATACATTGTGTAGTTTGTTTAGGGAGTAAAGCGGAGTGAGAGCCCATCCCAGCAAACACAATTTTTATAACATTTATACAATGTCGGACCAACTTCGAAGACGTTGGGCCGGCGTTGTATAAAATGTTAAAAAAATGTTTAGTGCTTGCTGGGCATGCATCATATAACATAGCACCTTCAAACTTCAGCAATCCTGACAAAAGATACTCTATTGGGAAAATGTCAACCTCTTCTATTGATGAAACTAAATGACAGCCATGGTATATTGGTAAACTCTTAAAGCACTAAATGATTAAATCATATAACTTGAAGTTGTATCTCGCTACCACGACCAACAACTTCAAGTAGGTGAAAAATAACCATTGTATTTGTTTGATTTGAGACCAAGCATTTGCAAATCGCGATATTTTAACACTCATTTCACTCCCAATAACAGTGATTTATTTAATCGCATGACAAAACATAAAAATAACTTTAGTCGTACTTAGCAGTGTGAGTGTTAAAGCCACAGCCAGTCACGCAAAGGCTCGCTTCTTCTCCGTATATTCAAACATATGCAATATCTTTATCTTTGTCCGGAAGGCAGTATCGTCTGATTGTAATCTCAATATCGTAAACTTGTATTTGTAGAAAAGCCCTCGCTTCACAAAGGATTGGGCTGTGTTCAATGTAATCTTGTAACGTCATACCGCGGTTGCTGAAGCATTAGGTTGCTGAACGCGGTCTTGGCTGTGGGTTTATAATCTTTTATGGACAGGTTATATTACCCCTCCATCTACTAAATTAAAGCGACTCAATCAGGCTAAAATCGTCGAAAAATCGGTGATTTTTCTCTGGCTTCTTATATGATGTAAACATGTCCATAGACTAGAGCTGAAAAAGTTTTTTTAATTTTGTGCTGCGCATTTACCAGTTAAGCGAGATATCGAGACGAAATTCCCGTATTTTTTATTTCGGAAATGCATGTTCGAATAAGAAATAATTTAAATTTTCACCCTCTTGAAGTTGTGTCTCGCTACCGCGACCCACAACTTCAAGAGGGTGAAAATCAGGTGCTCCCGCGGGAATTTGGTCTATGGTAGGCCCCCTATGCAGACATGAGGATGGCCGAGGAGTGGGATGGGGGAGAGGTGTGGTCGCAAAAAACAGGAATAAAATTATTCAATTTTTGAAGTTTACAAAAAAGTAAACTGGGAATAATTATAAAGTAAGTAAGTTCAAGTCTGTTCAATGATATCAAAATGCTGTCAACGGATTGTGTGTGGCATGTACATAATATTATATTTTATATTGTTCATTTTAATGACGCATAGGTCTGTATTGATTTTCTGTCGTCAATAAATATCTATCTATCTATATAAAGAATTGCCACTGAGCTTTTTTTCAGTGTTTTTCTGGAGGTAAGTATATCGGTTCTCTTGTTTTTATTACATGGTGATTTTTCAATGTACGTTTTCGCAGAATAAAACTATCTATCTGTATGACTTGCTCACGGGGGCGTGATTATCAGATTAGGCTATATTATGGAGGCGGTATAACTGACCTGCGGCACCGAATGTAGTAGGCCCTACGTGATACCTCGACCAAACTGATGGCTATTATGTGGTATCGGTGATGAGAACAAAATGCCCTTTGATAAACTGTTTTATATAATAGAATTAGACAATAAGTTATACATGTAGGTCGGACTCTGGTTTAGCCGCAACGTTGAACAGGAGTAGGGCGGGGGCCGGGGGAAGGTGTGGGGGGGGGGGGCAAAAAGAGTCATGAGAGTGAATAAACACTGGTCACTCTCGCGGCTTAGTCATTACCAGAGCTGGTTTTCTGGTATGTTTACTAGGCTTCAACTGACATAGGGCCGTCTTGATTCAGTTCACACAGCATTATTAGATTTGACCTAAAAAGAAGAAGACGAAGGTACGTTTATTTGTATCAGAAAACAACATAGACAAATACAAAAGTTTAGAATAAAAAAGTACTGATTGTATTATTGTTTCCTGGTGCAGGAGGCCTCCAAAAGACTCCAGAAGAGTCGCTTTCATGGAGGTCACCTATGAAAAAAAATGCTGAACATATACTTCATAATTGTGGCAATATTGATTCTGTAAATAAAAAAAAGGACATGGCAAACAGATGAAAAAATGATGGGATGAAAGCGGCGACTATGGTAGGAGAGGTCCGGTCACGCAATCCATGCTGCAATTAGCTTAAAAAGTAAGAGAATAATTATATACATATACACATACACACACATACATACATACCCATATATATATGTATATATATATATACACGCACATGCACATACATATATATTAAGCGCAGCGTCGATGATATGCCAGTTGATCGAAAAATACATGTATAGAAATATACACACAAAAATGCATAAATATCAGCATATATATGCGTGCGCACGCATACTTATAGATACACCCATTTGGGTGTAAAAATTACATTCAACGATTTTGTTGACAAACATAGCATAAAGGTACAGAGCATTGATTTGTATAATTGTCTAGACATTGATATTTTGCATACTGTACAAATGATGCAAGACTATGGGTGTTTATTTTGTTAATTATGTTTTTATTAGTGGAATTCATTAAGGACGGGATGGAGAAACGAATACATTTTTCAGCAAAAACATGATAAACTCTATTTCTGTGTACGTCTCCTTTGTTGCGGGTGTTATATGAATGAGTTTCCAGGTGCCTGAAAACTTGTATCGATTTAAAATATGCAGGTGAATTTTTATTTAATAGTCTAGAGCAAAAACTTTAATTGATTTATTAAAAATATATCTTCAATTTTTAAAATACCCAAGCTAATTGCTTATTTTGGACAACACATAATTTATATTAATATTAAAGCTGGAGATATCGGACATAACTAGTGTAGTAATTAAAGTACTATCATCTGCATAAAGAATAGCTTTAAAAAAGTGCTGGCATTAGATATATCATTGATATAAATGATAAATAAAAGGGGGCCTAGAATTGATCTTTGAGGAACACCAGTAGTTATTTATTTGATGTCAGAGGTTACTCCGTCGTAGTCGACATACTGGGTTCTGTTATTTAAATAAGATTTGAAAAAGTGAAATTCCTTTGATGTGATTCCATAAAAACGAAGTTTATCGAGGAAAATGTCGTGATTAAGGGTATGAAAGGCCTTCGACAGGTCTAAAAAAATAGCTAGAGGTAATTTGCCTGCATCTAATTTTTGAATGATTAAATCTATTAACTCTGTTGCAGGCAATTCTGTAGAGTGACCATGCCTAAAACCGCATTGGCTTTGATAAAAAAGTTCCTTATCAGAGAAATATGTGAATAATTTATTAAAACATGTTTTTTAAAAACTTTAGATAATGTGGGTAATAAAGAGATCGGGCGATAATTATCGGTGATTGTTGGATCTCCTTTCTGGTTTATGATTAAAGTCAATGAATCTAGAATATTGAATTTAATTGATTGCATTAGTTTAAAAGATAAATTATCGAAGCCACAACTTGCTTTATTTGGAAGGTCATTAATTATTTTAAGAACGATTGATCGATCAATAGTTTGGAAATTAAATACATGATTTGTTTTGTTTTTTAAAAAAATTTTATAGCTGGCTTTAAGATCAGGTTTTATTTTTTTAGAGAGAGTTGGACCTATATTTATAAAAAAAATCATTGAAATTGTTTGCTATCATATATTTATCCGTTATAAGCTTACCTTCAAATTTAAAATGATCAGGGAATTTATTTTATTCTTAAGTTTACTCAAAGCTTCTTTAATTATTCTCAAGGTATTTTTCATATCAAATTTATTTTTTTCGAATAACTGATGGTAGTACAATTTTTTTGCTAAACGGATGTTCTTCTTTAATATTTTGTTGTATGTATGAAAATTGGTGTTTATGTTTGCATATTCTGGTGTGTCAGTCTGTGTACTTTTGAGTGTCTTGTAGAGATTGTCGCGAAATTTAATTGATTTAATGATTCCCGATGTAATCCAGTCACTTTTCTTGTGTTTGTATTTATTGAATTTCACTTTCTTTGTACTTAGATGTCGGGTTCTGTTTTTTTCTATAGTATTATGTATGATGTTGTAGTTGTTGCTCGGGTCTGAATTAATATCTTTGTCAAGCAAATTGTACATTTCCCCGTTGCTAATTTCATGTCGAAAGTTAGTCAAAGACTCCCCAGTAGGTTTTATTTCAATATTTCTTGTTAATTGTATTATGGATTTTTTTGTGCTGAGACACACAAAATATGGCCAATAGTCTGAAATAGCATTGAATGAAATGCCGGAGGAAGTATCGTTATATTTCTCTGAAAATTTTAGTAAAAAATTGTCAATCAATGTAGCACTTCGTTTAGAAAATCTTGTAGGGAGGGTAATGCAAGGGGAAAAACCATGACTCAACATGCTATCAAAATATTCTGTAAATATATTTCTCTCATTTATTTTAAGGAGATCTATATTCATGTCCCCCGCAATAACTGTTTCAAGATTTATACTATGTAAATGTTCGAAAACGGTATTAATTGTTCTTTAAAATTACGGTGATTATTTAATAAATCCTTGGGAGGCCTATAAATATTACCTATAACAATATTTTTTTGTAACGTGACACCAGAAATTTCAATAAACTGACCTTCCCATATATCGGAATGATCGTATATAGTAAGAGTTTTGTGATCATACTTTTTTAATAGATATATTGCTAAACCTCCATGAGAGGAGCATGTTTTACCTTGAGAAATAAAATTATAATTGTCCAAAGATAACAAAGAAATATAGGAAGCCTCGGACAACCAAGTCTCCTGTAAACAAATCGCACTTAATTCACAGTTTTGCCTCTCTAAGCCTTCTAAAATAATACGCAGTATTAATTTTGCATTAATGGATTTATTGTTTAAACTAAGGATTGAAAATTGATCAGATTTATTTTTTAGTAATTTTACTAGTTGATCAATATCATAATAGGGTGAATGCTGAATTACGTTTATTTCTTGATCAACGCTCGTATCAGTGTTATCAACATTTAAAATATGGGTCAACGAATTACGAGGCATACCACCGAAACTCATCGAACATTATAACATTTTAAAGAAGCATCGCAGCACGCAACCACGCGATCACACTTATCCAAACGTATTTGCCGTGAAATGATAAAATGGATGATAAAAATAAATATAAACATAATAGTGAACTGTAGCAAACCTCCATATGGCATGAAAGCAGTAGTTTGTAGTGGCTTTTTCGTTGGTTTATGATCAATGATGAAAATAACAATGACAATATGGTAGGCTGATTTCAGAAACTGTTGTGACCCAGCATACACGCAGCGCCGAGCCGCCGCAACGACGCCGGCCCAGGACTAAACCAGCAACGGCCCAACGGTTCGTGTCTGCTGGTAAAAACGATCGTGACATTAGACAGCTCATTATGTTCAACAATAATTAAAGTTTGTTAACACGGCTAACTACACTATTGTAAAGTAAAAAAAAGAAAAGTTATGTAACATGAATAAGCAAATATTTTTACCACAAGTAACTAAAACAAGTAGACCAGTAATAAGGCGTACATGTTATTTTGATGGGGAGTATTTAAACGGCCAGTAAACGAGCATTGACCGCTGGTCCGCTGCTGGTTCAACGTTTCAAAGGGTGGGACAACTTGAAACCAACATAGTACCAATGTCTGCGTCATGCGAGTGTACACTCTCGGGAAGCCATTGTTAATAAATAAAATGTTTCGCCACTTTTAATTGATATAAGTAATAATAAGCAGATAATAAGGGCTTATCCCTCGCGGGTTCAAGAAATAATAGACCAGCGTTGCGAACGATGGATCAACTTCAAAAACATCACATCCACTAAATATAAGTACAATAAAATTTAAGTTGATTGCGTTTAACACCACAGGAAAAAAGTGTGATCATATAGCGGTGGGTGAAAGCACAGACGAACAAACCAATTTCACATAAAAATATAAACAAAAAACAGTTGTCTAAGATTGACTAATGCTCTCAGACATAGATACGTGACGTTGACCCAACGCTGATTCAAGGCCGGACCACCGTCTGCGACGCCGGTCCAGCACTAAAACAACGACCTAGACGTCAAGAGACAATAATAGTAAACAATAATTTATTCAAACTCTGGCCGGGGTGGCATGGGGCGTAATATAATATACAAACTAACACTATACATGTTATATACACATAAGTATAAAGATTATAAACAACAACAGAAAAAAATGTATAAGCAGCAATCGAATATAAATATCAAAAATATTGAAATATTATTTTAAATATTGAACCAATTTTTTTAAACATTTTGATTATGACTTGCCTTAATGTTTTTAAACTTTTAAAACGTTCGGTCGTTGCTGACAATATTTGGGTAGAAATAGTTTTCTTACGTTGGACAACATTGAACAGTTGAACATTCTAAAACAAAATGAAAGTTATCACATAGTGTGTTGTTACTACAAAAATTACATATTCTAATAATTCTTGTGGTGTTTGTCTAACGTCCGACTTCAATAGGTAGCTTGTGGTTACAAGTTCTAAATTTACTAAATGTTTTTCTTTCGTACAATGGTAAAAAACGAAAATATTTTTCCAATTTAAATTCCGTTTTAAAAATACGATACAAAGCACATTTACTAGATTAACTTATCTCATTTCGCCATTGTTGTTTGTATTGGTCTTCTAATCGTTGTATGATGACCATATGAAAATTAGAAAGGTTACCACTGTTGTTTCGAGCCATTACAAACATCATTATTTGAAAAACCAGTATGGTCTAGTATGTGTTTAATAGTGTCTAGCCATTTAGCAGATAATGTGTTATTAGCGGAGTAGTGACAAAGTAAATTGTAAAAACGACTTGACTACTTGTTCTCCGTCGTCTGATACTAACTTACACCAAAAAGAAATCATAGTTTAAATATATACAGAAAGTGGAAAGCGCCCAGTCCCGTCGTAAACCATACAGCTAGGCGATGACTCTTTGATACCTAATACATACTTTAAATATTTGAGATAAAGTCTATCTAAAATTAAAACGTTTTCATATCCCCAAACTTCGCAGCCATACAACAGAATTGGCAAAATCAATGAATCAAAACAGTTCTAGTTATAAGTCAGTGGGTAGATCAAGCTCATAGATTTATTCAGTAATGCAAACATAGCTTTGCTAGAAGGCACTACTAGGTGTGTTTTGTGACGAAAAACGAAGAATTGTAATTAAAATACACCAGATACTTAAATGAATCAACGATTGATATATTTTCCACGTTCAGCTTAACATTAAATTATCTCTGTATCTAGCCTTTGAGAAAATGACAATTTCTGTTCTTTCTGTATTTATTTTTCTTAATTTCCAACATTTGCAATATTCTGCCAAGCAATTTCCTGCTTTTTTGTAAACCTTTTAGAGAAAATAACTGAATCATCTGCATATAAAAATATTTGTATTTTTAAATAGTTGTCAAACACATTATCGGACAACGAGAGGCTTCGAATATTATTATTAAAAAAATGACTTCAGATACAAAGTAAATAACAGCGGCGATAGGCTTTCACCTTGTCTAACACTGGTGTACCGGTTAAAATATGCTGATTTGTTATTGTTCAATTGTACACAAGATTCAACATTATTATATATATATTTCTAACAACATTGAAAAGCTTCCCGGTAATGCCAAAGGAAATAAATTTTATCCATAAAGTTGACCGTCAAACATTACCGGATATTTTTTTGAAATCGATAAAGGCACAGCATTTTTTTCTTTTTTGCTAAAGAAAATATTGATTAAACAGGCTAAAATCAGAAAAAAAATCGGTGATTTTATCTTGGCTTCTTAATATGACCATATGATGTAAACATGTCCATAGACTAGAACTGCAAAAGTTGTTTAATTTTTGTGCTGCTCATTCACCAGTTAGGCTAGATATGGAGACGAAATTCCTGATTTCTAATTATTGACAACCATGTCAAAAATTAGAAATACGGGAATTTGATGATTTTATCCTGGGCCAGTCCGTTTAAGGATTTTAGTGTAGCTCTATCTGGCCATCTATGAAGCTCTGTCTGGACGTGACAAATAAGCCGTATTGGTCCATCATCAGCCCAATGCATTTCTAACGTTTTCTACGTTGGCCAATATTTAACAACGTTGCGTGTTTCTGGCTAATAATGCTTAGTACCCCTATCTCTGCGAGCAGAGACCTGTGTACGCAAAAGAGAGCTGATGATCCCAAGAATACATGTATGTCCTTAAATGATATGTATTCGTGATTAACGGTGTAAGCTGGGTTAGTACGTTTGAAGCGACACAATCCGACTAAAATCATCAAAAAATCAGTATATGTATTTTCGTGACTATTTTTATATAATGTGAATACGGGAATTTCGTCTTCATATCTCGCTTCACTGGTAAATGCGCAACACAAAAATTAAAAAAACTTACGCAATTCTAGTCTATGGACATGTTTACATCATATTAAGATGTCAAAATAAAAATAATAATTTTTGATGATTTTAGCATGATTGTTTCGTTTTTATCTTTTAATGATCAATTGCCGCACACGCGTTTAATTTTACCCACTTTCTTCATCATAGCAGCGGAAAAAATTGGGTGAAAACATAAACTGGGGACTATACAAGGAAGTTTACGGCAAACAGCAGTTGTTTCTTCAACACAGGCCGCCTTTTTACACGCGGGCGGCCGTTTTTCCCCTTCACTGAGCACTAGCGTAGCAAACTACTAACAGTAATACCTGTGTATTAACGGAGGAAAACTTGCCAAAATCACAGGTTGTTACCGCAATCACATGCAGAAAATCACGCCAATTTATAATGTCGCCATGATTGTACACACCAGTCCTGCGCCCTAAACAAGCGATATAGGCGTGCAGCTGAATCGCATTTAGACCCATATTTAGGGAGTTTAAGGCTCAGAATGTAATAGGGGAAAATAAGAGTTCATCTTATTAGAAATGTCCTCCTCTTTTCAATGGTGGTTGATGTGAAGCTGTATTATTGTGAGAAATTGATGAAAATTAAGCTCAAAGTAATGTACCCACAAATTTAATGATTATGTTCTGTACTTTTTTGTCTCATTACCCAGAAATGAATTTGTTATAATATAAATGTTCCGCATGTCATATTGACACATCATCAACTATGTTTCTGAGAAAATCATCCTCTTTCCAATGGTGTCCCATGTGATCCTCTATTCGTAGCAGAAATTATTAAAAATTGAACTTAGCTATTTGTACCGTAAAATAATGTAAACGCTTCCAATATATATTTATTTTTAAATAACCACACTTAAAATAATTTGTAGAAAATAGTATGGTTTAGAATGTGATATATATAATTTCATTTTAAACTGTCTATGGTACAGTCACGTTCCAGTGGCATCTCACGGAAATTAAAATGTGTTCAGAAATTGGTGCAAATATTGGTCTAGAACATGTGGATATGATCCTTATATTTTGCGATATTCAGCTTATGAATCCTATATAGCGGTAGTAGGATATATTATTTCATGAGGTACACTCGATTCGAATGCGTATATGAAAATATAAAATACTGCAAAACACGAAAATGAGTTGGTAAAATAAATACAGCCAGAATGTGTTTTAATACAGCACATTGTACTTAAAATGTATGCCACATATCACGAAACACAACCCTCCATAACCACAATAAAAGGCCATACAGAAATGGAGCTGACACAGCACCCTCAGATGAGTTTAGAAGTAAAGCTTGTACATTTATTTTGTGTCTCTTTCATTTCGGATAATATTTTGGCCAGTTTTATTTCTGTTTGTCCTCTTTCCACCCTACTGTTTTCAGTGCATGATGTCACTACAGCTATTACTGGTTGAAGTTGAGTATCGGCTGTTTGATCGTTCACTGGGGCTAGCGATAGCTTCCAGCTGTTTTTTTGTCATTTGCAATTCGGACAGTATCTGCTGTATTTCGTTTGGGTAAGGCCATAGATATTTTCTCTATGTCTATGGGTAAGGCTACAGTGCTTTTAATAATTAGTTCTCAGGAATTATTATTCGAGAATCAGAGCAGATGGTCGGAAAAATATCAAAATATAAACTTTTTTATTTGATTTTGTAACGGTAAACTTACACGATAAACACTTGACTTATTTCATCTAAAAAAAATTATCGCATTACCGTCATTGCCAATGTTGTCGTAACCGAGGTCATTGTACGTGACACGTTGTTACGGTGTGATGTGTTTTGCTCCCAGCAGTTCGGTGATATACGATGGTGTTGTGGGGAGGTGTGCCATTTCTCGACACGGGTGTCACTGAGCAGGTCGATTCGGGCTGGCTGTCACTTTTCGAGTCATTTGTATGTGGTTGATGGCGGCTCTGTTTTTGTACAAGCCTTTTCAAGCTTATAGGATCGTATATCGTCGCCTGGGAGCTAAAGGATCCTATCTGACACTCGCTAGAGTGGCAGATAGGATCCTTTAGCTCCGAGGCGACGATATGTCGGTTTTTTTATGTTAGTAGCTAGAGCGTTCACATCCGCAGTGACAGATTTCGGAAAATTTGCTGATACATGTATATGCCTGGTACGTACGCCAACAGGTCAAATATGTCTTTGCTCTTATTCAGCAGTATTACCTTTGCGACGTTGCTGCTGTAATATCTCTAATGTAATCTATATAGCATATGATATATAGGGTCTATGTTATTGTTATGTATCATTGCATACTCCAAACCATGTAGGCCTATAACCGAGTTTAATAAATTATTGTCTGTTGAAACCTGGCACGACTCCACCATGTTCACACACTCTTTACAAGCCTACTGTGTTATCTTCACCCTTTTAACCTCAGGGTGTATTTGCAACATACAATAATGCTTCATGCTTCAGTCAAAATAATTTCCAATTAAATTGTTGATAACATCAGCATTGTGTTATGAAGGCATTCATCATTGTAGCTAAACAATATATAATACATAATTATGTGTATTATGAGAAATGCAATATATATGCATTTCTGTAATTTTTTAATAATTTAGGAAATTATCAAATAAACAATAGTTAATTATATATATAGTATCTTTATTGTAATGATGTGGACTATTATGCTGTAGTAAATCAATAAAACTAATTATTGTGATGTTTATTTGTTGAAGCGTAAATTCCATGTGCCATAAGAATCGCACGAAATCATAGCTAATAATTATAATATTGAATGAAAAAAAAGACTAAAATCATCAGTGATCGAAACATTGAAATAGATTTTGCATTTTGAGAGTAATAACAAGTTACATATGGTGTATTCTTTAATCATTCAGATAATTACTATCAGTTTATTTTTACCAAATGTTGGGTATCATTTTTAAAACAAATCACTATGGGGCCTAAACATGATAAGCCGGTGTGGTGTTTTATTTTATATGGCGGCATAAACATGATAAAGTAAATGAAAAGGCAACACTATAAGAAACGTGCTAAATTAAGGTCCGGTGTTATATTGTTATGCTTTGTTTTTTTCATAAGGAGCAAGTCATTGTGTCTAGCCAGAGCTATTACTGTCGGGCGAGCTCAACACAGGCTTATCAAAAGATAGCTTACCATGAAGGTAGCTGTATAAAAAATAGCCATCAATTGATGCCGGGACCACTCAGCCGTAGGGTTTGTCCATCAATATCAAGAATTGTAATTTAATGCACATGCGGCCCTAACTCAAGGCGTTATGAAGTTATCGCGCATACAAGCCATTTTGGCTTCCGTCAGCTGATGACCTTGAAATTAGGTCAAGGTCACTTAATGATTGATTTTCAGATTTATGTCATGCACATGAGATAACAAAATTGAGGCCCTAAGGCAAGGCGTAATGAAGTTATCGCACTTACAATCTATTTTGGTTTCTGTGACCTGGTGACTTTGAAATTAGGTCAAGGTCACTAAATGGCGAACTTGACCTTCAGTTTAGTGTCGTGCACATGAAGTAAAACAATAAAGGCTCTAAGTCAAGACCTTATTTTAGCTTCAGTGACCTTGAAATTAGGTCAAGGTCTCTGAATGTCGAGCTTGACCTTCAGATTAGTGTCATACACAAGAGTTAGCAAGAGCGCTGATGCTAACGATATCTCCCGCCATTAATTAGAGTCAATAATGGCCTCAAAATCAAGGGTTAAAGAATAGGTCAAAGGTCACAACCCCCCCCCCCCCCCTAAAAAAGGCACATCTACACCCCCTAAGGGATGTATGTGGCAATATGCAAACAATTCAGCAAACACTTTCCGAGCAATCGTCCGGGAAATGAACTCATCTTCTGCCAACAATTAAAGTCAATAATGGCCACAAAATCAAAAGTATAAAATTAGGTCAAAGGTCACAACCCCCAAATGGCACATCTACACTCCTGAGGGATGTGTGTGTGCAGTATGAAAACAATCCAGCAAACGCTTTGCGAGATATCAGCCGGAAACTGAACTTATCATCCGCAATCAATCAAAGTAAATAATCACCACAAAATCGAAGGTAAAAAATTAGGTCAAAGTTCAAAACCCCCAAAAGGCACATCTACACCCCCTGAGGGATGTGTGTGTGCAGTATGAAAACAATCCAGCAAACAGTTTGTGAGATATCTCCGGAAACTGAACTTATCATCCGCAATCAATTCAAGTCAATAATCACCTCAAAATCAAAAGTAAAAAAATAGGTCAAAGGTCATAGCCCCAAAAGGCACATCTTCACCCCCTGATGGATGTGTGTGTGCAGTATGAAAACAATCCAGCAAATGCTTTGCGAGATATCGTCCGGAAACTGAACTTATCATCCGCAATCAATTAAAGTCAATAATTGCCTCAAAATCAAAAACTAGGTCAAAGGTCATAACCCCCAAAAGGCACATCGAAACCCTCTAAGGGATATAATATGTGTATGCAATATGAAAGCAATCCGGCTAACTGTTTCAGAGATATTGTCCGGAAACGAAACACGGACGCACGGCCAGACATGGTGATGACAATACCCCCCATCCCTACTCGTTGGCGGGGGATAAAAAATATCGGTCCTAAGTCGAGGCGTTATGACGTTATCCGGCTTACAGTCACCTGCACCAACTGCCCATGCGCCCAACCGCCTGCCCACCCGCCCGCCTCTGGTGATCACTATACCACACAGCCTTAATGGCTGAAATTCATTCTCTAAATTTTGTTCCAAAGTAAAATAACAGTGCATTACGATCTTTCTGTAGAGAAAGGACATCTTGTCTTGACTTTTATCTTTCGATAAATTTTGGCATCGTCATATAGGCCTAGGCCAAAACAAAATATATGTTTGTTTCCGATTTGTTGTCAGTTTAACCAGTGGGTAGGTAGGAAATTTATTTTATTTTTTGTCACTTAAACCAATCGGTAGGTAAGAATTTTATTTTATTTGGTGCCAAATTCACTTTCATGCATGTCTTATCTGTACATTACGTAGCGATTTTTTTTTTTACACTTTTTGACCCTACTCTCCTTTTCGTAACGTTTTTCAGAGTTACTTTGACTACAGTCGGTAACTCATCCCTGAACTTATTGATAAAATTTAATTTTTTTTTGGAAATCCATAAAATAAATTTTGGTCGCACATGTTTTGATAGGGTCGGTCGGAAATCGGAAAGGCCTTACTGTAAAATTTCATAAAAGATGTAGGCCTACAAACGTCGCGCAGATATAATTTAAGTACAAGACAAATAATAATGGTCCTATAATAGAACCTTGTGGTACATCTGATGTTACAGATAAAGGTGATGATACATTACCTTCTAATCTTCTGCTATAACAAAATATCTACTGATATCAGAATATGTATCAACTAGTTGTGTAGTAGTGGAGCGATAATTCATAAAAAACGTGTTGAGCCGAATTAATTTGTGGACTGACAACTGGATTAATGTGATTAAATAGGCCTACTTCCACTCTCAGGTAATGTACAAGTTGACATACTGAGGTTGAAATAAATAGAGAGGGGCTAATTCATCTGCACACTCTCTTAACACCACGGGTCTGGTGTTTTTGACACCCCACACCCCTCTGTCACAGGCCAGTGCAACCTTCACTATAACACATTCCCCCACTATAATGTGTTGAGATTTAAATTTAAAAAAAAGTTCAATTCGATCCTTTTTTAATTCCACCTACTTTTTAATAATTCCAATTCAATTCCACTTTCTTAAACGGTAATTCCCATTCCTGAAATTAGACTTGGAATTAGGTCTAATTCCGGATCAATTCCGGAATTGAACCCAGGTCTGGTAATCACTCCAGTCCACCAGTGTTTCATCTAGTTCTTTCTTACATGGCGCAGCGCCATGTTGCCTTTTGTGAGCGCCATGTTGCCCTTCATGAGCGCCATGCTGCCCTTCATGAGTGTCATGTCGCCCTTCATGTGCGCCATGTCACCCTTCTGATAGTCAAACAATGAAATGCCTCTTTGAACTGTTGTTCAACCCACCCAGGCCATTGTGACAGTGAAAAACACTCCAGTCACTGGTGTCACCCGTTCACACCTATGAGGCAATACCTGATAGCGACCTGTGTACATGGTGGTAATAACTAGCTTTTAGTTACTTAACTAATTCTGTATATATATGACCTTTTTTGGGGAAGGTGTTGGAAACTCCTAATTGGGTGCCCGGCGTGCTTGATAAGGTGCCCCTAATAATAAGTGGCGCCATGCATGCCCCTTCTGAATCCTAGATGAAACACTGGTCCACCATACACACATCCGGCTACATACTCCCCTCTAAAATATATGCTCGTCCCCGAGCAGCATTCAAAACACTCTCGGGTAAACTTTTTATATCTCCAGTGTTCTGTACTGAGGTCAGGTATATTGGTACAGCATTATCGGTAAGGAGAACCGTTATTGGGCGACATTGTAGTGTTGAAACTGCCCAGCCCAGGGATCAAACCACCAACCCAGGCATTGTGATGCCTGAAAGTAACAGATCGAGCCAAGGGTCGACCCTACCCTACCCTACCCTACCCTACCCTACCCTACCCTACCCTACCCTACCCTACCCTACCCTACCCTACCCTACCCTACCCTACCCTACCCTACCCTACCCTACCCTACCCTACCCTACCCTACCCTACCCTACCCTACCCTACCCTACCCTACCCTACCCTACCCTATGTCTATGTCTATGTCTAGGTCTATCATTTTAATACTCGAGCTAATAATAAAGAGTCAAACCCACTAGCTGGTAATATAGAATACACATTTATTAACATTCATCAGAAGTGCATCATTAATCAATTATGTAAGTTGCATGCTCACAGAGCATATACCACAGTGCTCAAGACACTGTACACTTAAATCACAGCCCAGCAAACAAGAGGCCTTAAACCAATGTTGCCTTATTGTTGGTCTAACGTCTGCGATGTTGGCCCAGTATTAACACACCATTGGCTGAATGTCTCATGTTTGTTGAGAATGCAGTCCTCGGCAAACACAAAACATTTGTATAATATTTATACAATGTCGGCCCAACGTCTTCGACCCTGGTCCAACATTGTATAAATATTCTACAAATGCTTTTGTTCTTGAGGTAGTCTGCTGTATACAACTAGATCACTGAACAGTCCAAGTTAATCACAGTCTTCCCTTTACAGTACCAGCCAGAGGTGCCAACCCAGAAAACACAAAACTTCTGTATAACATTTGTCCAATGTTGGACCAACGTCCAAGACGTTTGGGCCGACGTTGTATAAATTTTATACAAACGTTGGATAAATGTTGGGCCACAATCTGCGACGCTGACCCAACATTGATCCCCAACATTGTATCCATGTGTCGGGTTCGCTGGCTTATCACCTCTGCTGTACATGCAGTAAAATATATTACACTGTACAAAAGTTGCCCTACAACGGCGAAAAGCAAAAACTGTGTACTTTTAAATTAAAAAGTATACAAGTACAGCTGGTTGCCATTGCAGGGCCAAATATTTTACACAGCAGCCAAAAGAAAGTTTTGTGCTGGTAAAATGTGGAATAAAATATCATATAGCATTCAATCTGTATCGAGTGATAGTAAAGAGCATAGTTTAGTTTTGAAAAAAAAGACACATGCAGATACATGTAGATCAGTGTGAAAATTTTACAGTCAGGGGCAGTGTTCTGATTAGATATTAAAAAGAAATGTGATGGACATATCCATCTTAACTCTTACTCTGCCGGTCCCGATATAAGACTGCCGGTACCATTATTTTCAGTTTTTTTTTACAGATTCATTAGCATTATTGCATATCGTCTTTTAAACATGTTGAGTTGAAGATAAAACGTGACATCAATCAGCAGGAATTTTTTAAATATTTGACCTCCAGTTTGTAAAATTTAAATCATTTTTACTCACTTGAAGATGTGGATCGCGTCAGGGAGACACAACCTTAATGTACTGACTCAACAGCTTAACTGATAATTTAACTTTTAAGATTGTTTCATAGCAATAATAGATCCTCGCCCGACTGCGTCACAACTGATCCAACATGATTATGGCCCGACTTATCCATGTTTTGAAAGACCCAAATAAGGCATTAATATGTCAATACATAATATTCGTGCTCAATCAGGATATTCAGGACACATGTCCTTACAAGATCGGAGCCTAGTCTGATGACTGTACACATTGAAAACTAATTGGCACATTGATGAGGAAATCATCACTCTGACCACTGTTTGTTCATCACTGTACCCGGGAAAAGGGCGAGTTCATGGTGGCAGTCCCCGTTAATTACCTTTGGATGTCAAGCCCAGCACAGTGTCACAAACGAACATGTCCCAACTTGAAAGTTCTTATTGATATGTGTGCATGTTTATCAAAACTAAACAAATATACTCTATAATCATTCTATCATGACATAACATTTATCAAGAAGATATACCACAAATATAATTCATAAAGCAAACATATTTTTGAAAAAATCTGTAAAATAACTGCATGCAGACTCATTTGGGGGAATGGGGGTAGATGTGTGTTACCATACCTCTAAAAAAATGAGTATTTTTATTGTTTCAACATTTTATTTCAGGTGATTTATAAGGTGAATTAACTACAATTCAATATTCTTGGACAACTCTTGTACTGCTACAGTCACACACCAGCGGTGGGCTCACATTAAATTGCAGGAACTGCATGACCTAGAGTTGACCTTGCTAAAAAATTTGTTTGATGTTCAAATCAAAGTCAAGATGTTTCAAGTACATACATACTGTACAATCATCTTTTTTTTGATCTTATACACCTCCCCAGCCAACATAAGATGCTGACCTGATGTTATAATGTCCTTGTACATGATACCAGCAATGGGGAAACAACTGTTTGCTGGGAAGGCACTCAAAATTGTGTTCTGCTTGTGTAATTTTGCAATACTGAATTACAAAGGTCCAAAGGAAAGATTATAGCGATAATTCAAAAGGAAGTTATTAAATACTGCAATAATTTGGTAGAGAATTTTGTTTTCAAAACAAGGTGATAAAAGCTGGAGTGGTTTCCATATAACGGTGATAAGTTACTGGTATTAAATACTGCAATCATATTTTAAAAAATATTTTTTTCAAAATCTACCACACCCGCTACCAAAAATTACATGACCACCAGCTACGACATACGCCTATACATCCACCCCTTTAGCGATTTATGCTCCCATGTCACATCTATGCTGTTCTGCAAAGCCAAAAGGCAGTGCATGTATCTGCTTACTTGTAAAGTATTACTTGTAAAGTAAGCAGATACTGCCTTTTGGCTTTGCAGTATGCTCCACCATGCATATTTTAAACCAATTCACCATTCGCTTATCACAGCTGTAATTTTGGGCAGGTAATTGGTAAACATAAAGATTTGCAAATGTTTGGTTTCAAATTGAACAAATACGAGTTACAATCAGCTGTGGGTCAGGTAACCTAACACAACTTCAAGCGGGGGAAAATTCAAAAGGTGGACTTAATAAAATTCAAAAACCATTACAATACTGAAGTTTTGACCTTTCATTTTTGTTTGGGAATAACATAAAATCTTGCCAAACACCCCCCCCCCTGCACTTTCGCTCTAAAAATACTTCGAAAACTAATCAATCTCAGGATTTCAATTTAAACCTAAAATTAAACAAATAATGCATTTGTCTCTGACTGTGTCATCATTTTAGCTTTTTTAATATAATTGTTTTTCTACATTAATATCAAAAGTACAATTTCAGACACTTCCAGATTTCTGAGATTTATTTAAAACTACCGTACTGGTAATCAAATGTGTGTCACCTAGATTTTCTTTCAGTCTAAAAATTTAAAACAAATGTCGAACAGTTTAGACTGCTAGCATTAAAATTAGCGTCCGACCGTCAGCCATACCTGGTAAAAATGTAATTGAAGTCTACTGTGCACCTGATGGTCGGGTAAACTATTATATCGGTAAAAAAACAGAGGTCAGATAAGACAGTATATATTTACCAGCCCTGTTGTTGTCTGATAATATTTTTTTTCTAATATTATTGTCTGAGATTGTACTGCTTGACAAAATAATTTTGTAAAATTTAAAAATAATCAGCAAAGATATTTACGCTCAGGGAGAAAAACAGGCTGAGCAGTGCTGAGATGATGTAGAAGAAGTAAGCATCTTCCCGTACAAGAAATGCTTATTGATAACACAAACATTACATAGACTTAATGTGTGATACAAATCATGTTAAACATGTTAAAACCATGTGTGTCAAAATAAAATGTATATTCTAACCAATACAAACTAATCAGGCACAAGTTGCTTATAGAAAGTATTCCCAATGGCAAATATGTACTGCCATGCAGAGCCAAAAGCTAGTAACTGCTTAATTCTCAAGTGAGCCGTCACTGCCTTTTTTCTGCAAAGCAGTTTACAATTTCTTTCTTCACATTCTGCTACAATTAAATTATCAAATGCAAGCCACACACAACATTTTGTCAAGTTGTTACCAGGACCTGTATTCTCGTACAAGTTATGATAGGCTACGGATTTGGCTATTTCGACCAATTCAACACCTACTCTATATCATAACTTGTACGAGAATACGAGCCTTGCTATATATATATGATTATGTGTGATTTGATGCTGTCACCAACACCAGATGTAGATGCTTTGTGCATAATTATAAACATCTCTGCAAACACAAAATTGTGACATAGTGTCTCATAGATTAAGGTTCACAATTAAAAACACATTGAAAGAGTGATTTGTGTTTGCTCAGATATACTTGAAAATATTCTTCTCATATATAATTCATCATCAAAGTTAACAAAAAAATGTTGACTAAGGTTTTTACAATGTCAAAATTACTGGTATATAAAATAAAAAACACATTGATTATTCTGTGCTCACAGAAAAAGTATGACATTTTTTTCGTAAATATGTTATACGTACAAACAACAAAGAAAAAAATATTGGTAATAAAAAGAGAGAAGGCCAAATATTGAATACTTCAATGTATCTACATACCTGGACTAGATTAATTTGTAATATATTAGTGTCACTTTAAATAGCTCCTCTTGGAAGAGGTATGCTGCCGTGCAAAGCCAAAAGGCATTTTCTGCTTACTCTACAAGTGAGCAGATACTGCCTTATGGCTTGGCAGAGCAGTGTATGTGTCTTTCATCAGCAAGATTTGAAAATATTTTAACTTAGATTTGACAAATCAAAACTATTTTCACTCATGTGTGCCATTCCAAATGTTTGGATCATTTCTCAATCAAATTTTCTTCTTTTGCAGAAAAGTGGAAAAACTTTCAACGGCAATTTCTTGTAATTTTTCACCATAAACCATCTAATCTAAAAGTGTTATTTTGAAAATTAAAAAATAAGAGAATTTGTGGTTACTTTCTTTCGATCTTCTGGTTACTGGTTAAAGTATAAAAACTTTAGGGGGGGGGGGGGGTGATGATAGATGAGTATTACCCCTTTTTCGTTTTTTAAATTTTCAGTCACTTGAAATTGTGTCTCACTACCGCGATACACAACTTCAAGTGACTGAAAATGTATGTGATTTGTGAAATTCAAGTCCCAGCATATATATCAATGTTTCAAGATAGAAGGCATATGTGACTCGCCATGTGAGAAGGTACCTCATTCAAATTATTTATGACGTCATTTAAAATTTAATTTTAATGACTACATAACTAAATTTTAATTATGAAAAATCCTATAAAACAAAAAAGTAATAAAGATTTTTTTTTAATTCTTACAGTTGGAAGGAAGGACACAGCTATCGAATCAACTAAACAAACCAATTTGAAAATTTGGAGCTGACTGCCCTTTTTGCGTGGCGGGTCACATATTTCTCTTTTAATAACCAGTTAACTAGGGTTATACTGGTGCTGATAAAAACACAGAATATCTACTGTTGTCGACATCAGTGTCCTAGGGATTAATAATAGCACTGTACATTGAAACAAACAGTAAACAAGAGCACACTCGATAATAGCCCGCCGCCGAATTATGATAAAGAAAGTAAAGACGAATGTCATCACATAAATAACAACCCAAGATATAAATGGTATGTTAAACCAGCCGCTTTTCAAGTTATCGCGCCCACAAGGTCAAATTATGGACGTAAAATAAATGTGAAAAATCGCAATAAGTCAACCATTTTGATTCTTTTACCGGCCATTATTGAGCTTGTCCAAGAACTGCTTATTAGTAACATGCATAACAAACTTGAAGAGGATACTTGTGAAAATGTTGAAGTTATCGCGCCTACAAGGTCAAATTATTGACGTAAAATGAGAAAAATCGCAATAAATCGGCCATTTTGAATTTTTTTCCAGCCATTATTGAACTTGTCCAAGAACTACTTATTAGTAACATGCATAACAAATTTGAAGAGGATATGTGAAAAACTTTTCAAGTTATCGCGCCCACAAGGTCAAATTATTGACGTAAAATCACAATAAATCGGCCATTTTTTTTTTTTTTCAGCCATTATTGAACTTGTCCAAGAACTACTTATAAGTAACATACATAACAAATTTGAAGAGAATATGTGAAAAACTTTTCAAGTTATCGCACCCACAGGGTCAAATTATTGACGTAAAATGAGAAAAATCGCAATAAATCGGCCATTTTTTTTTTTTTTGGCCATTATTGAACTTGTCCAAGAACTACTTATTAGTAACATGCATAACCAATTTGAAGAGGATATGTGAAAAACTTTTCAACTTATCGCGCCCACAAGGTCAAATTATTGACGTAAAATGCGAAAAATCGCAATAAATCGGCCATTTTTTTTTTTTTTTCGGCTATTATTGAACTTGTCCGAGAACTGGTCATTAGTAACATGCATAACAAATTTGAAAAGGATATGTGAAAAACTTTTCAAGTTATCGCGCCCACAAGGTCAAATTATTGACGTAAAAGGTGAAAAATCGCAATAAGTCGGCCATTTTGAATTTTTTTTCAGCCATTATTGAACTTGTCCGAGAAGTGGTCATTAGTAACATGCAAAACAAATTTGGGAAGGAAACATGAAAAACTTTTCAAGTTATCGCGCCCACAAGTAAATGTTAACGCCGACGCCGACGCCGACGCTGACGCCGACGCTGACGCCGAC
Organism: Flabesymbios commensalis; assembly: GCA_964017125.1. Taxonomy (NCBI): domain Eukaryota; kingdom Metazoa; phylum Annelida; class Polychaeta; order Terebellida; family Flabelligeridae; genus Flabesymbios; species Flabesymbios commensalis. Next base: position 31,173,721 of record OZ024916.1, on the reverse strand, counting down.
GCCGACGCCGACGCCGACGACGCCGAACTTCAATTGCAATAGCCCACCTTTTTTAATTAAAATTAAAAGGCGGGCTAAAAATAGAGCTGTACACACTGACCTCCAACCAGCACCTGTGATGACAAATTTACATGGGAGTGTAAATCTAGCACTATTAATTGTACCGTTCCTACCTAGGTGTCTATATATTACTTGTGTAACCTGCACTCTGAAAAAAATGATCTGTGAGAGAATTTTGTGCAGTGTGGTTCGAAATAGACACACTTGATGTCAATTAACCCTTCCAAGCCTGAATTTATCATTGTCATCTTCATCCACTACAAGTCGTGAATTGCTGTCACAATTCTCGACTTGTAGTGGATGAAGATGATTTAAAGAACAACAATGTGATATTAAGATTGGATACCCCAAATCATAATTAAATTTTGCATTTCAGCATACATGGAAAGCAGCACTTATTTCACCATGTTTAAGATTCACATACTCAAGTTATCAAGCACATAATATAGACACCTGTGTTTCTGCTCACATAGAAATCACATACAGATGATTTGCAGGGATCGACACTAACACTGGCCCGTTGGCCCGAGGTCAGTAAGAATCACTAAGGGCTAGTAAATCACCTGAGATACTAGCCCTGATTCAATGTACACTAAGGAAATACAAGGTTAAGGGCCAGTAATTATCTGAAGTTACTGGCCCTTTGGGCTACTACCTGAGATCAGTTAGTGTCGATCCCTGATTTGAAATGCTCTAATAATAATCAACAGACTAGGAAAAGTCCCAAATATAGACATATTTACGAACATCAAGCAAATGAAAATTACTCTTTTGAAATCATATTTTATCAAAACGATACATTTTGTATAATATCAAAACAATAGAGTTTAAAATAGATTGTAAGTTCTAGCACCTGTGCTTCCCTACTTTGTGCCACAACTTGTAGTGGAGGTAATGTCCAAGTCCATGCGTGTTAAACAATGCCATTTTACTGTTTTCATTTCTGGCACAGCGTTGAGATACATGATTGGAGATGATGGTCTGAATTTTGGTCACTAGATCTAGCGGTGGACAGGATGCTCTGTTTTTATATCAATAAGATGAGCTGATCGTAAATGTCTTCGTGGTACGCAGACTTAACATAATTTGTAATGATTTGTTGACATTCATGAAAGTGAAGCAACATGCCAGGTCTATGAACCCAAAAATTTAAATTTTCAGTGACTAGGTGTTGTTTTTATCAAGTCACTGAATATTAACTGGATTATTCAGAATTTAAGTCACGCCGTATATCAATGTCAGAAATGTAGGTCATGTTTTACTTGTTAGCCCTTTAGAGCGCTAAATAATAGAAATGGAATTTTCACCCACTTGAAATTGTGTGTCGCTACCGCAACCCACAACATCAAGTGGGTGAAAATTGCTTAAATATACACAATTTAAATGAAAATTTATGCCAATTTCAGTCAATTTCTTGTTTAAATTTCTTTGTCTGCTGGAAAGATATGAAGGCCTAAAATTGGCTATAGACGTTATTAGTACTTTGATGGTTAAAACTGGTTGCAGATAGAAGAGCTGATAAAATCACAGGAAGACTAATCTGGTCAGCACTGGTGATAAAAAGGTGAAATTAGCAATTTGATCAGCTTTTGTGGTTACTTAGTTGGCCATCAGAGTGTCCAGTTGTTGTTGGGCCACCAATGTGGGGAAGTAACGCTCAGCCACATCCGTACAGTAGATCAGCGCCAAATGGAAAAGCTGTGCCAGGATGTTCGTCAGCCAGAGGATGAGTATCAGGGTGGTGAGGAGAAGGCGTAGCACGTCTGTGTGACCGTCTGCTGCCCCGCCATCGTGATCCAGCACCGCAACCTGTACAACAGATAGCCACATCAGTGTGCATGACTGGCACTCGCCCGCTCGCCAATGCGAGCAGGAAAAAAAACGGGCGAGTCCATATATGTCCAAATATCCTGTTTTTAACATATAAGTCATAGTTGTTTTTTGTTGAATGGGCGAGTGATATAATCAGTTAGTTATCCACATTGTACATTATTCAACATTGTCCTGCTACGGGCCCTTATCCAGCGAAAACGAGGCATTCACCCAATGCTGTTTCAATGTTGGGCCAGCGTCAAAGACGTGGGACCAACATTGAAACAGCCTCAGTTTAATGCTTGTGTTTGCTGGGTAAATATACCGTTTCAAGCACATTTTAAGCCGAAGAACATGTCACTGAATTGGAGAATATGGTTTGTGGTAGATGCTCAGTTAGTCAAATAAGTCAATTTAGAAGATGTCTACTTTAAAAAAATAAAATATATTTCATCATTTGAAGCTGGAAATTGCTTTAACAATTCCAGCTTCAAATGACGAAAAATACAATAACTGAATTGGATAATATTAGTTTGTGGTAGATGCTCAGTTAGTCAAATAATTCAATTTAGCAGATATCTATTTAAAAAAAATTGAAATATTTTTCATTTAAAGCTGGAAATTGTGTTAGCAATTCCAGCTCCAAATGACAAAAAATACATTATAGAAACAATTTAGTAGAACAAGGGTTACCCATAACATGATAAATTTTCACCCACTCAAAGTTGTGTCTCGCTACAGCGACCCCTGGCAATTACTCATATTTGTATAATTTCAGACCATACATTTGAAAATCTTGATGTTAAAATACACATTTAATTCCAAATAACAGAATAACAGCGATTTGATCCCCTGATTAAGCAGATTTTAAAAGATTATAGTTGTGACCTAATTAAACAGATTTTAGGAGAATATAGTTGTGACCTAATTTAACAGATTTTAAAAGATCATAGTTGTGATCAGCGTTATATTTTTAACTACTTGAAGTTGTGTCTTGCTACGGCAATCCACAACTCTAAGTCGTTGGAAATTACTCATATTTGTTCAATTTTAGACCAAATATTTACAAAATTCTTAATATATATATACATAAATTTAATTCCCAATTACAGTGGTTTAATCGGACAATAACACTGATTTTCCTGATTAGCAGGCAAAGGGTTAAATGAAATACCACATAAGCACCAAATTATCTATACAGGGCAAAGTTTAATCTGCTTAAACCTGTAAGTACTCAGCAAAGACATTTAATTTTTCAGCCACATAAAGCTGTGTACCGCTACTTCAAGTGACTAAAAATTTGTTTGCTTTCATCAATTTGAGTCAACATTTACATAATTATTGCAGATTTGAGACATATTTAACTTTGAAAAGCTTGTTATATAAGACCATTAAAACAAAAGAAAACAATACTATAGTTGACTATGGTCGACATTAGTGTTCTAAGAGTTGAAGTTTTAACCAGCAGTTCCATGTACTTCTGTTTCGCTTTACAAAACAGTATCATTTTTTAGTCCAGTTAGAAAGCACTTCAACTCCTGTGCTGCTGGACCAGTATATATAAAGTTTCAAGCAAGCTTCAAACCAAATAATACGTCACTCTAACTGAAAAACTATTCTGTAGTTATTGTTTAATTAATCAAATAAATCAATTTGGAAGATGGCTACTTTTCACAAATATACTTTTTTTCTGCTATTTGAAACTGGAATTTGCAAATAATCGCCATCTGATATTGCAAACAATTTGTTTTATATTTTTGCGTGCTCTTCTGAATATTTTGTTTAATATTATTTTAAACTTTGTATAGTACATGACTATCTGATGTACAAGAAAAATCAATTATGTATGTTAAATTGGTATGAAATGCTGTCTTTTTCCTTCTTCCATGGGACTGAAAGTGTCACTAAAACTGGAAAGGAAAATTGACACCCTATTGTTTTCTGATTCTGTGTTATCTTCTAAAAGTGTTGTTGTATGGTGTCATAAATTAACAAAACAATCCCACTACATTACACATGCCCCTACATTAATAAAATAGTAGACTGTAAGAAACAATTTATATAATTTATAAAAGGTTTCAGTAATAGTAATAGAAGCTGGCGATTGAATCATGAATCAGAGTAAAATATCTGTCTTACCAAGTGTAACAGTATACCCAGAAAATATATATTTACAAGAGCGCAAAAAAAATAATAAATAAGTAATCTAATTGATACATAAACTGAGGGTTAACATGAAAGTCCTAAATAGATGCGTGATCATTCAGATATACTTATAAATCTTACAGAGGATGGATTAGTGCCGCCTACAGTGATTGCCAGTATCAGAAATAGACTGGCTAGATGTAGCCCCAGTCGTGTTAGATGCCCCATTACCACCTACTGCATCAGCCAGCTCTGTAGAGCTCAGTCCACATGCCGTCTGCTGCAAGGCACCAAACAAACACATACCAAACACCCCGACACATAAAACATCACAACTAAGTGCAGCTAGATACATTTTAACCATGTTTACTCTTGGCGAGTTATCACAAAACTACATATTATTTCTTTAATATATCACTTTCGAGTATTTTGGATACAATAGTATTACTTTCTGTAAGTGGTACATACCGGGTAGTCATTTTAATTTACTTAATTTACTTGACAACACTTTAAGATCACTGAAGATAGGAAATCAATGCTAAAAGACCTATTATTTATCATAAATTTTAGACCTATTATTTATTATAAATATTTAAAATGAATGCTAATATCAAAGAGCATCAATAATTTGATTTCTATCAAATGAATCGTACTTACAATCAGCATATAGATATGTCACGAGGAACAAACAAAGGTCTTAATCTCCATACAGTCCTCAACTGAATATTATTTCACAACACTATTGAAAAAAAAACATGAATGTTATATAATTATAGAAGATACTAATCAAATTTAATACATTCTGTAAAAAAAAATCACAAGATCAAATTTTTGACATAAAACAGGGTTTCCGCCAGGGGGGGGGGAGGGGGGGTCCGGACCCCCCACTCAGCACCACAGGGGGGGATATCACCCCCTTGTTGGCAAGAAAAATAAAAATATTTTCTATATTTTACTGTCATTTCAGTTAAAATTGGCCATTTTAAGCACCAAAATTTAAAACTCTTGAATTTTATCTCCTGGGGGAGGTCCAGACCCCCCACCCCTTTTGGACCCCCCCTCTCAAACATTCCTGGCGGAAACTCTGTAAAACATAAAAAATCACAATAAATCAGCCATTTTGATTTTTTGTAGCCATTATTGAGATTGTCCGAGAACTACTTATTAGTAACATGCACAACAAATTTGAAAAGGATACATGAGAAACTTTTCAAGTTATCGCGCCTACAATGTCAAATTATTGACGTAAAATGCAAAAAATCACACTAAATCGGCCATTTTGAAATTTTTTTCAGCCATTATTGAGCTTGTCCGAGAACTGCTTATTAGTAACAGGCATACCAAATTTGAAGAGGATACATAGAAAAAAAAAGTTATCGCGCCCACAAGGAAACAAATCACAATAAGTCGGCCGAGAACTGGTCATTAACAACATGCATAACAAATTTGGGAAGGATACCGGTACATAAAAACCTTGTCAAGTTATCGCGTCCACAAGTAAATTTTAACGCCGACGAACTTCAATTGCAATAGCCTACCTTTTTTAATTAAAATTGAAAGGCGGGCTAAATATGTGAATTTTATCTCTATATCTAGCATTACTTAAGATTACAGTGCGGGGAAAGACTTTAGATGTAGAATCTGACGTCCACAGACGGCAGATTCTGACGACTAAAGTCGATCCCCACGCTGTAAGGTAACGTTAGGCGCTAAGTATGACCATAGTTTTTAGTCTGTTTTATTAGCCGATTAAGTCACTGTTATTGAAAACAAAATTTGTGTTTAAAGATTTGCAAATTGCAAATGCTTGGTTTCAAATTCAACAAAAGTGAATAATTTTCATCAACTTGAAAATTTAAGTAAGATAACTTAGCCGGCGAAGGAAAATATACATGCAGTAATGAAAAAATACCTTTAATATAATATTTTCATGATACCCTGGAAGTGATGCCGCATCTGTGGAGTACAATATGATAAGAAACTGTTTCAGCATTCCATGTATGAATATATCCTGCAAAAAAAATCTGATTATTTTAAATAATTAATTTGTGTGTTTAAACATAGAAATGAGAGCTGTATCAGACAATATCTGTTAAAATGTTAACTGTTTGGAAAGTACACATGTGGATTAAATTTATACCACTATCTAATTTGCCCACCTGTCATGAGTGCTTGGAGCAATGTGCAAGGTCTTGTTTATCTGACATTGTTGTAATGTCGAAAGATATCATGTCACCGCTTCTAATGTACCTTATAAGAGAATAGCTGAAAAAGAAACAAATTTTAAATCAATAACATTATAAAATAAAAAAAATAAAAAAGTATATACGGGGTACATGGCATCCTATTTTCATAAATTTGCATATAATGTTAGGAGATCATATTCATGGATTTTCAAGGATTTTTTTAGGTAACAGTATATTGGAAGCACACAAGTTTGAAGAAAAAACAATGATGACAATGCAAAAAATGAGACAATTTTATGTGTATTTGCTAAGCACAGGGAAAAAGTATATACTTTAAAAAGCATGCATTATTTTAAATGGTGGTTTGCAGATTTAAAAAAAATAGAGTCAGTACTGGTAGGTATATGAAAAAACTACTTAAGACAACTTTGGAATGTACATTTTTATTTTAATACAATTTCAGATTATGCATAAGTGAAATTATAATAAAAATACATGGAATAAAAAATCTCTCATCTATGTTGTATTTCAATCCCCCGGTAGAAAAATTAGAAACTAGCAGAAGCCAATTAGCGACAATATAACATAGGCCTACAAACGAAATAGATCAGACAAAAAGATCATATAAAAGGGATCTATACACAAAGCGTGGATCCAAAAAGCGTGGATAAGAAAAAAGCATCAAAAAAGTATTTTGCTCGAAAAAAGTATAAAAATAAATAAAAATATAAAAATAAAGTATAAAAGGCATTATTGATGAAAATATAAAACTTTTAAAAAAGGGTTACAGTGGCAGCACTGAGAGTACCCAGGTACATGTAGGCCAACGGGTACTCTTTGGCACACCAGGCACAGAGGCATTAAAATTACAAAATATCTCGATTGGACAACTGTCAGGGCTGGTTAGCTTCATGCTTTATCTGACATGTGCCTTTATTTACCTGACAGCATAATTGATCACAAACCAGAATAAATATATAGATGTTTTGTATTATCCCTAATGAACTTGACAGGCACGCAGACCCAGGTGCGGAGCGCGTTTATTCTGTGCACTGAAATCATTGCTTATTTTTCTGGTAATTATGTCTTTTACGTAATAAAGGGTGACATGCTGTTTTTGCTTCTGTCGACATCTGCGTGCACATTTTCATCTACTTCACAATATGTCAGTACAACGACTAAGTCTGATCGTCTTCAAATTTCGCCCACAGGACCTTGTGCATTTTGGGTTATGGTACCATAACTGTACTTTGACCTATTTTTGGCTCGGTATTATAGCCTAATTAGTTGCTTTGATATACATTTCCGGACCATATCCATGATATTGCAGGAACTAGCTGTCTGATTATTTTCAAATTTTGCACACCTCCAGGGGATCTAAATGTGCATTTTGGGATTATAACTGTACTTTGGCCTACTTTTGGTTGAGTAAGTACTATTATATGCAGTCTTAAGTCATACCACGCATGCTGTGATTCGAGACTCCTCGGCCGTCTTCGGCAAGTTCCGGCTCATTTACATTATGTTTGCGCATGCGTCATGCACCGGAACCGATCCCGTAATAGCGGGAATAATTGTCTAAAATAAAAATGGCTAAAAATAGTCAAGCTGAATGACGTCATTGCAATGGCTTTCCGAAAGGAAAAAATGCCACAATCACATGTAAACACTGCATATGCCGCAATCAGCACTGTCAAAGTCGCGGCAAATGTCGCGATCAACAGGATAAGGGTTAAAGTCAATGAAAAACAGAGTGAAATAAGTGGATTTGGACGTTTCCGTTTGAACTTTGAAATATGCAATTCCGTTTCACAGGGTATATTCCGCGAATTCCGTCCGTTTTCCGCGATCGCGGAAAATCATCGCCCCTAAATATAAAAATCTGATAAATTATTTTTATATGTGACTGATAAGATATTTGTTATAGACTAGCTCCAATTTTTTACCAGAGCTCAGTCTACTAGTACTGGTAGCCTATAGCACTCAGTCTTAGTAGCACCACACTCTACTTAGGCCTATCACTGCAGTAGATCTTTCACCCACTTGAAATTGTGTTTCGCTACCGTGACCCACAATTTTAGGTGGGAGAAAAGATAACACTAGTACAGAAGGGATTCCCTCTAGCTTACCAGTCCGTTGTGCGTAAGCACACACGGGAGTGCGTCGACGCAAGCCCGTGAAAAATTATTTACACGGCGTGTGCGTACCTCGGCGTGCACACCAAACCACGGATTGTGACTCCTTTCGCCCAGACGGAATTATACGGACACGAAGAAGCGAGGTGTGTCAACGTGTTTACACGCTAATAGACATGATTGCACGTACAAACAACCTTTTGATTAAACCTTTCTCCGTGCAAGTTACGAAGTATAATTGCCCCTCCTCCACGTGTGAGTCGCCCCCTCCACGTGTGAGTCGCCTGATGTCCGTGGAAGTCCGTCAGCCCCAGTGGTCAACTCCTGATTACCTAAGGCCATCCTAAAAAATATCCTTGTTTCCGATTTCATGGTGTGAAAATGTCCAAGCAGTACTAGCCTATACAGTACTGACTGTGCATAAGCAGATAGGCCTACCTGTGTTAGGGCTACTTTTAGTTCTAGTGTTAACCTCTGCTTCATCCCTAGGCCCAGTTCATTCCGGTCACCCCTAGCTTTCAGGAAGTTGAGATTTCCCAATTCCCAAACTCATGGGTATCCAAGACGTTGCCAACTGGTTGCTAGACGTCGCTACAGCCATGGACGATTTCACTTGCTTCAAAAGGGCATAATATGATAGCCATTGTTGGCCACTGAGTTGACTGAATGACTCCCTGGTGTAGTGGATAGCACTAGGGCCTGTTAAGTAGAGGGTCGTGAGTTCATATCTCGATGGACTATAACAATTTTTTTTTAGATATGGCCTAGGCTAGTCTCTTATTTTTTTTCCGGGAGGTTTAATTATTTTTTCAACTTGCATAGACTCTAATCAGACCTTAACCGGGGGTCTGACCAGCCCCGCAGACGAATGAATGCCATGCGGTAGGACTAACTTTTACTCCTATTTTCACCCATGCTGTCGGAAATAGGAAACAATTTTTTTAGGATGGCCTGATGACAACCCACTTCCCCTCCCCGTCATTGCCCGTTGGAGTCGCCCCAAATCCGTGGATTCCATTTATTATGGTTATGGTTACACATATCGTTCCGTTGGAGTGCGTGCATTTTGACGAGTATAAAGCTGATAATGTGACTTTAAAGACAAGCATGCACACAAGTGGGAATGCAAGCGAAAAATATCACTACTTTGCACTGGCTTTCACTGGGATGATTTCCGTGCCAAGTCGGCTCCGTGAGTTGTGGCGCCAGCCTGTGTATAATGGTGCAAGTGTCCTTCACGCACTTTCGTGTGCGTGTGCGTGCACGGAAAAACATCCACTAACGACCGTGTCCGTCACGCGGACATGGTAAGCTAGATGTAATCCCTACTGTAGGCTTAACAGTGACACTGCTACACCTACGACCTACATCAAAGTTCGAGTGTCCTGTAGGCTGTAGCCAACTAGACTATACATGTAGCTCCTCTGTAGAGGGTGTAGTCTAGCAACAAGGCCTACTTGCCAAAAGTCTTACTTAGAACCATTCCAAAACCATCATTATTATACCATGATTTTACAACAGTCGGATGCTAAAGTTTTTCAGAAAATTAAAATGCACAAACAAAATTCAGTGAACAGCCATGACAGTGGCAGTGGTTTAATTATACCAACTGGTGCAACTGCCAGACCATTTGACATGTAAAGCAATTCTGGACTTCAATTCAAACCAATTTAATTGGCTTATCAATCATGTTTATAGATGGACGTTGTAATTCGAAATTTGATTGGTAGAAACTGTAGATTATAGACCCTATGACTTGTACGTTTGGTCTAGGTCTAGGCTATAGTAAATTAGTACCGGTATCCTATAAGGCCTACAATAGGCCCTAGGCCTACAAAAAAATGTAGTCCTGATAGACTATAATATAGATCCTTGTAGACTAGTATAGGCAGATCTACAAAAACAATAAAATCTACATGGACGCAGATCTTGTCTATTTAAAAGAAAAATAGACCTGTCATATAGGCTTAAGGACATGACAGAACTCAAAAGTGTATGCTAATAATTATGAGGGGGAGACTGGAACAGCCAGATATGATGTCATTGACATGTGTGAGCTAACATGTATGTGTTGTACAATATAGTATGACTTTTAACCCTTACACTGCTATGGGCGGCTATAGTCGCCCAAAATTAACCAAACGCAGCCTGCTGTGGGCGACTATAGTCGCCGAGTAAATTCTTTAAAAAAAAAAAAAAAAATTTTTTAGATTTTTTTTCCCCTTTCGTTTTGTGGTGTCTTTCTATTTGCGGTTTAAAGATAGCTAACTGACTGATTTTGTAATATAATGCCAGGCTTTTAACCCTTTGAGCCCTCACGATGCATTAAAGCATCATTTTAAATATCTGAAAATAGACTTAATTTTCCTATAATTCGTGGTTTTAGAATGAATATTCCCAAGAAACTGGTTTACCAATACATGGCAATTTTCTTTAATTTTCCACCTACATCAAATCATCTTCATCCACTACAAGTCGAGAATTGTGGCAGCAATTCACGACTTGTAGTGGATGAAAATGACAATGGTAAATTCAGGCTTGAAAGGGTTAATATCAGTTGTTCATCAGATGTTTTTTTGAAGAAAAAACGTGCCAGATATTACTTAGTCGGTAATCACACATGCTGCAAATTTTATGCAGCAGTGTAAGGGTTGAAGAGACAGCCATGTTATAATGTACAGTATTATAGTTTGTATTATATCCTATACTATATTTTGGTTTTGCACATATTTTAATCATTGTACTATTGCATCTGTATTCAAGAGGGCCCATTGAAAATTAGTACAATGTACCTTTCAAAAATAAAGTTTATTATTATAGTCATTTATTATTATTAAGCCACTCGCTTTACCACCACCAGTTGTGCCCTGTCACAGTGGCCACTTTGTCTGACTATCTCTTCCCAGCATCCTAACAACATCACAGCCTCACAGATCTGAGTCTGACTGAGATTACGAAGACGAAGTTGAGTCTGGACTCTGCCACTGGCCAGGGGTTGGGGTTAGCACTACCTCTGACTCTGTCACTATTGTGTCAGGGGTGTACTGAGGAGAAGCAGAAGAAACAGGGAGTCCTTGGCAGGTAAAGTAAGGAAATCAGCTCGCCACTCATTACCAGTATTTGATTGGGCTGTTTTGGTGCAGCACTGTTACAAAGTGCAGCACTTTTTGTATTCGGGTGGTGCAGCTTGGTGCAGCAACTTATTGCACCCATTATGAAGAGGGTGCACAAGGGACACATGTTCAGTTTAACTATTTAACTTATCCATTATTGGTTACCAGGGGTCCCCATATCCTACAGTGCATGGTGCACCTTCAAAAATCAATTTTCCAATATCAAATGGTATTGATTCAGATGGTCACGACTCACGGTGTAGCCTGTAGGCCCCTGGGCCTAGCACTTTTTGTCCAGTGCGCATGTGTATTGTGAAGTTGTTTTGAATCCGAAATTCCCAGTCGAACAGGCCTATTGATTCTAAAACTAATTGCTAAGAGATAAACTTGATACGTCGCTCCCTGAGATCATGGGAGATAGTGAGCGATTGACTATGTCTGTGTCAGAAGGCCCGGGCAGCCTTATTCAGGGGCAGCTATCACAAACAAAAAGGGAAAAACAGTGACTCCCAAAAAAATGAGCTTACATTATAGTATATTTTATACATAATCAGTCAACAATAACGAGACAAAATCTTTAAGTATAACGTAAACATTACACTATGTAATAAAGGGTTGAAAATGAAGAAATCCAGAAAATGCAAGCATAATCGCATCAGGCCTTGTATTCATCTCAAATCAAAATGTGTATTTACGCAGTCTGACAGTTCTTGTTGTTTGCAATCAGAACTGCCATACCATGTTCGATTGCTACAACGATTTATAGGAAATTACGTATTTCGGTCCTTCTCGATTTTGCAATATGTTACTAGTACTAGTAGTGCATTTCTTTATTCTTTATTAGGTAACTCCATAGTCCTCCTCAATGGAGTATCAGGTGGAGGGATGGTGCTAAGCGGCCGACCAGACTGATCGCTCAGTTGGCACTTGAAAGCTGCTATTGATCTAGCGAAGCGGAGTGAGTCGCCTGGTCCACGGCTACTATTGATCTGGATTCAACAGCAGCTGGTGGAAGGTGATTCCAATCGGGTATGGTTTTGTACAAAAAAGAATTTTGTCCCAGCGTGGTGTTAGCTCTAATGTGCTTGAATGATTTTTTTATTCCCACCACGAGTTCTTTTGTCTGCTGGGGTTAAAAGGTCACTGACAGGTACAGCGATATATCTGATTAAAATTGTGTATAGGCTTGTTAGCGGGACACCCGAGAGTGAGTTCCCAAGTTCCGAAGTTCCCGGAACTTCAAGCTCCGAAGTTCCAAAGTTTCCGAACTACCGGAACTTCAAGTTCCCAAGTTCCCGTATTTTCAAGTTCCCAATTTTCTTGTTTTTTAAAATTTAGGTAAAAATTACCAGAACGTTGCGTTATTTCCGAAATTAAATCTCTTTCTTAGGATATTTCTCGTTTAATAATAACTGGTAAACGCGCAACACACAATATAGATAGATAGATATAGATAGATTTATTCAGCATTCACATTCACATAGGGTTAACAATCAGTATGATAAATACATTGATTATTCAAAATACAATGTGACCACCATTCTGGAACACCAGGGATAAAAACACTGAAAAGTATCCTGGTGCAGGTCACTTATTTCCGCAGTGGTCCCTATATGCTGTTCCAGAGTGGCGGCGACAAGAGCAAGTTATTTTATACTTTCAATAAATACATTAGTTATATCATTGATTCTGTAGTTAGCTACACGTCAATGGTTATATCACAGATAAACTGGTGACTAGGAAAGTCATAGCATTTTCACAAAAAAAAAAAAATACAGGCAGAAACTGCCTCGACTAGATGAAATATGAAAAGATTATGAAAGTTTATAAATAGTGCATATGATGAAATATATTTTATCGATGATAATATACACAAATGGAACCCTTATTATTCACAAGGGTTTCTGGAGCAATTTCCAGACTCTGCTTGTTATAAATTAATTAAAAACATTGTAAAAAACGAGCTGAATAAAATGGCCTTATAATCTCTTAGAGCACATGAATCGGCAAACATACCTGCCTATATTTATAAGGCTGTATGATTGTAAATGTGATTAGTAGAAATGAAAATCACTCCGAGCTTCAGTAATTAGCTCTTCTCTGAGATGCTTATTGACTCCTTTCTTAAACGAAAGTAAGTCTTCAGCTGATCTCAGAGAAACTGGGAGCGCATTCCATATCTTACCGGCTGAGAATTGTAAGTTGACCTGGAGACCCTCAAACCATGCGGAGCAGGCATAATCAAAATGACATAAAATTAAAGATGTAGCCAAAAGTTTCCTAGAATTTCTATTCAAATATTTAGCCTGTCTCCATAGAAATTTGAGTCTAGAGTTTCCCTTTTTTTAAATACTTTCAGCTATATATTTCCCTCCCAGTGACTGGTCTAGGCTAACTCCCAGGTATTTCACATTATCTTTGGCAGTAACTTCATTGTCTGCACATATAATTTTCATGGTGGACTGTTTGCGTATTTTCTTATGTGAACCAAAAAGAATACTTTCGGTCTTTCCCAAGTGAATGGATAGCTTATTATCCACTAGCCATTCACTTAGGAAAGTCAGTTCATGTCCAAGAGTTTCCTCTATGACAGAAACCGATGTACCTGAGATCAATAATGCTGAATCATCAGCACAAAGAAATTAATCTGCATGATACAGCTGCCTCCATATCGTTTACATAAATTAGGAATAGTAATGGTCCCAAGATGGATCCCTGCGGTACTCCGCAGGGAACCACCATGGGATCAGAAAAAATACCATCAACTTCAGTCTTCTGAAATCTATTTTTTTAATATGATGAGAACCAAGATGTTGAAAGATCATCCAAACCAATAGCTTTCAGTTTATTTAACAATATTTCATGATCGACAGTATCAAAAGCTTTTTGAAGGTCGATCATGACCATGCCAGTATAGTTCCCTTTATCCATATCAAATCTGATTTGGTCTGTCAGTTGTGTTAAGCAAGAATCGGTGGAATAAGAATTCCTAAAACCTGATTGATAATCATACAGTAGTTTTTCAGATCTTAAATAATTTTCTAACTGTTTATGTACAGTTTTTTCTAGAATTTTTGACATGACAGTTAAAATAGAAACAGGCCTGTAATTCCCAGGCTCTGACTTTGAATTTTTCTTATAAAGAGGAACAACCCTTGCTGTTTTCTTATCATCGGGTATACGGCCTGAATATAAAGATAAATTTATAATATGTGCTATTGCACTAGATATTTGATTTGCCCCATCCTTGAGAAACCTAGCTGACACCCCATCCAGACCAGTAGCTTTACTAACATTCAAGCTAAGCAAAGATTTTAGAATGTCTTCCTCTCCGACAGGAGAAAATTTAAAAGAGTTTTGTTTAGCACCTTTATCCTGGTAATATTATGTGTATGTCATTCTATGGACACTATTATAATTATAGGCCTATAGCCATTTCAAGGAGCCTGAATAAAAATGAGGATTTTGGCCTGATTGCGTCGCTTTATTTAACAGGAATAAAAAATTAAGAGTGAAATTAAATTTATGCAGATAGGCCTATAGATCTACCTGATGAACAGTTGAATAGGCCCTACGCCAATAATATAAATCCAAAAATGTAGGCCTACAGGTCTTTCAATTCTAGTTTTGGATCCCTCTATATAATTATAGTCCACATACATGTCAGCCTAACTGCGTCGTAGTGTCCCTGCTTAAAACCAACATTATAATAACAATTAAGAGTGTAAGAGAAAGAAGTCGACGTTAACATAGGCCTACATCCAGGCTAGATGTATGGTGGGAAAGTCATTCACCCATTGTTGTTTCAATGTTGTTGGTCTTCGACGCTGGCCCAACATTGAAACAGAATTGGGTGAATGCCCAGTGTTTGGTGGGCAAGTGCTCGCAATGCGTATCTTTTTGCTACAAGCCTATATATGTAAGCCTTCCAGACGTAGACGCAGTCAGTGAGCCTGACATTAAGTCGAGGGTCCAGGGGTGAGGGGGTCCAGGGGTTTTTCGAAATATCCATTATAAAAATATATTGTGTTTGTGGACCTTGTTTGTGAAACTCCAGACACGGGCCGCCGATGGACTCCCCCGGACGGTGGGGAACTGGGTTTGGCTGATCAATTAGCCTACTCAACTTTTCATTTGTTTTTTTAACAACTTTTTTTTAATGGGAACTTCGGAACTTGAAGTTCTGAGAACTTGGGAACTTGTGAACTTGAAGTTCCGGGAACTTGGGGACTCACTCTCGGGTGTCCACTTGTTAGCCTGATGTTCTTTCTTCTAGTTTGTCAGTCAGTCCAGCCTAGATCTTTGATTAGAACTGTTACACTTTATTTATGCTGCTAGTTGTTTGTTACAAAACGTGCAACAGCTCTTTAAATTTTGTTTAATTTATCAATATCACCTTGCCTGTATGGATCCCATACAGGACAAGATTATTCCAAAAGTGACGGAACCATTGAAAAATATGCAATCTCTTTTAATTTAGAGGGACATCCCTTTAAATTCCTCCTCAGGAAACTCAGTGTGGAATCAGCCTTACTTGCAATTTTGGAAATGTGATCTCCCCATTCCAGGTTCTCACTGATGCTGACTCCCAAGTGGAGTGAATTTGATACAAAGTTTGTCTGAGTGTGACCCCTTTGAGCTGATAGTCTGAAGCTATCTCTTTAGCCCGAGGTCTCTTCACTCGGAGGACAGAAAATTTTGATGGGTTGAGTTTCATCCCCCAAATGTCTGCCCAGCGCTCCAACTTTGCTAGGTCCTCCTGCAGTTTTTTTATCGTCCCTAGATGGGCCGATAAAGGAGGCAGTCGTCAGCAAAGAGTCGAACATCAGATGAGACCGAGGATGGGAGGTCATTAATGTAGCATAGAAATAAAATCGGGCCAAGTACTGTACCTTGTCGTACACCAGAACCCACATGAACAGTATCCAAAAAGCTACCATCTGCTACTACATTTTGTGTTCGAGTGGTGAGAAAATTTTGAATCCAAAGTAGTGTAGGTCCCCTAATTCCGTAATGATCAAGTTTGTGTAGTAAACCTTTGATGGGGAACTACGTCGAAAGCTTTACTAAAATCTAAAACAATTATAATCGGTTTGAATTTTTGTCCTCGTAATTTCGTACTAGATCTTCAGTGGTCAGTAATAACTGGCTTTCGCAAGAGGGCTCTGCAAGGAAGCCGTGTTGCACAGGATTTAAAATTTTGTTTTTGGTAAAGTGGGTCATAATGTTGTTGCAAATAATGTGTTCGAGCAATTTAGCACAAACACATGTCAAGTGGATCGGCCTGTAGTTGGAAGCAGTATGCCGATATAATGATGATTACACTATAAATAAAAGTAAAATTTGTACCTCCGAAAAGGACCTTTTAAAGGGCATGGTGACTCATAATGACTTTCGGCATATTTTGGCAGATACGCTATGCCTATAGTCTAGTCACGAATCCAGAAAACTTGATGATTGATATATATAGGCCTACAGCTACACAGATGGAAGGTTCGCCAGAGGGAAGGTTCGCCACGTACAACTGTCATGGGAAGGTTCGCCACAACGTTAGAATGCATTATAGAACAAGTTACTACTGTTTACTGACTGTAAAAATATATTTATTTTAATAAAAACAACAAAAACATTTAAAAAAAAATTGTAGAAAATAAAGCGTCATGTAGGCCTACAGCTATGTGGTAATCAAAGATCGAATGATTATGAGAAAGATTGCCAGCACTTGATTACCCAAATTCTTGCAATGTTGGTGCGTTAACAGTGACCCTACCATCACACCTCCTCCTATGATTTTTGAACAGCGCTAAAATTATTCGCGCTGATACAAGGTGACGCGTAACATATACATGCCACACACTCACGGCTTTGACACGTGGGCGTCTTCAGGAATTATCACTTAGAATTATATTTCTTAACGGCTAGGCTTATAGGTGATTACTTATAGGCCTTATGTTAAACATTAGATATTCCAAAAGATATGCCCAGGCTACTACAAGAGAAATCATACTGTTGTAAACTGATGAAAACGTTTTTCTGTCTTTTTCCTCTGAATTATGATGTCGGCGGATTAGTTGTTTAAATAAATACAGAGTTTTCGTAAAATGAAAGCTCTTTTTATCGGACACAAAATAGATTATTAATCTTAGGCGAATCCCAAGCTATGTAATTCGTGGTTTGTTCGGATCTCGATTTGTTTGTAACAGTCTCTTTTAGCAATGAAATCTTGAGGGTAGTTCAAACCAAAAATTAATCCGAAAGAAATATAAATTTATATAGCAGATTCTATGTCTATCAAGAAAATCTTGTATTTTAAATACGTTTCAATAGTTCTTTTAGATGATAGATATAGTTTTGCATTGTTTTTGAATATGTTCAACCATGTGTCAGTGGTTTTTAAGATTATGACTTCGATTGACATCGCCGACATCGATCCGGTCGCAGTCACATGGTTAAGTCCACTTCAAATTCTTATATTATCGCTCACGCTGAATTCGTGTTTTTATTAACTATTATTAATAGTATTATCCGTACGCGCTGTTAATCAAATGTCAAAGTTACATCGCTTTTCGTTTAATTTCATGAAATCAAAAAATTTGCGCTGCTTAACCTCATTTTCATGGAATAAAAATTAAAATATATGATGTAGACTAGTCTACCATAAGACTGGTTGAATCGTCATTATTAGTGTAATAGTCGGCAGCACTTCCAGTCACTAGTGACATATTTTTGGAGTGACAAATTCATAATACAAAATTCATCTGGATTAAATTTGGTTTGGACTGTTCTTTCATGATTTTAATAAAATGTAGTCTAAAAAATATACAATCTTGGAAATTTAAGCGCTAATGTTAACTTTAAATCAAGTTAAAAGCACAATGACCATATAATTTTGATTTAATTTAAATCAATGAGATTGGTGATAGTTCACCAGTTTTAAATTTGATTTAATATAGCAAGATTTGATGAACTTTTTGAGGCGATAACCAATTGCACATTAAAAATTTGTAGCTGTCTATACTTTATTTTTATATGACTATAAAGATCTATAAATAAAATTTATGTTACAAATATTTTTAATAGTTTGTGTATATATTTGATAACAGCTTTGCGTGGTTGTTATTGAATCTGTCTGACCAATTATTTGGATTATGACCCTTATCTTTGTCTCATTGACATTGTTGGCTTTCCATGTGGTCTAGTCAGTCTCTAAATCTTACATTATCGTTCACTCATTCTTTGTTTCAATCGTGAATTTCCGTTGTTATTAAATTATCAAATTTAACAAATTGAGCATAAAACAAGAATTCTCATAATGCAGAGTAACACTGATCAGTTTCTCATTTATCAAACATTTGCGGAATGACATAATGAAAAAATCATTTGCATTTTTGCATCCAAATTTGGGTTTGGATGATGCTTCCATAACTTTTAATATGTCAAGGGGGATGGAAAATAGTTTCATCTTTGTTATATAAAAATTTTGGTTTCATTCAGGTGAAAAAGTACTATGTTAACTTGTTGTAATTCGCTGAGTAAAAATTTGAGATGGCGTTCACTTTAGACAATATTAATTTTATAAATCAACGATAATTGTGTCAGAGAATTTGTTTAACAAAGATTGATTAACTCTTGAGGCGATAACCACTTTAGCTGCTTTTATGCTAGTTTGTGGTTGACTCACTGATTCCTTTCAGGAACTGTTTTTCCTGTGGGCCATTCTTTGGCATTGCCACTGCGGCCTTATGGGGTTTCAGATAGGTCTTGTTGTCAGGAACATCTGTTTTTGGCCTTTTTCCTCGTTGGGAGTTTCATTTTTGTTACTTAAATTTTTTGGGTACATTTTATTGTGTGATTTGCAGGGTCAACTTTATAAATTATCTTGATAAGAAGATTGATTCTTGTTGTGATTCGCTGAGTAAACATTTGAGATGGTGCTCACTTTAATGCAATAGACAATATTAATTTTATAAATCAATGATAATTGTCTCAGAGAATTTGTTTAACAAAGATTGATTAACTCTGGAGGCGATAACCACTTTGGCTGCTTTTATGCATTTATGCCAATTTGTGGTTGACTCACTGATTCCTTTCAGGAACTGTTTTTCCTGTGGGCCATTCTTTGGCATTGCCACTGCGGCCTTATGGGGTTTCAGATAGGTCTTGTTGTCAGGAACATATGTTTTTGGCCTTTTTTCCTCATTTTTTGGAGTTTCATCTTTGTTACTTAAATTTTTTGGGTACATTTTATCGTGTGATTTGTAGGGCAAAAAATTACAAATAATATAAATAAATAAGAGGAGCAATTGTTGTTTCTAGGATTTGATTTAGCAAGAATTGATAAACTCTGGAGGCGATAATCACATTGGCTGATGCCAATTTGTGGTGGACCCACTGATTCCTGTCTGGATTTGTTTCCTGTGGGCTATTTTCTGGCCTCGCCAGTACAGCTTTCGGTTTCAGATAGGTCTTTGTCAAAACTATGTTTTCGGCACCTTTCCTCTTTGATTGGAGTTTTCTTTTTTTTTGTTACTTTTGGTCAATGAAGCATACATACCAGCCACTCTTAATCTCAAATTAAAATATACAATATCAGTGCTCATAAGGATATTTAAAAATAATTCATGTTAGGAAGTTAAGATTTAACGTTCTCATTAGTAATAATTTAAATTAATGAGATATAGTTGATAATCTCTTGATTTCATTTTATATAATTAATGCAATTATGCCAATTTGTGATGACTCTGGAATAATCCCAGGGGCTGGTTTTCCTGTAGGCCATTCTCTGGCTTTGCCAAAGTGACCTTAGGTTTCAAGTGGATCCTACGAAATTATGTTTTGGGTCACCTTTTTCTTTGTAAGTTTTCTTCTTTGTTGTTTGTTTTGTAAAGCTTAGTGATCCAGCTGCTTTGAAATTAAATAATAATAACAAAATAATAATAAAAAAAAAAAAAAAAAAATGGCCACAAGAATTAAATCTTTCATCATTCTTACTTAGATATATATATATATAATAAATAATTTCTAAATTAAAATAATTCGGAAGAGTATCCAAGTGTAGGAGTGTAAGGTGAAAGCAATATAATTATTCAATTAAACTACTGCAAGAACATATTATTAGTCAATAAATACAAGGTCAGTTACAACAAGACTTGGCCAGTTGTTACAGGCCGCAGTAATTATTGCATGCCTTATACGCCAACTACATGATGCTCTCTGTCTAGCTTGATTAATCTAGCATCAGGACTTGCGACAGCTGCTGAAATCAGTGCTAGTAATGATAGACAGGATGCATCCGGACTTGCGCCAGATGCAATGAACTTCATGAAGAACCAAACATATGATTATTCATTTGTTAGTTCGGCAGGACTTGCGCCAGCTGTTCTAACTATAGCAAACATGATGGGGAGTGATTTGCCAACTGGATTTGCGCCAGCTGCTGAAATCAGTGCTAGCAAGGATGGGCAGGATGCATCCGGACTTGCGCTGGATGCAATAAACTTTGTGAAGAACCAAACATATGATTTTTCATTTGTTAGTTCGGCAGGACTTGCGCCAGCTGTTCTAACAATGGAAAACATGATGGGGAGTGATTTGCCAACCCGATTTCGACCAGTCGTTTTTTGATACAATATCCACAAGCTCATTCTTACAGGTGGAATTAGTTTATTCTAGCATCAGGATTTGCACCAGCTGCTGAAATCAGTGCTAGCAAGTATGGGCAGGATGCATCCGGACTTGCGCCAGATGCAATAAACTTTGTGAAGAACCAAACATATGATTTTCCATTTGTTAGTTCGGCAGGACTTGCGCCAGCTGTTCTAACAATGGAAAACATGATGGGGAGTGATTTGCCAACCCGATTTCGGCCAGTCGGTTTTTGATACAATAACCACAAGCTCATTCTTACAGGTGGAATTACTTAAAATGTGAATGATTTATGTCCTTTTTCTTCTCCCGTAGAAGAGAAGAAAAAGCTAAAATTTTACTTTTTCGTCAATAACTGCGTGAGTAAGAAATTATTATTATTATTATTTTTATTTTTTTTTAGAATTCTTTAGATCTTGCATTTGAATGTATATGTAAACACCATTTTTAGTGAATACAGCAATACTCAAGATGTGGACCATTTCCTCATGTTCCTAATTTGCTTCAAATCCTTCTAAATCTATGTTTTGTGGTCTTCTTATGTTTTCAAAGTGTGTCTGCAATACCTAGGTCAGCTCAAAATGAGGTCTGTATACTTCTGTTGTCAGATTTTACACTTACAGAAAATAAAATTCCACTGACATATAAATCCAGCCAGTCAAAACACTACTCAGACTTGCTTCAGGAATTATAAATACAATAGATGTTATGATAATGTGTCCCTTATTATCTACATTTGGAAATTTTAATTATTTGGTTATCTATTCATTACATGTAAATTTCAAGTTTCACTTCTGTAGACATCCTAATTTCAATTTAAAAACTAAATTTCAGACTATATAGCTCTTCACTATTTAGAATTAGTGTTGTTTCTGATGCCGCAAGTAATGGTGGATTAGACAGATGAGAGGTTGGAATTCATATGTGCTCTTACGATGCATTCGAAAGTTTGTGTTGTGGGGGTCAGACACTTTGTGTCTGTGTGCCGTTTTCATACCCTCCTCAACAACAGATAATCTTGTTTAATAATGTTATTGATAGATTTTGTCAATGTTATGTAATTTGTATGTAATGATACAAGAGTCAATGTTCATTAATATATTAATGTGAACAATTAGTAGATTGTTATTGATAGGTTTGGTTTTGTGTGAACAATTACTAGATTGTTATTGATAGTTTGGTTGATATTATCTAATTTGTTTGTAATGATACAAGAGTCAAAGTTCACATTTAAATAGTAGATTAGATCAATCAGAGACATGTATAAATATTCATAGTAGATTAGATCAATCAGAGACATGTATATATAGTCCTAGTAGATTTGATCAATTTGAGACATGTATAAATATTCATAGTAGATTAGATCAATTAGAGACATGTATAAATATTCACTGGTTAATCCTGTTAACTGACTGTCAAGTAAATTTATACCTATTTTGGTCTTAGGGCTTCACTCTGTTACAACCACGTTTACATTAACAACATTTGAAGTGAAGCCCTTTTTATTTGTAGTCGTTTAATTTGATGTTTATTTTTAATAAACAAATTTTCCCCATTTTATGTGTCTGTTTTTTGTACGATAAATACAGAGTTTTCGTAAAATGAAAGCTCTTTTTATCGGACACAAAATAGATTATTAATCTTAGGCGAATCCCAAGCTATGTAATTCGTGGTTTGTTCGGATCTCGATTTGTTTGTAACAGTCTCTTTTAGCAATGAAATCTTGAGGGTAGTTCAAACCAAAAATTAATCCGAAAGAAATATAAATTTATATAGCAGATTCTATGTCTATCAAGAAAAACCCACCTCCTCCCGCTTCCATCCGCTGCAAGTTTTTTGTTCATTTTTCTTCTGACCGTTTTCATACCCTCCTCAACAACAGATAATCTTGTTTAATAATGTTATTGATAGATTTTGTCAATATTATGTAATTTGTATGTAATGATACAAGAGTCAATGTTCATTAATATATTAATGTGAACAATTAGTAGATTGTTATTGATAGGTTTGGTTTTGTGTGAACAATTACTAGATTGTTATTGATAGTTTGGTTGATATTATCTAATTTGTTTGTAATGATACAAGAGTCAAAGTTCACATTTAAATAGTAGATTAGATCAATCAGAGACATGTATAAATATTCATAGTAGATTAGATCAATCAGAGACATGTATAAATAGTCCTAGTAGATTTGATCAATTTGAGACATGTATAAATATTCATAGTAGATTAGATCAATTAGAGACATGTATAAATATTCACTGGTTAATCCTGTTAACTGACTGTCAAGTAAATTTATACCTATTTTGGTCTTAGGGCTTCACTCTGTTACAACCACGTTTACATTAACAACATTTGAAGTGAAGCCCTTTTTATTTGTAGTCGTTTAATTTGATGTTTATTTTTAATAAACAAATTTTCCCCATTTTATGTGTCTGTTTTTTGTACGATAAATATACTGTTACTGATCGAACTAACGTCATTTTTTCTGTTTTCCGTGAATGAGTTCTTTAATAAAAATACCTAATAAAATGCAATAAAACATAATTCTGCTTGCATTTTTTATTGCTTGTAGCATATTCTGGAAAATAATTTGAGCTAAATGAGCATTAAAGATATTTTTTTCGAACACCATTGATAAATTTGTCGTAAGCTATAACTGTAGAGTATGTGGAAGAAGCGAGGTTTGTGTGACGATTGGATTGAAATTTGTTGTCTTATGCCAATAAACGTATGTTCGACAATTATGGGTGGAATTAAGAAATAAATGATGATCATGAACGAATTCATGTCCATGTCATGACTATATTACAAACCGAATGTTACCCAATTCCCGTTATTATTGAGAATATTACAGCCAGTGCTCATATTACCTATTGTGTGTTACCGTCATGTGGTACATACACTTTGTTTCTGGAGACTTTACTAAGAATATTAGCGGGGGATTAGATCAAACATGGGTTCGCACACCTTTAGAGCCTTCTCGACCACGAACGTATCCTGGATTTGCTGTAATTGTGACAACCCAAATTATGAACGAAATCTCTTCCATAGTTTTCAAATAGAAACAGCAAATTCTTTTCATCCATTAGATCTTTCTGAAAGCATAGAAATTAAATCGCCAATTTCTGACTTCGTACCAGTGCTGCACAGTAGCCCAATTATCGACCGTAGACATTCAAAGAAAATTAAAAACTGGAGAACCCTTATTCTAAATTGTCAAAGTCTACGGGGCAAAGTCGAAGCTTTCCAATCATCTGTCGACTACTTCCAACCCGACTGTATTCTTGGCACGGAATCCTGGCTTGACAAAAGTGTTTCCACAAACGAAATTTTCCCTCCTGATAAGATCTTTCGGAGAGACAGAATTACATCAACTCAGGGGGGGGGGGGAGTGTTTATCGCTGTCAAAGAAAATTATGACGTATCTCTCCTCCCTGATACTGTTACTGACACGGAACTTTTATGGGCGAAAGTCCACTTTGAAAAATCAAAATCCCTTATTCTCGGATCCTTTTATCGACCTCCTGGCTCAAAAATTAAAAAAATGGAAGAATTCAGCAGATCATTAGATCTTCTTCCAAAATATTCAAACCAAACCATCATCCTTGGTGGAGACTTTAATCTTCCGGACATAGACTGGGAAAATAGTCTAGTTTTGCCCTCAGCCACGAACAAGGGGCAGTGCGAGCACCTTTTGTCTAGCCTGGATGATCATGCCTTGACCCAAGTACAAAAAGAACCCACCAGAGACAAAAACATTCTAGACCTTTGTATAACTAATAAACCAGGATTAATAAAATCATCCCGCAGCGTACCCGGGATTTCGGACCACTGTGCAGTACTGACAGAAGCCGACATCAACCCCCCGTATCGACGTTCAACCGCTCGCCCAGTGCGTCAGTTCAAAAAAGCAAGTTGGGAAAACATCAGGCAAGAAATTAGGAGACATTGGGCCTCCTTATCCAAAGACAGCCCCAATAATTCGGTAAATGAAAAATGGTTGAGGTTAAAGTCCATCTTGATGGACTGCCTGAATAAATTTGTACCAACAAAATTAACATCTAAACGCCAGAACTTTCCCTGGCTTAATAAATCGCTCCGCAAGGCTATTCGAAAAAAGCCAAGACTTTATAACAGAGCGAAAACTTCAAAAAGACCTGACCTTTGGGCAAAATATAAATTACAGAAACGGGACACGCAGCGGAACCTTAGACGTGCCCGTTGGTCCTTTATTAATGACAAACTTTTAACATCTCCGGAAACTAAAAATTCAAAGCCTTTCTGGCGCTATATAAAATCACAGCGTCAGGATAGGTGTGGTGTCTCTCCTTTATTGCATGATGGCCAACTGCATTCAGACAGCAGGCGCAAGGCCGAAATCCTCAATATTTACTGATGAGGACACCACTAATATGCCTAAATTAGAAGGACCACCAACAACTCCCATGAATAATATTGAAATTACACAATCTGGTATAACTAAATTATTGAGTGAACTGAACGTCGATAAAGCATACGGACCTGACGAGCTCCCAAATTTACTCCTCAAAAATGCTGCCAAGGAGATATCTCCTTTTTTAACAGATATTTTCGAACACTCTATCCGGACCGGGAAATTACCCGATGAATGGGTCGAGGCTAATGTAGCCCCTGTTTTCAAAAAGGGAGATCGGCATACTGCTTCTAATTACAGGCCGATCTCCTTGACATGTGTTTGTGCCAAATTGCTCGAACACATTATTTGCAAGAACATCATGACCCACTTTACCAAAAACAAAATTTTAACTTCTGTGCAACACGGTTTCCGTGCAGAGCACTCTTGTGAAAGCCAATTACTACTGACCACTGAAGATCTGGTTCAAAATTACGAGGACAAAATTCAAACTGATTTAATTGTTTTAGATTTTAGTAAGGCTTTCGATGTAGTTCCCCACCAACGTTTACTACACAAACTTGATCATTACGGAATTAGGGGACCTACACTACTTTGTATTCGAAATTTTCTCACCACTCGGACACAAAAAGTAGTAGTAGATGGTAGCTTTTCGGACACTGCTCATGTAGGTTCTGGTGTACCACAGGGTACAGTACTTGGCCCGATTTTATTTCTATGCTATATTAATGACCTCCCATCCTCGGTCTCATCTGATGTTCGACTCTTTGCTGACGACTGCCTCCTTTATCGGCCCATAAAATCTAAGGACGATCAAAAAAAGCTACAGGAGGACTTAACAAAATTGGAGCGCTGGGCAGACATTTGGGGGATGAAATTCAACCCATCCAAATGTTCTGTCCTCCGAGTGAAGAGACCCCGGGCTAAAGAGATAGCATCAGACTACCAGCTCAAAGGGGTCACACTCGGACAAGTAACAAATTCACCTTACTTGGGAGTCAGCATCAGTGAGAACCTGGAATGGGGGGATCACATCTCTAAAATTGCGAGTAAGGCTAATTCCACACTGGGTTTCTTGAGGAGGAATTTAAAGGGATGTCCCTCAAAATTAAAAGAGATTGCATATTTTTCAATGGTTCGGTCACTTTTGGAATACTCTTGTCCTGTATGGGATCCATACAGGCAAGGTGACATCGATAAATCAAACAAAATTCAAAGAGCTGCTGCACGTTTCGTAACTAACAACTACCAGCGTAAATCAAGTGTAACAGCTCTTATCCAAGATCTAGGCTGGACTGACTTACAAACTAGAAGAAAGAACTTCAGGCTGACAAGCCTGTACAAAATTTTAAACGGATTAATTGCTGCACCTGTCAGTGACCTTTTAACCCCAGCAGATAAAAGAACTCGTGGTGCACATAAAAAATCATTCCAACATATTAGAGCTAACACCACGCTGGGACAAAATTCTTTCTTGTACAAAACCATACCCGATTGGAATCATCTTCCACCAGCTGCTATTCAATCCAGATCAATAGCAGCTTTCAAGAGCCAACTGAGCGATTAGTCTGGTCGGCCAATCAGCACAAACCCTTCGCCTGATACTCCGTGAGGAGGACTGCGAAGTTCAACCTTTAAAGATTAAAGTTAAACAGTTACGTGATTGCTTTTACACGTCACACACACACACTTGCACACATATCATCAAAGACGGGCCACTGCCATCTGAAGCTGTGACATCAGATTCTGGTGATATCGGATGAACACTGGACTTGTAAACCCTGTCACTATCATCATAGGTAATTTACATTAATTTATTTCTCACCTCTATCGGCCAGGCCGTGACAAGAGAACAATCTGTGAACGCCAAACACAACAATGACGACGTTAAGTTTTGTCCATTGGACGCCAACATGCCTGACTTCCATTGGATGAAGGCTCAGGTGACGAGAGTAACCTCTGATATAAACGGGACAGGAAAAGCGACCTAGGTATTCAAATTCAATTCAGTATTCAAAATTCAGATTCCAATTCATTCTTTAAATTCATGGTCGTAATTCTACTCTAAATTCCAGCTTTTACTATCATTCTAAATTAGAGATATCTTGAGACCGATTCTATTCGAACATCATCTTCATCAGAGAACAGAACATTAAACTCCATACGCTTGGGCAATTTACATATGGAGTTGTGTTGTTTATTTCATCTAAGATCCCGAGATCTCGCACGTCGTGTACACATCAGACGTAACACTGTGCTCATATCACCCAATCTTACCCTGATTACGACGGCACAACGTTACCCTGTTTATCTAATACAGCCTACATAATGCTACAGATCAAATATAATTATGACTAATGTCAAACAAATAAAAATACTGATTTTATTTTCGATGTTTCCTAATGCATTCTTCCTGTGAACCTTCCTATCAAAGTTGTGGCGAACCTTCCAAGGCTGTGGCGAACCTTCCAATTTTGTGGCAAATCTTCCTGTGGAGAACCTTTCCTGTGGCGAACCTTCCTAATATCATATTTACAGAGGGATATGCTGCATCGTTGACAATATATAGGCCTACAATGAAAAACGACCCTCTATAGGGTTTGCCTTTTAGAGTGAAAATCCACGCACCTCATCGTGTCACACAGCGACTACCGTGAAATTTTTATTGTAAGATATTGTATAGCTAAAAAATTAGACCATCTGGCATGTAATACAATTCAGGGCTAAAAACAAACTTTAATTTTACCAGTTTAATGGGTTTATAGAGGGACATCGTAATATTTACAAATTTACTACATGTCAAATGGTTTAACTTTTGAACTATATACTTTTTTTATGACAATTTCACAGTAGTCGCCGCGTGAAACAGTCCTTGCAAAATGTCATCAAAATCGGTTGAGAATTGACTGAGAAATCGGCGAAATCTGACGGTGGGAAAAGTCACAGCTCGGTAACCAGTTTCTGCCCTGGGCCAATTTTTAGTTAGAGGCGCTATTGATTCAGAGAGGTGAATGAAGGTATCTCGCCTAACTCAATGGCTACATACCGTCCTTCGTCTCTCAATGATAGGCATAGCATTATTACTGGAAACATTTACGTTGGCATGATACCGGTCCATCATCTAAGATGTTAAGCCAGCATCGAGTCAATTAAACATACAGGACACAGTGTTTTACCAATCGTTATACCATGCATCTGCATTTAGCATACAACAAATGTTGCATAAAACATGCATTGGTACGATGCCGGTCCACCATCCCCAAATGCCGGGCCGGCGTCGAACTGACTAATCATACATCAGGGACCGGTTTCTGTATCGTACCTAAGTAAAAAGTGTCAGCTTTGTACTTAAGTACGTTACAGAAACCGGCCCCTGCGGCCGATTTCTGTAACGTACTTAAGTAAAAAATAAAGTGGGCTGGTCTACGTAGCGAACTTAGGTAAAGAGTTAACTTTTCACTTAATTATGCTCTAGATATTGGCCGCTGCGACCAGTTTCTGTAACATACTTGATTACAAAATTAACACTTTTTACTCAAGTACGATACAGAAACTGGCACCAGACAGTATTGGCACAATCATTATGCTATCTGCATTTTGCCTACTTCTGTCAGCCTGTTGCAATAGGAACAAGCGATGGCCAACACTGGGTCAACGTTTACTAACTTGTCTTTCATTTATATGTATTATATATATACCACCCACCCGAATGGGAGCACGGAATGACCTCAAACAGACACTTTACCTGTCCGTCCGAGCTCAGCCCAGCTGTCAATCGGCCGCCGTCTTTATTACGGCAAAATCTATCAGAGCATGATGACAATCATCCATTAGTTTTAACAATAGGCATAGATTATAAATCTATGTCATATGTGACAGTACGCAATATTGTGCAAGCGCAGTGCAGCTCAAGAAGATCGCAGCAGCCTGGCTTTGAAAGATGCAGATGAAATGGCTTTTCTTGATGTGTACGTTACAGGGAGCATTTCTCACCTAGCTGGAGTAGTATCACTGTTGGCTTGGTGTGTGTTGCGTAAGTAGAAAAACAGATATGCTCTGGTTAGTCCTGAGCCATAAGCGCATATGGTGGAATGGTTAGCCTTTTGTGTTAATTCTATTCTGAATGCATGACTTTCTTTAGTAGATACTTCTAGCTATGAAAAGTTTTGGTGGAGACTATTAGTTTAGTGTTATTCTAACACATGGAGGCGGTTGGGAAAAATATCAATGGAAAATATATGTTTTTATTAAAATATATCATGTAACGCATCAAAATGACTGAATATTCGTACAGAACATGTCTATTATATAATGTAACATATTCAAATAATATTTAAAATAATAACGCAATTCATGTGCTTGTTTCTAACTAATTATCCTTTGTTTTTATAGTAGATTGTATTTTGAGGCTGATATATGTGGACCGCCTGCAATACACGTACACATTGCCCAGTATTGATCGAAGCACAGGATGGGGTATGGTGTCATAACTATTTGTACATAATTATACAGTATTTTAATTCAACGTCTTCATGTAGGCTTATGCATGCCTAATAACGTAGAGATTGTGCCAAGGCATATGCTCACTCTTCCAGTCACCCTCATATGTGGTTGCAACTGTCAATAGCCAATCAAATGTCCTGATAATTAGAAAAACAAATACAATACAAAAATTGTTGTTTATTTTGTTAACGTTTATACACAGCCAGTTCCATCCTCTATGTTGTGTCATTGTAATTATGTCTCCTTGTCTCCCCATCTGTGTACACAGAGATGGAGACATGTTGGTCTATCCTCGTCCGCTCAGTGCAATTCATGCCATTCGTTTCTGTCCCTTTGTCCTGCGTGTAACAGTGTTGCCAAAAAGCCATATGTGCTCACTTGTAAATCAAGTATACACTTCACTGCGCTCTTTTTTTCGTGTCACAGCCCTTCCAAAAGACAGTATAAGCACACTTGTGAAATAAGCAGATACTTCCATTTTGCTGTCTGCAGCAGTGCATGTCACAGCCCTTCCAAAATATGGTAATATGCAGATTTGTCAAATAAGCAGATACTTCCAAATTGCTGTCTACAGCAGTGCCTGTTACAGCTCTTCCAAAAGACAGTAACATGCACACTTGTGAAATAAGAAGATACTTCCATATCGCTGTTTGCAGCAGTGCGCATTGCTAAATGTGCACGTGCTCCAACCAGCATGAAGTACTGACTAGTGACTAGGGCTGAATGGCTACTGGCCAGCCATGGCGACGCTGGCCCAACCTTTAACAGGAATTGGATCTGTGTCGGTTTGTAATCGCCTCGAGTAGTAAGCACTACCAGATCAGCTGCTATCAGCAAATACGAGGCGTTGAAACAGTGCTGGTTTGATGCTGGGCCAGCGTTGCAGACGCTGGGCCAGCATTGGACCAGCATTGAGTCAACGTCTTGTGTTTGCTGGGAGTTTTGATAAGCCATATTATGTTTCGCTCATCGGCGTTGTTCCAAAACGGAATAATAAATTTTGCTTAATACATAGTCTCTACTGTCCACAGTTCTGAGCCATTTGATAACATTAATTACAAAAGCCATTGACACTACATCTATTTGCTATCAAACTTTATGGTTATGCTGCTGGAGGGGAGACATCCCCAGTTTTTTGTCAACAAAAAACTAGACCCTTCTAGTTAACATTACAGTAGGTCCAATACATTTTTAATAGGGATAATAATCTTAACAATGATGATGGACATTTAACAGTGATTGAAATGTATATAATTGGCCTTTAAAAATGATCTATGTTTAACATCTCTTCTTTAAATCTGTAGTCTTTAAATCTATGAACAGACAACACTGAAATTTTTCTGTTGCTGCGCTAAATGTTATTGTGTCGAGCACAATCATCACCCACACCTTGTTCAAGCTATGCACTCACGTTAAATATTTGGACTGAATATTATGCAGCAGTCAACGAATTCCTCGACACCCCCCACTGCGGGGCTATGTGGGGGATTTGCTACCCCAACAGGGTGGGATAGGGATACATCTCCTGTTTTGTATTTATAAACAGTTTCTATCAATAATTATCATTATGTGCCGACAGACCTATCTCATTGTGTAACTTTTAAATTAGTATTAGGACACAATTATTATACATTTTGTAATCAACTACTTAGTCTAGTAGGCCTATTTGGCCTACATAGCTAACGCCCCTCACCCCCTGCCATCAACTTAAACATGGCTGACGCCTCTCACATCACCTTTTCAAAAAACATGGCCGATGCCCCTCGCCCACTGCTACCACCTTGAACATGGCTGACGCCCCTCACCCCCTCCCATCGGCTTGAACATGGCTGACGCCCCTACCCCTCTCATCACCTTGAACACCCCTGCACCCCCCTCCTATCACCTTGAACATTGCTGATGCCTCTCACCCCCTACCATCACTTTGAACATGGCTGGCGCCCCTCACCCACTATCATATTGAACATGGCTGACGCCCCCCCTACCCCCCTCCCATCACCTTGAACATGGCTGACGCCCCTCACCCCCCCCATCACCTTGAACATGGCTGACGCCCCCACCCCCATCACCTTGAACATGGCTGACGCCCCTCATCCCCCCCCCTCCTATCACCTTGAACATGGCTGGCGCCCCTCACCCCCTCCCATCACCTTGAACATGGCTGCACCCCTCACCCCCTCCCATCATCTTGAACATGGCTGTCGCCCCTCATCTCCCTCCCATCACCTTGAACATGGCTGATGCCCCTCACCCCCTCCCATCACCTTGAACATTGCTGACGCCCCTCAGCCCCCTCCCATCACCTTGAACATGGCCGATCGCCCCAAACTCCCTCCCCCCCCCCCTGTCATCACCTTGAACATGGCTGACGGCCATCACCTTGAACATGGCTGACGCCCCTCACCCCCTCCTATTACCTTCAACATTATTGACGCCACTCACCCCCTCCCCCTGCAATCACATTGAAAATGGCGGACACCCCTCACATCACCTTGAACATGGCTGACGCCCCTGCACTCCCTCCCAACACCTTGAACATATTTGACTTACGCACATCAACCCCTCCACTGAACTTGAACATGACAGCTTTAATTTTTTGTGAAATTAAAACGTTTATTTTATAGCAGTCACTTAAATTGAATAGTCAGAATGATTTTCAATATAGGCAGATCCCGTGATTCCAATCTGGGGACAAAACTTGAAGAAACCCCCACACCCCAGGGGCTTGAACAAACAGCAAACCCACAGGTAAACCCCGTGGTAACCCCCAGGCTGCCCCGCGGTAGGGTGGGTCGGGGAATACATTGACTGCTGCATTACACCTGAAGCTATAGTGGGGCCTATGAAAATGTTGGGAGCTAGATGGGTTTTGAAGAACATTACATTTATAAAGTTTTACACCTAAAAAATAACAAAACATGAATAATAGTTTCATTACATTTCTTTTACGAATTACTTTTATCAGATAGTCTATTTATTTCCATCATTTATTTTAGTTCTGACTTGTTCTTTTAGATATCTATACTCCAATACAGCATATTCCTCATAGAATTTTAAAAGGTTGTTTTAGTATATTCTAGATCCCCAGCAAACACAAAACATTCGTATAACATTTGTACAATGTCGGCTCAGCTTCTTCGACGCTGGTCCAACATTGCACAAATGTCATACAAATATTTTGTGTTTAATGGGCAAGCACCCTTTAAAAAAAAAAATCTGTCATGTGCATAGGCCTGTGAATTCTAGCTGGTGGACGGTAATAGGTGAATAAAGTAACAACCAGAAGTCAAATCAATCACTTGGTAATACCACCATCTTAAAATGGGACATGTGTAATTTTGATATGGATGATTTTTACCACACTTTGTTTGCATTATGTATAAATTGAATGTGATGAAAGTGGTTTTTTAGCCAGCTCTCAGCATGAGAAAATTATAGTTTCAGGTGTAATATTGAATCCAACGATTTTTATGCCAATGTAAAGCTTTAAATCCACAACATGTCAGTACTGATGATGGTAGTCGGGTCCTGCATAACAAAAAAAAACAAGAGCAAAATATTGCAACTGAAATTAAGGAATCACAGAGGTGTCATCACCACTTTATTAGCATAAAACTACTATCATTAATTTAAACTTAGCTCGGCTGTATCTAGTATCGCTTAGTTTTGTGACCCACCCTACAATACATGCCTTTAAAAAACATATTTATCGCTTTAATATACCTTTTATGAACAAATCCTAACTAATATCAAATGAGTTTTCAACCCTTTTAACACTAAACTCCTGGGCAAATTTGCATCCCCACCGCTGAATTCCTGGGGAGGGGGGAGGGGGGGTGGGTGAAAAAAATCCGAATATTTTGTAGTGTCAGATTCGTATGAAGACACCAGCAGGATCTTAGCTTATAAGCAAATAATAACATGAGAAGGAGTTGTGCTTCACTGGTGGATAGCACCAAATTAATTTCAAGGTCACACTTGCAAAAAATATTAAAATTACCCACTTGTTTTAAATTTCAAGCCCTTTAGTGGTGCAGTCATCCATTAGAAAGGACTGATTGTGACACAAACTTGGTCGGGTATCATTTTAGCCCACATTTTAAAAAAATCTAGGGCAGTGCTGATATTGGGTGGGGGGGGGGGTAATGTCCTCATGTTTGCTCTTAATACACCCCTGTTCCTCAAGGCTCAATTGAACAAGAAAAATTACAATTATTTAGCAGCGTGTAGTATCAGCTTGGGCTTTCATCGCAAAAGATTGATACATAATTGTGTATGGAGGTTGACAAGGGTTGAGGTTGTGCTTTACTGCATGGATGCCGCTCAAAATAAACGTCAATATATTGCCAAGGTCATGTGAAATGTCAGGTTCAACAGTTTATGGACAGTGTGTACTAAATGTGGTAATAATTAGATAATGCGTAATTATTAGGTGTGCAACCATGCAATCCGCACTGCTGCGATATCTGTCATCTAAGTTTTATTAAAGCATTTTAAGCATGATGATAATGCCAAATCAAGTCTCTATCTCACTTATTGAGAAAGTTGTGATAACTTTATTGATTTTATGGCGGCCATTTAATTTTTTTAGCTTTAAAAGAATCATTTAAAAATAACAGCTCTACATCGGCCCAGATATTATTATGGGGCTCTATCCATGCACAATCAAAAGAGAAAAAAACTTTAATAAGCAAAAACATGGCTACCCCCATGATTACCGTACCACATTGATTTTAAAGACAAAAAAACTAAAAACACACTCTGCACCCGAGTATACCTGGGGTCCACGACTGGGAGACATCTTTTGCCCCCGAGTATACTCGAGAGCCGTTTTTAAAGGGTAAAATAAAATATAATGTTGCATACAAAATGTCAATTTATATTCAGCTTGTATACGGCTCATAGTCTACTCATATAATTATAATACTGGAGACGACTCAAGTAACAGTGCAGTTTGGACATTGGATTTATCGTCGGCCTTAAAAACGTGTTTTGAGAAAACAGGATAATAGTGAACGTTCTAAATTTTCTGAAACTTCATCTGGGCTATATTATGTGTTGTCACTACAACTAGACATATTGTATTTTAGTTAAGAGAGAAAAAGAATAATATACTGCGGAACAAAATTTAATTAAATTACCTTGTTAAAACTGTTGTCAGTTTTTGAGACTAAATTCGTTGAATAACAATGCGAAAGGTTGAATTTAGTTATTTTTATCAACACTGAGATAGTATAACATTTCCCTTATAATATGTTCAGCAATGCAAAAATCCAACTGTAGTTGTCACCTTACATTGTAACAAGAAAAACCCATGTCTACTGATAAGTTTTACTTACAGAAACATACTACTGCAGTTAACTGCTCTCACCATGGCTTATAACATTTTAATTTAGAAGCAGGGAGAGCCATCAAATCAATTAGGCTCTTCATAGCGTTCAGCAAATAAAACTGCTAACTCTGTTTGTATGATACTAACCTACAGCTGACATAAGTCGACTGGGGTTGCACATTATTTCAGCTTTCTTTAAATTAAATCCAGTTGTAAGTGTGTGGTGTAACATAACAAATGATTTGAAAGGAATTACCAAAACTGCCACCATAAAGTGCCGTTTCTTGGGTATAGATGGAGCTCATTATTGTATAATATTTTCAAATGTGGTAGCATATATAGAACAGATCTAAAAAAAAATTAAAAATAGATTAAATCAAGTTAGCACCTTCCACTTCCAAGGCGAAATGTTTATTGGTAGTTATTCTGGATTTAATAAAAAGATTCTGAGCTCTGAAGTCTGAACTCTAAAGTTTAAACTAAAAATCTATACTCTGAACTGTGAAGTCTGAGCTATCAAGTCTGAAATTTGATTCTGAACGTTGATGTCTGAACTTTGATGTCTGATTTTGAACAGTAGAGATTTAACCATAAATTCTGAATTCCTTAAGTCTGCACTCGGAATTGTGAAATCTAATCTGTGAAGTCTGAATGTTCTGTAATCTAAACTCGGAAGTCTGAACTTTGAGTTCCGACCTATGAAATCATTCCGAAGGCTCAATTCTGAAATACGAAATCTGAACTTTGGAGACTGAACTTTGAGTCTGCGCTATGAAGTCTGAACTCTGAAGTGTGCACTCTCATGTCTAAACTCTGAACTATGAAGTCTGAACTATGACATCTAAAATCTTGACTTTAAAGTTTGAACTTTGAAGTCATAGCTTGAAGGAATTACAAGCGTTATTTTTATTGGCAAATGTAGCATTGAATGGATATTAACCGGCATGTAATGCTTTCACCCATCATTGAAATCGCATGAAAAACGTGACAGAGCAAAAATGTCAATTTTTAGTTGCAATAAAGATCCCAAACACCCAATAAGGCTCTTTAACAGCTTATAGGTACGGTTATATTTGTTGTCTTATGTGAACATTGTATTGATCTTAGTCAGCAGATGGGAAGCTCTGAGACTCACACCATACAGGGATGTCCTAGTGATGAGATTATTTATACCCAAGGAAACCTAGATATATTTGACCAAAGGGGACCCAGAGATTCGTACCCAGTGAAATACTTGACCAGGGAGGACTCAGGGATGCCCACCTTGTGATGACCCAGCTAGAGATATTTGACCTGGGACGACCCAGGGACGACCCAGATATCTTTGACTACTGGGGAACCAGGTGGTAATGTTGACTATGTTTCAACAAACCCTTTGTTTAAACTTGTCCTGGTTTTCCCCACAATCTTAAGTTTACTCTGAGGCAAAAAATGTATAACTTGCTCTTTATTTTTTATTTTTTTTAAATATATTTATACAGGGTGTATACATATCAGTACAGATGCTATTTTTTTGAATATGTGCCTTGTTATACATTCAATAATACAATACATTTATAATGGATGTGATATTTTAAATGGTATATATATACAGAATAAAATATCCATAATCTAATCATAGATTTATTGACAATCAATCTGAACACTAAAAAAAATACTTCAGAAATAATAAAATGTACTTTTTGTTGCATATCGACAATGAGAGTTTGTACAGGTATGCTAGCCTCGTCTATCTAGGTCTACTTTTATGTGTAAAGTCAGTATCTGCTTACTTGTAAAGTAGGCCTACTGTCAGTGTGAGATTTGCCTTTGCAAAATATCACTGAAATCGGTTCAAAATTGACGGGGGTATTGCCGAAAATCATGCGATCCTCTTTGATCATTTTTAATTTGACGGCAACTTTATAGCGTTCAGCAGCGATGAAGAGTCAGCTGGTTGACTAACAGACAGACAGATTTATTTTGACCAAGAATATGCAAACATATAGTCTCTATGCAATAACATAACATAAAAGGCATTATAGCAATATATCCATATATATATAATCTGAGTCGGGAAAACCACTTTAAGGCACTGTAGGTCCGCTATCAAGTAGCAACCTTACTATTACAGAATCAAACAAATAGCAATATCCATACAATAACACTAATGATTTTGATTATTTATGAGAACTAATTCCCAGAAATATGTTCGACAAAGACAATAATACATAGTAAATTCAGTAATTCAGACATTGCCAAATGACTCTCATTTGCATTCGTGAAGTTTGCGTGTATTTCATAATGAACTAAACTTCTTAAATACACACTCAGGTGTAGCAGTTTTCTATATTAGGCCTACATGCAGTTTAAATAGCCTTTCGGTATCATAACCCCAAACCAATATCCTATAGTATAAACAGCTAAGAATAAAAGATTTGTACATCAAGAACAACGTTTTGGGCGAAACATATTTTTTTAATTGATTCAGAATTCCGATGTAAAATTTGAATATATTATTTGCAATACTATTTATATGGTCTTAATTGCAAGTTCAAATGTTTATCTCTGGTTATCATGGTTATGCCGAGTTAGTTAAAGCTATTTACACAGTCTATGAACAATCCTTTTCTCTAATTTTGGAGTTGTTACTTGTTTTTGAGGTGTGTGAAAAATCATCGCTTTTGTCTTTTTAGTGTTATTGAGTGACAGCTTAATTGTTACCATTTAACCATTCACTTATTTTTCAGTGTTCATTGTTGATGTTCACATTTGTATTGCATCTAAGAGTGTTGAGAGTGCTCAAAAGTGAGGTGTCATCTGCATATATTATTGCTGTGAAAATTTTACTGGCTAGTGAGATATCATTTACATAAATGGTTGAGTCAGCCTCTTTCCCCCTCCGGCCTGATACTCCCCATTAGAAAGCTGCTGGTGTAGCCCATTCAAAGGTTAAAAAATCATAGAACTAACGCTGAGGCAGAGCCGTCCATCTAGTTTTGTCTGACTCTTTTGCTATGTTTAACTTTTAGACAGATTCATTTGAGGTCTTTTTCTATGTTTATCGAAAACGGCGGGATCAAATGGTCCGAAATAGTTATCAAGATTAGCAGTCGCTACGCATCTAATTACATGCGTCTCTTTCCGAGTGCTCCCGACTTCAGCCGAATCTTGCTCGGTTCCTGTTTCCCTGGAAATGTTTCAAAATGGCGCTGACGGGAATTTTATTAGATGATGGAACCGGTGGTTTTCCATCAAATTGCTTCCCTGTTCGCAGTTTACGCGGACAAAGTGAAGAAGGTTATTGTTGATAAATGTTGTTTTATTTCCGAACTGTAGATAAAGTTTTTATAGACTCTAGACTACTGACGTTATAGATAAGATAGGTCTAGTGTAACGTTAGCCAAAACTGGCAAACTCCAATTCTGAGTCCAAAGCCAAAAAAGTAAAAACTTGTCTCGCCTCTCACTACTACTACTAGGTCTAGGCTAGTCTATAGTATACAGTCCAGGAAACCCTGAAATTCTAAGGTATATCCATGTTTATAGGTATATGCTTGATTAAAGGATATCCCTATAATAATGGATATAATTATACTTATTTTAATCAATATCCATATATTAAGCCTTTAAGGGATAACAAAATGTGTGTGACTGTCTGTGTCTGTCCATAATTTTATGGATATCCTTTTATTTATGGTCATAATCATATGGATATAATTTCATTATGATATAGGGGGCCTAAATAATGACGAGTTTTAGAGACATCTGTTGATTATCGGCGTAAACTAGTAGCCTACTTCCGTTCTAGATTGATCCACACACAACATTTATTGTAGTGGATAAGTTTTCACGAAAATAATCAAAATTTCAATGCTCTTTTCAAAAATTGCCGCATATGTCCTGAAAAAAAGATATCTGCATGGAAGTGAAGTGATTCGGAAAATCAGGGCGCATTATCCATTATTATAAGGACTGTCCCTAAATTAATGGATACAACTATTATTTTAATCGATATCCATATATTAAGGGATACCATAATTGTGCCTATCCATATATTTAAGGATATCCTTTTATTTCAGGATTTCCCAGACTGGTAGTCTATAGGCTATAGCCTCATACGCCCAATATTGCAAAAAACACGTTTTTCGCCATTTAAAAAATACTGACTGGCTGAAATTTTTTTTTTTTTACTTTTATTCAACTCACTAACATGTCCGGCGATCTCCAGGTATAATTTTAACTTGGGAAATCCTTTCTTTGTCATGTAGGCCTATAACGTTTTTCCCGAATTTCACTTAATATCGCCCACCGCTCTAACATATCTAATGATGAATGACTTGCAGAGCTGTCATCATACATGACAAAGAAAGGATCAGACGATGTAAAGTATTTTTTGCCAAAAAAACGGCAGAAATAGGCGCCATATAACTTGGCCAGTTGTATGGAGTTGAAAAAATAAAATTTAGTCACCAGATATTTTTTAAATGGCAAAAAACGTGGTTCGCGATATTGGGCAGATGACCTATAGAGTATAGGAGTCTCACTGTCTCAGGCTCTTGTCTTGCATGTCTTGGCCCACTTGCCAAGTGACTTGGGGCAAAAGCCACAACGACAAATGTCAAAATCCCACATTCACATTGGCCAAAAAGCACAATCACAAAATTGACAAATTCACCTGGCCCCCGGGCATAAACTTGGCCCTGAGGCTGACTGACCTGAGCCTGAGGGCTAGCCGTGGACCAGGCGACTCGCTCCGCTTACCGCCGACCTGGCCTATCAGCGCTAAGGCTTAAAGCTGAGGGCCTGATTCCCATTGCCTTAACCCTTTCACCACTGAAGCCCGTTTTTATGTGCTGAATGCTATGGCATTCAGCACATAAAAACGGGCTCCAGTGGTGAAAGGGTTAAACTTCTGTCCTGAAGTGACTGCAGTCCCATTCACCGCGCCATTGTCAGTTCAGTGAAGAGTTCTGTGACTGTAAAGGCTGAAATGTT
Organism: Flabesymbios commensalis; assembly: GCA_964017125.1. Taxonomy (NCBI): domain Eukaryota; kingdom Metazoa; phylum Annelida; class Polychaeta; order Terebellida; family Flabelligeridae; genus Flabesymbios; species Flabesymbios commensalis. Next base: position 31,133,418 of record OZ024916.1, on the reverse strand, counting down.
CAAATAAATGGTAGACTGTCAGTGTCGCTATACTTGCCGTCACATTAAACCAGGATCGCATTTTCGGCGATTTCTCCATCAATTCTGAACTGATTTTCTTGAAATTTTGCCAAAGGGGGCAAAGTCCATTTTCTATTCAAATCCTAACAGCGTTTAAAATTTTGCTAAATTATATTAAATATTTCAAAAGTTAGAACATATGACATGTAATAAAATTCTAGAATTAGTTTAATGGGTTTAAAAAAGGGATGTCATAATTTTAATTTATTACATGTCAAATAGTCTAACTTTTGAAATACGATATAGGCCTATAATTTTAAGAAATTTTAGGGATATTAGGATTCTGTTGAAATATGATTGTTACAAAATTTTATGAAAATCGGTTAACAATTGACCAAAAAATCTGTGAAAAACATGCGATCCTGGTTGATCACTTTTAATGTGACGTTGGGTATATAGATTGTTGTAGCCCCGGGAGACGCAACACATATGTATGCATACGTATGCATACGTTAAGTGTTGTGTCTCCTGGGGCTAAGATTGTTGTAGATCTAGTCTACTCTACAGACTACATCACAAAATTGTCAAAAAGTCATTTTGTTTAAATTTTGATGTTTTTTTCAATGTGAATAGTCCAAAATGAAAAATCGCTTTTCACTAACCAGTCAGTCAATTCTCAAGCGATTTTTACGAAATTTTGTAAAGTCTATTGTTAAACCCTATTTTCAGGTCATTTGGCATCGATCCTAAAATTTTTAAAACAAATATTGTATAGTCTAGACTAGTTCAAAAGTTGGACCATTCGACATGTACATGATGTAGTAAATGTCCAGTTTATGATGCTCCTCTATAACCTGTATTTAAACCGATTAACCTTATCCCGGTTTATTCTTAGAATTGCATTACAAACTTTCGAAATACGAAAGGGAATTTAGCTAAATTTTCAGGGTTGTTGCCAAATGACTAGATCTATCTATAATAATGGTTACAAAATTTACTGACAATTGCTTGAGAATTGACTGACTTGATACCGGAAAGCTAATTTTTATTTTGGACCATCCTCCACCATTGGACAGACTACATATTAACGTTAGGCCTACTAGTAGAAATGCAGCCATCAAATTTGTAACATTAGAATTAAAGCATTATTTGCTTTGAATGGCACTTTTATCACCTTTTCTGGGGTTCCCATTATTAGCCTTGATTGCTCACAATTATGAAAAATGACGCAAGCTCTCGCCTTTAATTACATAATAGTTGCAACAAATGCTTGAAGAGGTAGGCCTAAGTGGAACAAGCATGATGTGGCCCCTTCTGATAATTTATTTTACACATACATACATTTTTTTGTAAAAAAAATGCAATAAAATGAAAATATAAATTATCCAAGAAAAATTTTGCACAAAAGTTTGAAAAGTGACTGAGAACATTAAAAAAAAGTTTACTCCCAGTATCTGGTGAAACAGACTGTAGGCCTAATGATCCAAACCGCAAATTGGGGACTGACAACAACAGCAAATATTGACAAAGTTACAACAAGCCTATTTTTTGAGCCAATTGAGGATAATGATGTGCTATCTAAAATTGAGGGAGAAATCTGCGAAAATCATGCGATCCTGGTTGATCATTTGTAATGTGACCTTGGATATATTCTTAACTTTAATATCTGTTACACTGAAGGCGTACTTTGATTGGAGTACAGCGTTTTTGCTGGATTAATACATGGTCAATCAATGAAATATTATTATTAATGCTTGGTCAGTTGTAGTGATTGCTACATGTATGGTCAATGCAACCCAATGCAGGGTCAATTCATGAATTACTTGGTTAATACATGAGGGGAATGGGAGAGGATGTACGATTTCACACTAAAAATAATTTTTATTGAATAGATGGTGGAGCTTGGCTGGTCGCCCACAAAATCACTGAAAAAAAGAGGTTCAAGGCTGTGCTTTGTGCTAAGCCTAGAAATTTTAATCAAATCAGGGCAGAAAGAAAGAAAGCAGAGAAAGAAGGCACAAACATTGTCCCTCCTCCCACTGTGGAACCTGAAGAAGATGAGCCCGATGACGGCAAAGTACTAGATGGATTTTTCTTGGTAAGACATACATGTATCTACTTTAGAGCTAGAACTAATATTCTTGACAAAAAGTACATGCCTATTATATGGTCTAGACCTAATGAAAATTTGTTCCAAACAGATGAAACACTGCTGTGTTGAGGATCCGGTTGATCTGTGCTCGATAAACATCTCCGGGGAGAAATTTAGCGATGTGAAGGCGGAGGATTTCCAGCTATTTGACAATGTGGCTTACGTCAATGCATCTGAGAATTTTCTGAGTGTTGGTGAGTGATCTGACCTCTTTGTGTTATGGTGGTGCAATTACAACAAAATTTTAACCCTTGAGTACCTGGTATATGGTTTCAAGCGAACTTAAATAAAATGCCATTGGTTAAATTTTTTGTGGTAAATACTTAGTCAAATAATTTAATATTTGTTGTTGTCTGTTTTCATTAATTAGACATTTTTGCTTTTATTTTTAAAGCTGGAAATTGTGTTACGATTTCTCAATTTTAATTGAATAAAATTTAGTAACAAACAATTTAAAAGAACTAACGTTAACCCTGGACTGGATAATAAAATTCAAAAACTTTTAAGTACCAGGGGTATGCACTTACGACATTGGTCTATTTTGAATAAAATCTAATTAATAAAATCATCTTATTTTTGAATTTTTGTTTGATATGTAATGCTTGAGCATTGTATAAAATAGGACAAATTGGGATTGAAAATGTTGTGCAACAATTTTTATTTTAACCCTTTCAGCACAGGGGACCGTTTTTACAGATGTCATATTCTGATGTCAGATTCTCTCTTATAAAGACGGTCCCCTGACTGGAAGAATTAAATTTTTGTAATGTCTGTAGACCCATATTGCATAACAAAGCATGATAGGTATTTTCAAATTGGAAAAACACTTTGGTCTCCATGTTTTTTATATAAATATTTCAGCTTTGTAATGGTTGAAGTGCTAATCACGTATATATAGCCATTTTTAGCATTTCTGTTTGTCCTTTAACCTGAAGGAGGAAGAGTGCTCATTAAATTTGCTAGATGGGCATGTGTTTTTAGATTCAATTTTTGCACACTTAACTCCTCAAGCGCTGTTCAATTAATTTGTAAAACACATCACAACCAAAAGGTTTTTTCAATTTGAAATCATCATAAATGCCTTAGTTAGCTCTTTCTGATTCATTTGAATACCTATGTTATGGGTATACGACCATTACAAATATTTTTAATCTCACAGTGCAGGGATCAACTTTAGATGTCAGAATCTGACCTCCACAGACGTCAGATTCTACAGATGTCAGATTCTGACGACTAAAGTTGATCCCCGCGCTGTAAGGGTTAAAGTTGTGGGTTACAATAGCAAGACAAAACTTTAAGTGGGTACAAATTTAGGTTATGTAATGTAGCATTAATAAGTGTAAGATGGATACAAGGTAATGTGAAGAAATAGCGGGAGGTTTACATAGCTATTTTTAGCAATATTAGGTAATTGTGATTTAATTTTAAAGTTACCATTTTGACAGATGCCTTTCGTCACTTTCCCATCATTCGGGAGTTGGAAATGCCTCTGAATGGTTTGCGTAACCTGAAGCTGAATTTGGGGGACTATCCAAATCTGGAGGTGAGTTTTAAAAAATAATTAAATCTAGATATTTATTCTCTGAAAGTTCAGTCTTGTATTACAACACACATGATTTAGTGAAACTTAGTACAAAAACTTCTTTTATAATGACTTCTCCTAATTGTACATTATTGTCTTTACACCATACTGGGAATTTGCTTGGTATGCTTTGCAAAACAATATTTGCTCATTGACAGAATTATCACCAGTATGCATGTTATATCACTGCAATTAAAGTTTTTTTATGATTTCTGCATCATGGTGTTGCGTTTTTCACACTTTTTTACTATAGGTTAATTTTAATAAATGTAAATAGAGTTCTGCTTGTTCTTTTTTAATCAAGTATTGTGTTGTCACGTTATTTTTCACCTGTATTGTATGGCATTGCTTGGCACAGATGTTAGATTTGTCATACAACAATTTAGCACCAGACGACCTTCTGGTTCTTGGTCTTCTGCCATCACTTCGTGTTCTGCATCTTACCGGTAATGGACTGCATGCCTTGCCTGCGGAAATGTCACGACCCTGTCAACCAGATGGCATGTTAGTTGTTTTTATTTCTTTTATTCTTGAATATAAATCTTTGTTTTTTTAATTTTTTTTTCCATGTCATACCTGCCCTTTTTTATTGGTAATTCAATTTAATTTGTGAATAACAAAACCATAATGTTATGCCTGGATCAGAATTAGTATATTTTACAGGTTTTATGTGCATGAAATCACAATACAGCATCCAGTAGATGTGTCATTCTAACTCTTTCAGTACGAGAATTGACTTTTGATGTGAGAATCTGACGTCAATATTTGATCCTAAACTGCATGTGGCTGAACAATTGTTTACTACAAACAGATACATGTAGTGTGTAAAAGATTATTGTCAGTCACTGTGGTGATAATGGCTTATCCAGTAAACACAAGATGTTAACCAAATGTTGGTTCGATGTTGGGCCAACGTCATAGACGTAAGCAAACATTGAACCAATATTCAGTTAACGTCTTGTGTTTGCTGGCTTATGTATTCTGCCTTGCGAGGTCAATCAGCAGTAACTGCTTACACGTAAGTAGTTACAATACTGCTGTTTTCTCTTTGCAGGACTGTATTTATGGTTTAGTATTTTGAATAGTACTCTTTTTTATTCTTGTTTTATTTAGGGATAAGAAGTTGGCCAGGTTCAGTCGACTTGAAGTGCTACTCTTAGATGACAACCACTTAGAAAATCTCGCTACATTTGCTACATTGGCGGGACTTCTCAAGTAATTATTATTTAACCCTTTGAGTGCAGTGACCCTCTTTATAAGTCAGAATCTGACGTCTTTAGATGTCAAATTTTGATGTATAAAGACGGTCCCCGCACTGAAAAAGTAAAATTATTTAAAATTGTCATACACCCATTACATAGGTATTCAAATAAAGCGGAAAGAGCTAACTAAGACATTTATGATGATTTGTGATGATAAATTATTTTATGATGTTTAAAAGTTATTTATGATGATTTAAAGTTGAAAAAACCCTTTGCTTTCCATGGTTTAATACAAAAATAATGGGCTCTCTGTAATTTAATAATGCAATCCCAGGCTTTTTTATTCAAACAGTCCCTTTTTCTAAGTGCTAAGCTACTTTTTGAAAAAAAATTAGTGCAATCAATTCAAACTATTATAAAATGATACTTCGTAAATTTAATCTTTAGCTTTCTAACCATTTCCTGCCGAGCCTCTGGTGTAATTACACAGAGACTATTTTTGATGTCCAATTACATCAAATGTTGATCTGACTTGAACTGTACCAGTTGGATAGACTCCTACATCTCTCCTGTAGTTTTTAATCTATTACTGTACTGTAGCACAATATCAAAAGAAAAGTATGCACTCCAGACCAATACTTTTCATAAGTTATATGCTACCTTTCACATGTTTCAGGCTTCAACATCTGAGCTTATCGAAAAACAATATATATTCAGTACCTCATCTGATGCTGAACGAAGGCATGCAATTCACAAATGATGATACTCGTACACCATCACCTGCAAAGTCCAAACATTCAGGAAGATTATCATCTCGAAAAGAAAAGAAGTTGTCTCGGGAGAGGCAACAAGCTGCCATACATAAACAGTACTCTCGTGATATACAGAAATCATTAAAACCACCGAAGGATGATGCCAGTGCTCCGTCAACAGATCCTGGAGCTCCTCCTGTCACAGAAAGAACTCAAACACCAGAAATTACAGAAGGTTAGTATTTTTATATTGTACAGGTATAAGGTCCTTTTTTTATTACCTTTTCAAAAAAACAGGTTTACCCCCATCCCCTATGTTGAAATAGTGTGTCATAGTGAGACTCAACTTCCACACTCTTAACACCCATGTATTTGTTTTCATATTTATTCATCTTAGCGGCCCTTACAACGCTGAAATATTTGTATATAAACCAAAAGATAATTTAAATTATAAATATTTTACTCTTTCAGTACGGGGTTTCTTTAACCCTTACAGTGCGGGGATAGACTTAGTCGTCAGAATCTGACATCTGTAGATGTCAGATTCGGACGAATAAAGTCTATCCCTGCACTGTAAGAGTGAAAATATATATACTGGCCATAGACCCATAACATAGGTATTCAAATGAATCAGAAAGAGTTAACGAAGACATTTATGATGATTTCAAAATGAAGAAACCCTTTGGTCTCCGTGGATTTTGCAAAAAAAATTAAGCGCTTTAAGGGTTAAAGATCTCCGCACTGAAAGGGTTAAGGTGTGAATTGCTGCCGCAATTCCCAGCTCAAGGTGACAGATAGACAGATGAAGAGATTCATTTATTTCACTAAAATTATGTACACAAAAAACATTTACATAAATTATGTTAATACATTTGGATTACTTTTTCTACCCAGACATCTAACACGGCATAATATGTGCTAGATATGTGGAGAAAAATGGGAATTTAAAAATGAATTTGTAACCTCCTTTGCTATCTCATCATTCCAGAGAGTGAAAATGTTGATGACATGAAACTGGAGGAGCTGGACCTAGGCGATCTGGATAAGAAAGTGCAAGATGATATTAGACGTGAACACGCTTTAGATAATGATGTCTACGCTGGGGCGTATGTGTCAAGTCAGAATGGAGACGCTGGCATGCCTCCTCCTTTCCCTGAACTACGTCATCTGGACCTCTCGCACAATATGGTTGATAATCCACTAGATCATTAAACACAATGCACCAGTTCACTTTTCGCGGAATAGCTTTAACAATTGGCAACCATTCTGTTAACATATTTTCTCTTTTCACTACTTGTGCAAGTGGTCTGAAGTTTTTAACCGCCAAATTATTCAATCTGAATTTTCACCCACTTGAAGTTGTGTCTCGCTGATGCGATCCACAACTTCAAGTGAGTGAAAATTATTCAGATTTGGCAAAATGGAGGTCAACTGTTTTCAAATACATGTATTGCTGATTGATGTCACATTTTATCTTTGTCACATGTTTAAAAGGTGGTATTTAATGTGCTAATAAAAAATGAAAACCGGAATATATGCAACACCGGCGGTTAAAGGGTTAAGGCTCTTTAAAAATCAATTATGGTGATGTAGGATATTAACACATAATGTTTGCTCATTTAGCCTATAGTATTTTAGAGGTATGTCACGATGATGGGCTATTCAATTCACGCAATATATGCAAGTTTACGTGATCAGGCATTTTATTATTAAATTGCATTTATAATGGCTAGCCTTTTAATTTCTTGCTCAATACTATTCTCCCACTCCTGATTCATAAATCTAATCTTTCACACAATTAATTAAAACCTGATGTTCTTCTTTGATACATTGTTAAAAACTTGTATGACCTTCTTCTGATGTGTCCAATAGCACATTTTTCCAGATTTATTAGCTATTATTATAATAGTAACTAAATTTGTTGATATCACTTTCAGATAAGTGAAGAAGATGGTTTGTTGCCATTGGCTGCGTGGCCCATGTTATGTGAGCTTCTGATTCATAACAATCCACTGACAACTCAAACCAGTGGGGACCCACCTTTATTGAAGCGTTTTCTGCAAGAGCGACTAGGAATTAATATAACCAGGTAAACTGAAAATCTCTGACTTTCCTCAGAATGATTTGGATCTGAAATCTTAGTTAACTACCGTATTTGCCGGCCTATAAGTCGCACTGGAGTATAAGTCGCACTAGGCTCAAGATTAGGCTCGAACCATAGACAGGTCGCACTGGCAGATATGACGCACCAGGCTCAGAGACATGTCTGACGATATTCAAGTGTCAGGTGTCAGTACATTGGCGTTTATAGCAAGAGAAGAGGAGAGAGTCAATGCTATTTAATAGCCTGGTAGACCGATATTAAAAGTCTATAATAAAAGTGTTTAATATATTGTTCAATGTACATGAACATGATTTTTAGTGATTTATTCGAAATTATTTCAATGCCATGTATGAAAGACAGACGCCATTGTTTTCTTTTCTACCTCATTAGAGAGCTCCCACTTCCGTAACTAACCCACACTCACCAGGTGGCGATGTCGATAAAAGGCATTGACTTAGGCCAGTGAATACAAATTAATAATAACAACAACTTGTAGCGTATGTTTTTCGGCGATTTCTCAGTCAATTCACAACCGATTTTCATGAAATTTAACGAGGGCTATTATCGAGTCCCCTGCCAAACACTGTGAAATTTTCACTGATAAATATTGTATAGTTCAAAAGTTAGACCATCTGGCATGTAATGCAATTCATGGCTTAAAACTGATTTTAACTTTAACAGTTTAATGGGTTTATAGAGGGACGTCGTAATTAGAAATTTATGCTACTATATGTCGAATGGTCTAACTTTTGAGCTATAAATTATTTTGTCATGAAAATTTCATGCTATTTGGCGGGGGACCCGATAATAGTCCTTGTAAAATTTCATGAAAATCGGTAGAGAATTGACTGAGAAATCGACGAAAAACTTGCGCTACAGGTTAATATGACTTCCACTATAGATGTGTTTATGCGGTAAACTGCTTGCGATTGTCTCGCCCCCTAGCGAATGCTGACGATACTGACCGGATGCAGAGAAAATAGCTGACACACAAACGCAATCATAACAAACAAACAGTCACGATATTTCACTAAAACATTCTATCTTACCCAGTTAATCGTAAATTAGAAACATAGTTTTTAGGCATTATGCATGCTGATCAATAGTAAGCTAAATAACATTCCCAAAAGGTATTAAAACTGACATACAATGGCCTCAAACGATGATATGACGTTAGCGGTTCATGAACGGCGATCGCGTCATTACGTGACAGAGGGTAGAGGCCATTCTAGATTTTATTCAGCTGTCCTCGGCCAAGTTGAAAACCATAGAAAGGTCGCACCGGAGGATAAGTCGCATTAGCCTTAAAAAGTGCTTTTAAAAATAAAAAAGTCGCGTCTTATAACCCGGAAAATACGGTAGTTGAAAATGTTTCTATCAACCCTGCTGAATTGTGTGTTTCTGCTGGTCATTCATTCGAAGCTGAAGTTGAAGTATTATCTGTATACATTTTTGTACTGTTTTTATCAGTGAGTTATGTATGCACAATTTTTTGCAGAAAAACACCATCATCTCCATCAAAGCCTCATATTGAAGTGCCACAGAGACCAAACAGAAAGGTTAGTACAGTTTAGTGTATTTTGTGTTTCAATTTTCATCAAAATGTTAACCCTTTCAGCTACAGACCACAGACGTCAGATTCTTATAAAGACGATCCCTGAACTGAAAGACTTAAAATATTTATATTGGTTGTAGAACCATAACATATTTGCAGAAGTATTGAGCATTCAATAGTCATCTGTTTTGATTCAAATTGTACAAAAAAATAGTATTTTTTATCCATGGGAAGATGTTGGTTGTGGTAGCCAGTCTTCAAGTGGGTGTAGATTAAGTTTTAAACTTGGTTTGTAAGTTTATTTGTAGTTTCTGTGATATAGTTACCGTATATCTCCGCGTATAATACGAGTTAAGATTTGAGGCCTCGGATGAACTGAGAAAAACCTGCCCCTCTGTATAATACGACCTCAAATTTTGGATGTCGGCAGCGTCCCCGGCCATTTAAATGTGAGGTCAGATAATATCTTGTAATACTAATCAGCTAATATTTAGCGCCGCTACACAGGACAGACACCTGTATACACGATGCTCCAGGACGGAAACAGCGGCAACATTACAGCTCTGCAAAACCAAAGGGCAGTATCTGCTACTGTATTTTCATTTTCCACGGCACAGTGGATGTCTTCGGGACTCTCTCGTCTGGGGCAGACATTCTGAGGCCTGCATAGGCTACATATACACTGTATGAAATTGCCACTGGAAATATAATCAGTCAGATTTTAAAATATTTATATTTCGCCGACAAATTTATATTATTTAAATTTATCTATTACAAAGACCATATTCTAATATCGTTGTGCTCAAATAAGAACATTCCAAAATGAAATGTGATAGTAAAACATTTGCAGACTAGCCGCATTGTCTAGACACAAGAGGTGCGTGGCTGTATAAGGTGTCTGGGTGTAACAATGCACGTGTTACAGAGCCGCGCTCTGTGAACTAGGCCTACAGCTAACCACAGCTGGATGGGATAGGGTCAGCATATGCTCATTGGTTTTCTATACAAGGTCGGTAACTCACTAAAATCGTGAAAGCAGCAATATCAACATACCAGGCCTATTGTTCACGCCCGCACGCTCAACATAGGGGCTATTCAGCACCACTATTCTATCGTGTAAACCCAAAAGGCAGTAACTTCTTAATATAATAGTAAGCTGAATACTGCAGTGTATTATTCACGACATGTCTCATTTTGTTGGGAATAGTGCTTCTGTCAGAATCGAGCTCGTAAAATGATTATTAATGCACGTAAATTATGAGATTTCCGTTTGAAAATTCATCAATAATTCACTATAAGAACTAGATATGCCATGGTAGCATTTGTTTGGTAGAAAAAAAGCCTACATAGTCCATTTCTCATTTTAACCCCTTAAGTTCTCACGATGCATTAAAGCATCATTTTACATCCCTGAAAACAGACTTGATTTTCCTACAACCTAGGGTTTTAGAAAGAAAATTTGCACGAAACTGGTTTACAATACATGGCAATTTTCTTTAATTTTTCACCCACTTTAAATCATCTTCATCCACTGCAAGTCGAGAATTGCGACAGCAATTCGCGGCTTGTTGTGGATGAAGAAGACAATGGTAAATTCAGGCTTGAAAGGGTTAAAATGACGAGGACTTGAAAGTTTCCTTCTCTCAGTAGAAGTATAGACATGGCAGTGATTGTCACCGCATAGACACATCCCAGCTTCCCGTGCATCTAACAGATACCACCATTTGCTCAATATTGTATCTTCAGCGGCAACAGCAGTGAGCGATAATGTTATCCCTGCAATATGGACATTTTAAGGTCGTACACAATAGTACACTCCTATATGAAAGGCTATCTTAGATTGAATCAATATTAATATAAATGAACAACTCAGCAGGGTGAATTGGTTGCAGACTAACACTGACTAACGGCGTCATTTATCTGCCCGTGGTTGTCAAAGGTGCCACGCATGTCGGCGGGAACAACGTCGACAACGTGAGATGGGGGCCTCACAACAAACACGACTCAATGTCCAATGCTGCTTTATAATTGTAGGGCCAGCGTCGACGACACTGTCCTAACTTTGACCCAGCATTGCGTTAGTGTATCGTGCTCAATGGGTGCATTATCCAATCGTCGCAAGGCCGCTAATATTACATCGCCCGTGAAATACAGTAAATGTCATTCTACTAGTTGGAAAAGCATAGTCTAACTGTTGTTCTTGTTGTATAGGCCTGCTTACCAAACACGCTGACTGGCCTACGTCTACAGATACGTTTTACCGCTAGAGAACCGCGGTAAAACGTAAAACTGAACTTACCGCTAGAGAGCTAAAAAAATGTATTAAGTTCTACATCTATGTATAATACAAGGTGCCTCTTTTGCGACATGTATAGCTAAGAAAAAACATTGCATTATACACGGGGATATACGATAGTATTATTGTAATATGTATGATTTTTGTTATAATTTTTGCACTTTTATGAATTTTAAGAATTTGATTTCTGAAAACTTAGTGTTATAGTTAACAACTCATCATTTCACCAACACGTACTGATGAAGATTGTTAAGTGTATATTTAAACCATACATAGATGGATGAAAACAATTCACCTCAAATGTTGTGAAATATACAACATCGTAAAGCCTTAACCCTTGTCCTGCTAAACCCATATATTAATATAGTCGTTTTCAAGCAGATAATAAACCAAATAATATTTTATTGAAATGAATAATACAGTTTTTGGTAGATGCACAGTTAGTCAAATAATTCAATTTAGAAAATGTATATTTTCAAAAACTAGAACTATTTTGCTGTCTTTTGAAGCTGGAAATTGTGTTTGCAACAAATTACAAAAATACAATAAAAGCAATTCAGCAGAACAAGGGTTAACCCTTAAAGCACTGAATTGTGAAGTGAAATCTTTCTTTTCTGATATTTTTACCTCATCAAATGTGAAAATGTAACCCAAATTCTTTTTACAGGTCAAAACAAAAGTTCCGTCATTTCCAAGATGTAATGTGGATGAACTACTTGCCTTGGAAGCACCACCCAAAACCTCCATCCCACCTGTCAAAGTCGCATTTGATCCCAGTCAGCCACTACCACCCATCCCCGGAACACCAAAATCTCCCGACAACCATGATAACACACAGCAGAGTAATAAAGATCAATTCTCAGGCGAAGCTTTCTTCATGACTCAGGTAATTTGTCACATTATACTTTTAGTATAGTTAACCTGCTAAGCATGGTGGTTTTTGATGCATTTTATTATTTTTATTAGCAGGTTGATCACAGGTAAATGAGAATGAAATGAGCGCTCAAACAACAAGTTTTTCTAATGTTTGGTCTAAAATTAAGCAAGTACAGTATTAGTAATTTTCAACCACTTGAAGTTCTGGCTCGCAGTAGCAAGACACATCTTCAAGTCGGTGAAAATTTTAATTATTTAATTTAGCCCTTAAAGGGTTCAGAACTATGTTTTTCCTGGTTGTTTGCACGTAATATACATTAGCTTTCAAAATTGTTTGTTTTTAGAATTACATTAGATGATTCAATATTGATATATCTGAAAATTTTTGCATTCTCTTTGTTTTGTTTGGATTAACAAAGAGTAAAAACAGCATGAAAATTTCACCAGTACATATACCAGGGTTCCCCACAGTGCCGGAAATGCCGGCATGCCGACCGGATGAATTTTATGCCGACCAGCATAATAGGTCACATCCGGCTGTCATCCAGCTGGCAGATTAGCTAATATTCCCCTCGCCAGTGTCTCACTGTGTTGGTTTAGCGATCAGCGTGTACATGTAAGAAAAGATACGTGCTACCAACCCCCCCCCCCCCTTAATCCCCCCACCTCAGGGCCACCCATCATGTGCTGTAGGCCTACGCCTGGCAGAAGCAGCGCTGACAGCAAGTGTAGAAAGTGCTGTCACAGTGTGGCCAGTCCACCCCTGTGCCAATGTCAATCCTGAGCCGGCATTGGCGCGATGCTGGCGGACGGGCCAACACTTCTAGCGTTGCCAGTCACCACGACACGTTCGTTGTCACTCACCAAAGTGTCACCGCGTTTGTGAGTGAGTGATACCAACTCACAAACCTTGTCAGGCATGTACACAACAACACTTATCAATAACAGAATAATAACTCTCACCAACAAACAAAAACACATAAAACACCAAGAAAACATGCATAGGCCTACACTTAAATACACAACTCACAACCATCAAATCAACAAGACAAAATAACAGTATGGTGACGGCACACAGACAGTCAGGCAAACAACACAAATGAAAAAACTTTGATATTTTTATCGCGCGTGCAACAGTAAATATTTTATTATGCTAGGTTAAGATTTTAAGGATAACGACCGGATGATTTTTTTTTCTGTGGGGAACCCTGCATATACACTCATTAAAGACGGCCCTCGCAGTGTTTGTGTGGATGGGAAATTTAAACTAAACTACTTTTACTAAATGACTATGAAATTTGTGTATGCTAATCCTTGAAACACATTAATATATTTGAAATTTTCACACATTATTTTTACATATTCACTCAAAAATGTTATTATACAGTCTTAAAATGATCATGCAGGCTTAACTCATTCCAGACGGAGCACGAGATATCTCGGGCAAGCTACTTCGACGGTACAGGACAGAGCCCGAGATAACTCGTGTTATATGACGTCATAAAAAGTAAACATTAAATAAATGTCCCGTCCACAGAAACATTTATGTACTGAAAGTGCCGTCATGAATGAGTTAAGATAAAAATCATTTGAGGCTAGAATTATATGTTCCAATAGACAACAGTCATGACTAGCATTTAACCTTTGTACTGCTACTGATCTTTTATTCATTCCAAGCTGTAATTGCTATAAAAAATTCCAGCTTAAAAAGTAGACATCTTTCAAATTGAATTATTGAATTGATTTTATCCTTATCCTGCTAAGTTAATATATTCAAATTTTCACCCATATGAAGTTGTGTCTCTCTACAGCGACCCACAACTTCAAGTGGGTGAAAATCATGCAGATTGGTTTCATTTGAAATCAAACATTTGAAAATATTGATGTTCAAACACACATGTCGTTCTCAATTAATCGACTAATGAAATAGGTTAAAAATGTCAATAGTCGTGATCAGCAGGATAAGGGTTGATCCACCACTGAGTATTTTATCAATTTCTGTGCAATTTTAATTTATTTAAAATTTGCTTGAAATTGTATATATCGGTATATTCAGTACTAGTAGCTCATGTGTTAAGCATGTAGTGATCTGTGTAATGTATGCATGCAGGTAGACGAGCAGGATGCTGATAGAAAAGAAAAGGTGATGTCACCAAAAGAAGATAGACCAAGGCGGAAAAAGAAGATGAAGAAGAGGAATGTGCCCAGTAAATACAAGGGATACGAGGATATACTGGACATTGACATGGATCAGGTCAATGATGAAGATGTCCCTATGCCTAAAGGTCTCCACGAGTTTTGCTGTTTTTCATTTTACTGTTTTGCGTTATCAATCTATATGCAACACACCAACTATCATGTTTTAACGTTAAGCTATCGCGATCCACAACTTCAAGTGGTAGAAAATTACTCATATTTCATGATTTGTTTAATTTGAGACCAAGCATTGATATTTAAACAGTCATTTTATGTTCTATAACAGTGATTTAATCAGCTAATAAATTATATTAAAAATAGCAGGCAAAGGGTTAATATGTAATATTGAATTTGAGTGTAAATCTGTGTGATACACTGTGTTACAGACATTCAGGGTAATATTCGAGCATTGAAGTACACGCTGAACCACCCTCTTGTGTTCCGAGACAACAAAGTGGATCTGGAAGCACCACAAGACCCCTTCAGGCCTTACATCAGAGTAAGTGAATAATAAGAATTATTTGACAGCCATTTTTATAATGTCAGTAGTGCCATTTGTGAATAAAAAATGATTGAGAATCTTGCTCTGAGTGGTATTATAATCGGGAGGATGGACACCGCAGCCGGTCACAAGAGTGCCCAGGAGGGGGAAAGCCTGAGAAGGGGTGCCACCGGGAAAATTTCAATCAGCCAAAATGGTGGCCTCTGGTGACCAGTTGGTAAATTCTCTCTATGATTTAGTATGAAAGAGTGCTTGTCAAAGTTGGAAAAATCGGGAGAATCGTGAGAGGCCAATTTTTGGTCAGAAAATATGAAGATGTCGCGCCCAAATCGGGAAAGTTGGCACTACTGTACTGTGCATTATAATTGTTTGACCATACACTGTCATATTAGGATAAATTTAATTGAATATGCATGATAAAGGTGATATAATCGAACTGCAAAGGGAGTGTAAAATAAGTAAAATTATTTTGATTCATCTTGAATTGGGAATTCCAATCGGAGGAGAGTGATAATGAGTGGAAATATTTTGCTATTAACCCTTTGAAGCCTGAGTTTACCATTGTCATCTTCATCCACTACAAGCCGCGAATTGCTGTCGCGATTCTCGACTTGTAGTGGATGAAGATGATTTGATGTGGGTGAAAAATTGAAGAAAATTGCCATGTATTGGAAAGCCAGTTTCATGGAAATTTTCATTCTAAAGCCCTTATTTGTAGGAAAATTAAACCTGTTTACAGGGATGTAAAATGATGCTTTAATGCATCGTGAGGGCTTAAAGGGTTAACCCTTTAAACCCTTACGGTGCATCAATACATCATTTGGCATCATTGAAGAATGGATTAATTTCCTAAAACCCTGGCTTTTAGAACGACAATTTTCATGGAACTGCTTCAATAATAACGATATCTTTTTTCGTTTGTCACCCACTTCCTAGTCATCTTCATCCACTACAAGACAAGAATTCACAGCTGTTAGTGGATGAAGATGACAATGGTAAATTCAAGCTTGAAAGGGTTAACTGTTTTACCTCTAATCATGACTGTAATCGCTTTTAATCCATTTTTCTAGCCTAAACATATGCATCGTTAACTGTGTACTGTGTTCCCTTATAACCGTAACTGGGTGGCAGTTGCTTGAATGTTAGTGTTCATGTCAATGTCAATCTTACAATAATGGTAAATGTACTGAAGTAGAAATTGGCACTGAATTTGATAGATTCATATATGGTTTGATTCAAATTGCACATAATTAGTTAAGTTATTGTTGTAGCAAGACAAAACTTGAGTGTTCTTTAATTCAGTGCTTTAACCGTTTTTTCGCCAAATTATTCAATTGGAATTTTCATCCCCTTGAAGTTGTGTCTCGCTGACGCGATCCACAACTTCAAGTGAGTGAAAAGGATTCAGATTTGACGAAATGGAAGTCAACTATTTTCAAATCTTGTTGACTGATGTCACATTTTATCTTTACCATGTTTTAAAAAGCTGCACTTAGCGCTAATAAAAAAATGAAAACCACAATATAATCGTGACCGGCGGTTAAAAGAGTTCAGAGATAATTGTTTTGAGTCATGTTTGATAAATGCTGTGTTATTCTTTCCTGCAGCGTAAAGAGACGGTGGGCCAGCCTGTGAGCACACAGCAAGAGAAGGTCTCCAAAGTACTGGATGATGTTAAAAATGGAGTGAGCATTGTAGAAGAGCCACTCGAAGACGTTCTCAATAAGTGCCAGGCTGACAGGCGTGGTACATACTACGAAGCCAAGCGCCTTCTAGCAGAGGTATGTGATGTGCATTGCTCAACACTTTCAGTGCGGGGGATTTTTTTATACATCAGAATCTGACGTCTTTAGACGTCAGATTCTGAAGTATAAAGACGGGCCCTGCGCTGGAAGAATTAAAATATTTAAATTTGGCGCAAACCCACAACATAGGTGATCAAATGAAGCAGAAAGAGTTAAATAAGACATTTAAAATGATTTTAAATTGGAAATGCCTTTTGTTCGCCATGGTTTTTAAAAAAACAATTCAGTGCTTTAAGAGTTAGTGGCAAACAGTATGTTTCATGATTTATCTGTGGCTTAGGTTAATCCCATGCATGATGGCATAGAAACAAATCCATTAGAAACAATTCCATCGAAGAGGTACTAAAAATACCATCTTTCTTCCTTTTAAAATTGAAACGAAATTGAACAAGCATTTTTGTATGACGCACATCTATTGAATGTACTAACAGTGGTGGTAATTTTATGTTGAAAAAAAATACTATATTTGCTACACTCCTTCTAACTGTCCTAAGCATGGGCATTATTAACCCTTTCAGCCTGGTGACGACTATAGATATCAGAATCTGAAGGCTATAGACGTCAGATTCTGATGTCTAAAGTCAATCACTGCAGTGAAAGAGTAAAATTTTTATGATGGCCGTAGACCCATGACACAGGTGTTCAAATGAAGCGGGAAGAGCTAACTAAGACATTTATGATGATGTCAAATTGGTCTTCATGGTTTATACAAAACTATCTCAGCGTTGTAAGGGTCAACTGTGTAGGCCTACTGTGGTTGTTTACAGCTGGAACTGGGCGGCAGTTGTTGAATGTGAGTGTATATCATCCCCTTAGAGTTAGAAGGTGATAAACTGCCACTTTGTTAAGTGGCAGTTTAGCACCTTCTAACTCCTAGGGGACAACATGTCCATGTCTATCTTACAATTGTGGTTGATAAAAATATAGAATAAAAAATTAAAATCATTATTTGTCTCCCACTTGAAATGTGAAAGAGTGGCTGAAAATTTCATTGGAGTTTTGTCTACCCCTGTCACGCAACGTTATGCACAACGTTTTATTTGCTGTACCATGTACCAGCTGAAGGGCTCCTTCAATGATCCTGCAGACTCTAGTGATGATGATGAAGACAATCCTTTCAGTTATGCCCGTCTCTTCAGCAAGCATGTAGAAAGTCGTCGATTTTCCACGACCAAAGACTCCTAGTCTAACTTGTAGTGTGTACTTCTCCAGGTAGATTTAGTATTAAGGACAGTTATTTACCTTCTTCCGTTTATAAGGTTTGTTGATTTTAAGAGTCTTTAACCCTTACAGCGCGGGGATCAACTTTAGTCAGAATCTACAGAATCTGACGTCTGTAGACGTCAGATTCTGGCTTCGAAAGTCGATCCACACACTGTAAGAGTAAAAAAATATTTATATTGGCCGTAGACTTCTCTGAACCTTTGTCCTGCTACCTAGGGCTATTTATAAACGGTTTCAAGCATGTTTTAGATCAATAAAAATATTACTAAATTTGATAAAACAGTTTTATTTATAATAAAATATAATATATAAATACTTTTTTTTCCTCATTTGAAGCTGGAAATTGTGTTAGCAATTCCAGCTTCGAATGAATGAAAAATAGAAGCAAACATTTTAGCAGGACAAGAGTTACATTAAAATTTAAGCTGATAGCTAAGACCATCTTATATAAGAAATAAACATTTATCACACACCATATATCTGTAGCACAATCATAGGCGCTTTCCATTCACACAATGTACAGTCACTGTAGCATATATATAAAAATGAAATATATATAAAAAAAATTAGATTAGTCTATACATGTAATTAACCTTTTCAGCAGGGGACCGACTTTAGAAGTCGGAATCTGACGTCTAAAGATGCCGATCAGAGACGATCCCCGCGATGAAATAATTAATAGACCCATAACATAGATATTCGAATGAAGCAGAAAGAAATAATTAAGACATTAAGGATTATTTAAAATTGAAAAAAAACTTTGGTCTCTCTGGTTTGTATAAAAAAATTTCAGCGCTTTATGGGTTATGTAGTTATTTGAACACAGGTATTTGGACTATATATATACTACATGCATATAAATTAATGGGAGACCATTGTGAACAGGTACGTTATGATATAAGCCTTAAATTCACTGGAGGGTTTTTATTTCCTGCAATTTCTCCAGCGATTTGTTACTTTCAATACACGGCGACAGCGATAGATTAATATTAATTCAACGTCTTGTGTCTGCTGGGCAGTGACATAACATTTTGTCCATTCAATTGCATTCCATGGCATTTGTTTATTAAATCTTGAAAATGTTTAGTTCACGATTCTGAAATGAGTTTATGTTTCACAGGTGCAAACTCGCTATAACACAGTCCGGGAGAATTCTATGACAGACGGCAGAGAAGTGAGGCATATGGTGGCAGAAGCCATGCGACAGGTCGATAAAGTGAACCAGAAAAAGCTACAGCCCGCTCAGTAACTCTGGAGGCATATTATCTTGTCTTATTGGGACCAGAGTGTTAACCCTTATCCTGCTTATTTTAGTTAATTTATTTAAATTTTCAACCACTTGAGTTTGTTGAGGTTGTGTCTTTCTACATGTTCTACCGCGATCCACAACCTTAAGTGGTTGAAAATTACTTATATTTGTTTATTTTTAGACAAAATATTCACAAATCTTGATACCCAACAGAAACAAGATGTATTAATGTTGGTTTAACTTTGGTCCAATGTCTAGGACGCTGGACCAATGTAAAACCAACATTTATTCAGAGTCATTTTATTCCCAATAACAGTGATTTATTCGGCTAATCAAACAGATTAGTCGGGTAATCAAACAGATTGAAAACGATTTTTGTCATGATTAGCAGGCAAAGGGTTAATACTTGCTACTTCACATTATATAGTCCCCTTGGAGATAGAAGATGCTTAACTGCCACTTTACAATGTGGCAGTTAAGCATCTTCTAACTCGAAGGGGACGATGTGTAGACCATTTCGGTCCTGCAGCCTACTTGATAACAATAAAAAAAGACGACGCTTCTGCAGTCTTAGGACCTATTATCTCATCCACTTAGGAGTCAAAGGGCATTTCTTTGAATTAACGTGAAACAGCAGCGTCTGTAAGTGGACAATTTTTGCTGTTACGTCACTTCAAATATTTTTTACCTGGCACAAAGCAACTAAATTGTACGAATATTTTTAATGATACTATATGACCTAAAAATGGCTTTTTTCGACCTAAAATGGCTTTTTTTTCGACAAAAAAAGTAAATCCAGATTTTTTCCCATGACCCACTGGCATCTCTGATGTAAAGATGAGTTGTATTTGTTAAATTTGAGAACAAACGTACACCATTTATGCAAATTGAACAAATTTAACCTTCAAAAACTGTTGTTTTATGTACTAACAATCGGAAAGAGACCCATCTACACAGTACTACTGATTTCTTGTATGCATTGGTCCGTGCTCTGAGCGAGCTCAGCCTTCTGAATGCATTACACCAACAGTTTTACTTTGCTCCAAGCTAGTGTCTCTGAGATATATTTTTTGATCAAATATGTATAATATTGTAATAGTGCATGGCTTGTGTGTACTGTTGATCTGGTAATATTCAATTGAAACACACTAAAATTATCACCTCACATATGGAGAAGGTAAAAAATCAAAACAAGTGTGTGAACAAATCTGAAAGAAACCTGTTCTATTCTACTATGCTGACATTCACTCAGCACAGAAAAAATTATGCAACTTGACACTGATCTAATTTTGGCCTAGAGTCTATACGATGGCCCAACATTATAGACCAGGATCGTTTCGTGATGTTATATTTTGCACACATCCCAGCAAACACCGAGGCGATGGCCCAATGTTTGGTTGACGTTAGCCCATCATCTACGATGCTGGCCCAACCTCAACACAACATTGGGCCATCGCCTCGGTGTTTGCTGGGATGTTAGCATGTACTTTCCACCTAGAGACTGTCCCAAGGTTGTCTTTGCTGGGCAATGCGGATAGTGTTACGAAGATAACGTTGATCTACTGTTAGCGTGTTATATCTCTACAAATATTGTTGATATCTTAACATTTGTTTAGCTCCTGGTAAATTTTAAATAAATAAAAATTGGTGAATTTTAAATAAATAAATAAATCTTAGCAGTAGTGACATCAAATGTATCATCACCACACTTTTTTGTGTTTGTGCTGTGAAGGTGTAGTCGTATTCACAGTTCTAATGCGAAGATTTTAATACATTACCATCCTCAATTAGGATTAGTTAACTGTAACTGTTTGAAATTGTTTTTATCGCTGTTTCTTACAAAATCTGAGGACGATTGAGTTGAATAATATCACCTTTTCATAGTAAGTTTATGTTTACTTAACATGGTATATCTGAAGTATGCAGAATGTTGTTAAGACTTTCATGTTGATTAATATGTTGAATTTGTACCAATGCCTCGCACTTGCTATTAATACCATTACATTCAAATGAATATATAGTAAAATTCAGAACTTAAAGGGTTAATGTATATTTACATACAATGACCCCTTTAACTAAACCCATTGACTGTGATAAATCGTCACCTTGGAATTGAAATGTGTATCTACCACTTTCTAGAGTGGAAGATACCCTTTCAATTCCGAGGGCACAAAATATATAACATTGTGTACATATATTACTGTTTTGTGCCAAATTTTTAACACAAACACATTATCTGTGATTGTCGTATATTTACAGTGATTTCTATTCACACAATATCAAGTCAACAGTATTTCTTAATGTACATTTATCTTACAAAACAGTTGAAAAACATATTTTAAATTGTTCCATTTATATGATAATTATAAACTTCACTGATTGCATGTGTTTTCCAACTATTTATGTCATGAATAAATATTTGCAAAAAACTATTTTTTTCTCAATTCAAGTAAGCATGCTAAAATGAGTCAACTGTTTAAAACAGGTGCATCTGCCCGGTAGTAAACGTGTGGGCATACTCGAAGCTAGTAGAAGTACTTTTTGCCCCCAACTATCAAAGGGAAGCTGCATCCTCTATGTGTCTGGGCAGAATCTTCGGGTGGATTGCCAGCGGCAAACCCTGGCTTCTCTGCTCAACAGCAGTGCCAATGCAGCTCCCGCATCGGTGCAGGCATTGGCAGTGTCACTGTCAGTGCAGGTGCTGATGTGAGGGGGGGGGGCGCATAAACAACGGACAACAGAGTGTTTGACATCAAATAAAGGACTACACTGTTCTTATCGTATTACAATGTCACTTAAATGACCATTAATGCGGAAAAGTGACGTAAAGAAATAATTTACTACAAAGTACACGTGTTGGATGTTTCAAGCAGCTCACTTGAGATATATATACATCATGTACATGGGGTAGTGTTGTTGATATTAGCCTCCCACTCCATGGAGAAATTCAAACTCTCTTTCTTTGTTGAATGTTTTCTTTTAACCGCCAAATTATTCAAGTAATCGATTGAAATTTTGACCCACTTGACATTGTGTCGCGATCCACAACTTCTTAAGTGGGGGAAATGACTGGATGGATAATAAGGGGATGGATAAGGGGATTAATGGATAAGGGGATGGATGGATAAGGGGATGGGTGGATAAAGGGATGGATGTATAAGGTTATTGGGTGGATAAGGGGATGGATGGATAAAGGGAGTGGATGGATAAGGGGGTGAATAGATAAGAGACGGGTGAATAAGGGGATGGGTGGTTAAGGGGTAATGTATAAGGAGATGGGTGAATAAGAGGGCTGATGGATAAGGAGAAGATTGATAAGGGGATGGATGGATAAGGTGACGGATGGATAAGGCGATGGATGGACAAGGGGATTGATGAAAGAGGGATGAATGGATGGATTGATGGAAGAGGGGATAGATGGATAAGTTGAAGATGGATAGGAGTATGGATAAAGGAACGGATGGATAAGAGGATAGATGGATAAGGAGACTGATAGATAAGGGGATGGGTGGACAAGGGGGTTGACAGACAAGGGGATGGGTGGACAAGGAGATGGATGGATAAGAGGGTGGATAAGGGGACATATGGATAAGGGGGTGGATGGACAAGGAGATATATAAATAAGGGTATGGATGGATAAGAGGATGGATGGACTAGGGAATTGATAGACAAGGGGATGGGTGGATTAAGGGGTGGATGGGTAAGGGTATTGATGGATAGGGGGTGGATGGGTAAGGAGATGGATAGAATATGGTATAGATAAGGGGACGGGTGGATAAGGGGGTGGATAGATAAGGGGATGGATCGAGAAGAGGATAGATGGATAAGGGGACGGATTGATAAGGGGATAGATGAATAAGGAGATGGATAGATAAGGAGATGGATACGGGGACGGATGAATAAGGGGACGGATGGATAAGGGGATGGATGGACAAGAGGATTGATAGATAAGGAGATGGATGGATGGATAAGGGGTTGGATGGATAAGGGGGAGGATGGATAAGGGGATGGATGGACAAGGGGATGGATATATAAGAGGATGGATGGATAAGGAGATGGATAGATAAGGGGATGGATGGATAAGGAGACGGATGGATAAGGGGACGGATGGATAAGGGGATGGATGGACAAGGGGATTGATGGAAAAGGGGATGGATGGATGGATTAGGGGATTGAGGGATATAAGGATGGAGGGATAAGGGAGTGGACGGATCAGGAGAACTGGTGGATAAGGGGATGTATGGAAAAATGGATGGGTGGATAAAGTGATGGATGGATACGGTTATTGATGGATAAGGGGATGGAGGGATAAGGGGTAGATGGATAAAGGGACAGATGGATAAAGGGATGGTGGGGATGGATGGATAATTGGATGTGTGGAAAAGTGGATAAGGCGTGGATGAATAAGGTGATTGGTGGATACGGGGATGGAATGGTTAATGGGACGGATTAATAAGGGGATGGATGGATAAGGGGATGGATCGATAAGGAGATGGATGGACAAGGGGATAAGGAGATAGATGGATAAAGGGACGGATGGATAAGAGGATGGATCGATAAGGGGATTGATGCACAAGGGGATTGATGGATAAGGGGATGGAAGGATAAGGGGGACGGATGGATAAGGGGATGGGTGGATAAGGGGACGGATGGATAAGGGAATTGGTGGCTATTGGGACGAGGGATAAGAGGATGGATCGACAAGGGGATTGATGGACAAGGGGATGGATGGATAAGGGAACGGGTGGATTACGGGACGGATGGTTAAGGGGTGGGTGGGTGGGGGGATGGGATTGATGGATGGATAAGGGGATTAATGGACAAGGGTATGGGTGGACAAGGAGATGGATGAATAAGGGATGGATGGATAAGGGGATGGATGGATAAAGGAACGGATGAACAGGGGGATGGGTGGATAAGGGGATTGATGGATATGGGATGGATGGATAGATGAATGGATGTATAAGGGGGTGGATGGATAAGGAGGTGGATGGATAAGGGATTGATGGATAAGGGGATGGATGGATAAGGGGATGAATAGTTGAGAGAACGGGTGGATAAGGGGAAGGATGGGTGTATTTAGGGGATGGATGGATAAGGGGATGCATGGAATGATAAAAGGACGGACTGGAATTGATTGATTGATTGATTTATTGATTGATTGATTGATAAATTGATTGATTGATTGATTGATTGATTGATTGATTGATTGATTGATTGATTGATTGATTGATTGATTGATTGATTGATTGATTGATTGATTGATTGATTGATTGATTGATTGATTGATTCTTTTTTTATAGACACAACGAGCATTATTATAATGGTTAAAACCAATCATGTTGTCGAGATCGTCACATGCAAAGATAACAGACAATAACAGTTTGATTTGGTGGAACATCCCATATAATGAACGAGTACGCAATCCGCTTGTATAGGCATACTACCAGCACGGTGACTTGATACAATGCCACACGCAGCGCGGCAGTTGTGTTTATATTAACTAATTAGGAGGTGTGGACACTAATTTGACCAAAAAGTTATCGCTTATATGACAAATTCCTTTATGATCAGCGTCATTCAAAGAACAATATTTGTGAAGTCTTTACAGCTAAATGACGATGTAATACCCTTTTTGAAAGCAATTCACATCGAATATTGCGGACCCACTCGTTCGTCAGTGTTGCCATCCTAAATACTTTTTACAGACTTTAATTTAACCCCTTCATCGCTAAACGCTTTTGATCCGTTTTATTAGCCGATTAAAATCACTACTATTGGGAAAGAAATGTGTGTTTAAACATCAAGATTTGCCGATTTTTGTTGTCAAATTAATTTAACACAATTAGGCTAAAATCCTCAAAAAATCGGTATTTTTATTTTGGGAGCTTTGGGGCCATAAGCAGATAAGATGTGAACATGCCCATAGACTAGAATTGCGTACGTTTTTCAAATTTTGTGTTGCGCATTTACCAGTTAAGCGAGAAATAAGGACGAAATTTAATTTCGGACATCTATGTTCAAAATAAAAAATACGGAAATAACTGATAAATGGGGCTTTCAGCACACTTGCTACGTTGCCACAGCAACCCAAAATTTAAAAGACATACACAATCTTGTCTATGGACATGTTCACATCTTATGGTCATATAAGGAAGACGAAATAAAAATACCATTTTTTTTTTTATTTCAGCCTGATTGTGACGCCTTAAACAAATATAATAATTTCTGACGCGATTGAAGTTGTGGGTCGCGGTAGCGAGACACAACTTCAAGTGGGTGGCGATTTTAATTATTCAATTTAGCGCCTGAAGGTACGTTTACATAAAATGTGCACGAATACAAACACGTTAAAATCCCTCTTATGTATCCCTCTTTACATTATACATACACGCATAATTATGTATACAAAATCCACCAAATAGCATAAGAATTCTATATCTGACGTATATGGACGTCAGATTCTGATATCTAAAGACGGTCCCCGCGCTGAAAGGGTTAATTGTTACATAGGTCCAGCATTGAGACGACATTGGGTCCATATATGTGTTGTGTATGCAACTTCTACAGATATCGGTAATTTATTAAGGCCTAGTCTGATTCAAAGGAGACGCAGCAAATATTTTATTCCAATGTTGGTTTAATGTTGCGCCATTGTCGCAGCTGGTGGTTTAGCTTTCGATCAACACATGGCTGCTTGTATTTGCTGACAGCTTGTGTTTGTAATTTTTCAACTTAAAGTTCAATTTCGTGATATACCCATATACTCATTTGCGGAAATGTAAAAATGGCAGCTGATACGATAGGTGGTGATTGGATTTATATTTTGTTCTTTTCTCTTTCACTTCTGAATATGGGCGGGGGCCCTAGGGTAGTGGTTAGCACCGCTGCCTTCACGCCAGAGTCCGGGGTTCGTTTCCCGGTCTCGGCGGTTTGAAAGAAACAAAAATGTTTCTTCCCCATCCACGTGTGAAAGTCAGTATTGTGTGGAGCCTCCGTGACCGAGAGGTAGCGTGCTCGGCCTCAGACCGCCAGGGCTCGAATTTCGAATCCTGTGTCTGGAGGACAGTGTCATCTCAATCATCTCACCAGCCTCAGGAGGTTCTCCTGGCCCAGTTTAGCCTATATGTGCACAAAGGTGGCCTAAAGCCCGATTCATTTCATTTTTTTTTACTTCTGAATATTCTTACAAATAACCATGACATCTATGCTTTATTTTTCTCCATGTGGATATCTTGTGACCTGTCATACTAAAAGGACAGTAATAAGGTCAACATTTTCAAATTTCCTGTTTCATAAGCTGAAGTAATTTTTAAAAAGATCTTTATTACTTTTGATTTGATGAGATTTTTAATTTTTTAATTTCAGTTATTTAATCATTTGAATTTAAATTACGTCATAAATAATTTTAACTGGACTTAATTTTGTTTTAATGTTGAGCCACCGTCTACGCCGCTGGCCCAACATTTAATCAACAACAGGCCAGTTTCTAGTGTTCGCTGGCTGCCGATTTAGCACACTAAAATCATCCTAGCAGACACCAGACATTCGCCAGATGTTGGTTTAATGTTGACCCACTGTCTACGACGCTGTCCCAGCATTAAGCCAACACTGGGCAAATGTCCGGTGTTTGCTGGGATGTGATCTTGCTTGTATCTGAGATCGTCCATTGACGATTTCTGGTATAATACCTGACGCAGGACTGGTGATCCTTGGTGCTTCCTGACATGGGTCAAAAGGATTTAAAGGTTTTTAGATTTATATATTCAGTTTTTAAATTTAGGACACGAAGCAGAGCCAAGTAACAGACTAGTACACAACACAATTTCAAACAATAGCTTATTATTTCAACCTAAAAATTTTGGTTTTGGAGCTCGGATTTCAAGCTTCGGGGTTGAGATTTGTGTTATCATGCCTCCAGAGGTGACACTTGCGATTGCGTGATCGCACCAATAAGAGTTTAAAATCTTCACACATACTGCTCTTGTGATAGTAATGTAAACTTACCGTATGTGAAATTATGCAGCAGCCCTATTTTTATTGGCCTGAATATAAAACTGATCAATTCATCAAACAAATATAGCCTCTAACTATCAGAGCTGACGGGCTTATAATAAGCGTCTAATTGCGACAATGAGTATAAACAGTCGGCCTAATAGCATTAACTGGTGTTACAGTAGATGAACGAAAGATCGAGATCGAAAGACATAATTATTATTCTGTCGCTCGAGGTTAAACCTGTTTTAATCTGTGCCGTTTAAACAATAATATTGTATCAAACATGATAGTTTTACACATTTTATACAATTCCAATCATAATAAAGCGCTAGAGTTTTGCCCATTTCGAATCAGCGCGGGGTCCGTCTTTAGACGTCAGAATCTGACGCGGTACTTTTGGTCTCCATGGTTCACACAAAAATATTCCAGCGTTGTAAGGGTTAAAACTGAGACGGTATAAATATGCGGCAGAGATGTCTCGGCATTAAACCAACACTGGTCTATTTTTCCTATTTTCTGGGTTGAGGCAATCCCAGTACAAAAGATTAACCCAATGTCAGGCTGATGTTGGACCACCGTCTGCGACGATGGCCCAACTTTAGCTTACCAATGCATGGGTAAATAATTCATGCTCATTGGAATGCTGTGCAAGATATAAACCCAATGTTCGATTCCTTTTGTTAGATATATTATGACCACAATCTCGTGGAGTCCACGACGTGGACAGGCCTGCATACCCTTCCCATTTCAACAGTTTGGATTTCATGAGGATTTCTTGCTAATATTTAGTAAACTGGAACAGGATTCCACACATTTACGAGGTAGGTTCTTTGTTTTAGCATACCGTCAAGGATCATCTAATAAATTTACAGAAAGTGTAATAATTACCATATTAGGTTGATAATAAAATTACTGGAAGACTCTTTATTACTGAAATCTTTGCAATTTTAGGTGTGTTTTTGAAGAACTAGATCATTTAACTACTTCAAGATGAGCCGAATTGGTCAATTATTTTATCTGATTGTATATTATTTATTTTATATGTGGTAGCCTATTTGTTTGGAACAGTCGAATAAACAAGACGCTTGACCTATTATGTTGGTATGATGTTGGTTCACTGTCTGCGATGTAGATCCAGTATTAAACCGAAACAGGCTCCACGTCCCGCGTTTACTAGATGCACGCTGTGTCAGAAATTGACTTATTGCAAATCAATAAAATTGAATGTAAATCTGACTATATTTCCAATTATATTAAATATTGCGAATCAAATGTAATATCACACGATAATAGATTTGATCAGCTAAGGCTACTAAACGCCAATAAATGACTTATCTGGTGACTAAAGGGTAATCATAATAAGCTTTTCTGTCCCCCCCCCCCTCCTCCAAGGTCAATAATAATACACCAGCCGCGAGACTGCGATCAATGCAGCTAGCTGATCCCCATACTCGCTGACATAAAAACACAGCAACTCTATTTTCATCATTGCTTCAGCAATTCTCAAATTGTGTGGGATGAAAATTACAATCACGGATTACTAAGGTCCATATTTAATTTTGTATTGGGAATTTATTGATATTTAGTTATCAGTTGTATACATTTTAAAATGTATTTTTTCCAATCACGTTCGTGTTATGGCATACCCCATGGATACCATGTTTTAGCTCTACAGCACCACAGTCGGTTGGTTCTTGGTCGACTTCTTTCATCAATACCGCTGGCTTTGCTGCCACCGGTAACTGTAGTATAGTACTCTATAATCATAACGGGCACAAGTATCATGTGCAAAGAACTAGTATTATTAACTACTTGAATAGGTGTCGAGCGTCACTTCTGGGACCCAAGTGTTATTTTTCACGGCACCCGAAAATAACAGATACCGGCTGATGAAAAAGTAATGGTTGAGTAAACCAGCAAACATTGGTTTACTGGTGGGCCAACGTCGTAGACAGTGGTCCAGCAGTAAACCAACGTTAGGCCAACGTCTTATTTACACACTCTTAATGAGCTCTTCATTTATTTGATAGCTATACTAACTATTATATTATTCGTTGCCATACTGCTCATTGGAAAGCCAAAAGGCAGTAACTGCTTTCTTTTCAAGAAAGTTGTTACTACCTTTTAGATATCCAGAGCAGCATAGGCGAGAATCACTGCCACTCGTGTCAGAACTTTGTGATAAAACTTCTTACCATCTTTATTACGGAATTGTCATGTCAATGCACTTTCTGGTTCTCGCTGAAAAAAAAGCATTTCGGTGCAACTCACAATTAAATCATTTTGCATTTCATTTTTCAAGCAATATAAGAAAAAACAAATAAATACAACACTAAATTAATTTGCTAACGTCGTTACCTTTGCTCTTGCAGCTATTCAATACGGTGACTCAAACTGAAGTCGGAGGCTCAAGCCAGTAGGCTTACAAAGAAGCTTTGCCAATAGTATATTAAAGAAGCACGTTATGATTGAGCAAAGGCTTATAATAGTATTGATTTAATCCTTGGTAAGAATTAAAGAATTACTACTAATGGTACTAAGCTCTTCTGTGAAACCATCATATTGCTGTGAGGCCCGATTAACCCACCCTGTAGAGACTTCAGTTGTATTCGTTCTCACTGGGCGGGGGCCCTAGGGTAGTGGTTAGCACCGCTGCCTTTCACGCCAGAGTTCGGGGTTCGGTTCCCGGACTCGGCGGTTTGAAAGAAACAAAAATGTTTCTTCCCCATCCACGTGTGAAAGTCAGTATTGCGGGGAGCCTCCGTGACCGAGAGGTAGCGTGCTCGGCCTCAGACCGCCAGGGCTCGAATTTCGAATCCTGTGTCTGGAGGACAGTGTCATCTCAATCATCTCACCATCCTCAGAAGGTTCTCCTGGCCCAGTTTAGCCTACATGTGCACAAAAGTGGCCTAAAGCCCGATTCATTTCATTTCGTTCTCACTGTGTAGTGGGAAGTAGGCCTACACCCTGCACGCAGGTTGGATTAACCCAGTTCGTAGCGTTATTCACCCCGAGTCTTGGCTCGACTCCCCCATGCACGTCCGTCATTCGATGAACATATCGCCCTCTTTGATATAAAAGGGGTGTATCTGTAAAGTGGCAAATACACCCTTTCATATCTAAAATTAGCCCAGCTCGTAGCGTGATTCACCCTGAATCTTGGTTCATTGTAGATACACCCTTTCATATCCAAGAGGACGCTATTATACGAACATATCGATGTGATAATTTAAAGTTATAAGATTCAAAATACGATTCTTAGCATTTTTGTAGCCGATATGTTGTTACATTTAGGAGGTATTATACTCGACAATTCTAGAGCGTCATTATTTCCATTGGCATTCTCTGTTAAGACCTTGAGTGATTCAACATGTTCCCAGCAAACACAAGACGTTGAACCAATGCTGGTTTAATGTTGGTCCAGCGTCGTAGACGGTGGGCCAGCATTAAACCAACATTGGTTCAACGTCTTGTGTTTGCTGGGTTCACGGTTATAAACCTTTTAACCCTTACAACGCCGGAATGTGTTTGCATAAACCATGGAAACCAATTAGAAATCATCATAAATGTCTTCATCAGCTCTTTCCGCTTCATTTGAATACCTATGTTGTGTCTACGACCATTATAAAAATTGTACTCTTTCAGTGGATCGACTTTGTAGACGTCAAAATCTGACGTCCTAAGTGGGTACCCTCACTGACAGGGTTAAAAAACATAGACAATTAATACCGTCACATGAATATACTTACGTGCAAAACTAAAAGGCGGTATCTACTTACTTGCAAAGTAAGGAGATACTGCCTTTTGACATCGCACAGCAGTATATATTACCCACTATTATTAATCCCATTTCCAGTTAAGAACAATAATCACATGGTATTCTAAGGTTTGACCTCGGGTTCAAACATATTGTTACTTATAATAATTATGTTTATATTATGTAAAGCAATATACCCATTTGATACCAGGGTTTCCTGAAGGTCCTTTTTTTTGGGGGGGGAGCCTCCACCCCGAAATTTGATTAATCCATCCCAATTTTTACGGTCCTCAGTTATCCCCCCCCCCCTTTTCAAGAAGTTCCCCGCAAACCTCTCGATCCTTGAGGAAGCACCGGGTAGTAAAAGCCATGTGATGATTGTAAAATACATCTTTAATTGCCAATACGATATTCATGATATTGTTTTGAAAATAAATTTGACTTGTTTTGATTCGAATTAACAATATGCTGCAATGATCTTTAGATTTAGAAACACAGTATTATTTTCTGGGGAGAAAATTCATCTTGGGTATCCACAGTAAAAAATTAAATACGCATCCATGTGGCATCAAACCTTTACCAGTTCACCCACCAAGTTATTGAATTTGAATTTTCACTCACTTGAAGTTGTGTCTCGCTGACGCGATTCACAACTTCAAGGGAGTGAAAATTATTCAGATTTAGGAAAATGTAGGTCAGTGATTTTGAAATCTTTGAACATACTCGGGACCGGCGGTTAACGGGTCAAGCCAGCGCTGGCTCAATACAAGGTGACATGGTGGTGTTGTATGCTGCTCGGCAAAGCCTAAAGGCAGTATTTGCTTACTTGTAAGGTGAAAAAGCAGATACTGCCCTTTGGTTTCACACGGCAGTGTGGCCCTGAAAGTTAATACGGTTGATCACACGATACCTTAAAAATAATCAGCTCGCACGATCAATCACAAAACGTTTATTACAAACCAATGCTTACATACAATAATTATACTCCCATCAACCCTCTCATTGTGTGCGACGCCTTAAGTGCGTTTGAGCTACAAACTAATAACTTAAATTCATCAGATTCACAGATGCGGGACTAGAAAGCGGAAGCAAAATAACAAACGGTTTAAAAATTGTAACCCGTTTATCGTTAAAACGCGGGGTATTTTTCGTTCATTTGAAGATGGAAATTGCGTCAGTAGTATTAGTCAGTACAGGAAGTCCAGTACTGACACAGCAGATAATAAATTAACCCTTAAGCCTCTAAGCGCTGAATTATTTTTGTATAGAACATGGAAACGAAAGGGTTTTTTTCAATTTTAAATTATCATAAGTGTATTAGTCAGCACTTTCCGCTTCATTTGATTGCCTTTCTTATGACCATTATATGGCCTATCTACGTCCATTATAAATATTTCTAATTCTTTCATTGCGAACTGTCTTTAGACGTCAAAATCTGACGTCTACAGACGTCAGATTCTGACGTCTAAAGGCAGTCCCCGCAATGAAAGGGTAAACCGCTAAGCGCGACTATATTCGTTTTTAATCCGTTTTATTTAGCCGTTCAATGTGTGTTTAAAGCTGCATGCTTGGAAAGTCCGAGATCGCGGGTTCGAACCCCACTCTGGCCGTCAAGCTTCAAAGAAACAAAACGTTTTTCCCCGCTCACTCGTAAAGATTCAATATCGTGGGTGCCTCCTCGACCGAAGGATAGCGTGCTCGGCCTCAGATCGCCAGGGCTTTAATTTCGAATCCTGTGTCTTGAGGGCAGTGTCATTTCATTAATCTCAAGTTCTCCTGGACTATTTAAGTCTATTTATGTGCACAAAGGTGGACTAAAACCCCATTCATTTCATTTAAACACCATGATTTGTAAATGCTTGGCCTAAAATTAAACAAATACTAGTAATTTTCGCTCACTTGAAGCCGTGGGTGAAAATTTAAATTATTCAATTTAGCGCTTTAAGGGTTAGTAAGTTGCATATGTCATGTATGGATTAGGTTATTTACAGAAAGTTGTATCAGCCTACATCCGTTATAGTATGAAACATGTATGATGTTATTTCCTATCGAGAATAAACCAAGGTCACTTATTTGTGATGAAAGAACGCTGGTGAATATTTTAATTTACTGTGGTATGTCTGGTGTTGCTAAATGTTTCGACAAAAGATATGTAGGCCTATATTTATCTGATCAATGCGAGATTCTGAGCTCAACTTTCATTTCACAACAATTCTATTTTTTCGAATCAATCTGCCATAGTAGGCCCTATGGTACATATAGTAGTACTAGACCCTTTCATTGCACGGGACGATTAAGTATAAATATAATTACTTACTGACCGATTGGATCAATACAAAATAAATTGTGATACAAGATTACGGGCGACGCCTTTACAAGCCCTATTTCCATAATTAACAACAAATTTAGAACAGAGATAAAAAAAAGCCTCAATTACCAGGTTAAACTTTTTAAACGCACAGGCATTTTTCATACATCGCATCCTGACGCAATTGCCAGCTTCAAATGAATAAAAAATGTCGATGACCGACACGGTACTTGAACAGTTAAACGGTTCAGTGCACACGGTGCAGTAGTTTTTTCCAGTACTGTAGCAGTACTGTATAACCCTTTAACCGCCAATTTAGTTTGAATTTTCCCCCACTTGAAGTTGTGTCTCGCTGACGCGATCCACAACTTCAAGGGGATGAAAATTATTCAGATTTGACGAAACGAAGGTCAACGATTTTGAAACCATGCTGATTTATGTCACGTTGTATCGTTAACATGTTCAAAAGCAGGTTTGCAATGTGATGATAAAAAAGAAAAAACGAATATAATCGGGAGCGGCGGTCAAATGGTTAATCCCTCCATAATAACCACGAGTATCGGGATCGAATCAATGGGGCCCTGTGTACGGATAGCGTAACAAGGCGGCTGGGAGCGGGGTCAGCGCGCTACAAATAACAGCACACGGGAGGGGGGCTAGAGGCACGGCAAACCGCGCGCTCACTGCGCCGAGCAGACGATCTCACTTCAACGGGTAGCCGGCTTACGGGTCACAGGTAGTCGGGTAATCTGCGTGGATCCTGGCAACTTGACTGCCCGCTGAGATCCGTGTACCGGCGCCGGTGCTAATATTTTTAGTGCGGCCGATCTACTGGCCGGCGGGAGCGTCTTTTAGTCCCGGGTTATTCCTGGACAGCGGCCTGCAGCTCGGCAAACTGGCCTCGTTCGCCGGGCCGGTTGCAAGGCCAGCGTCCAAGTGCGCTTCTCCCGATTGAACTCGCCGCTTACTATCCTCGTCTCCTGCGATGCTGTGATATATACACACGCGCGGTACACCTATACCTGTCTACGGATACGGGAGGGGCACCGATGGCTCATTGGTCTGTATCACCAGAAACTGGGTCTGTACTGCCGATTTGCTGTTTGCAGTACAGCAGGAGTATCAGGATATCACTACCGGGCTGTCTGCATGCCTGATGCATGGAACGGCTAAAAAAGACTTATCCCAACTTTCGCGCACACTTAGTCACAAACTTGTGCGACTTTGAAAGTAAATGACTCAGTCGCATTTTCCAGGAAACTTTTCTGATTTGCACAGATGAGTTATTGGAGTAACATTGAGGATTACATCTGTTTAAACCACCACATTCTGCTTCGGGATCTCGTTGTGGGCGGGTGACCATACGTGTGGCAGGGCGATTTCTCGGAATATTTCAACTCGCGAGGAGTGTCCCTTGAGGGAGTGTCAACATCCCTTACTCGTTTTCCACCCCTCCCGCCATGGCGACGGCCAAGGTGGGGCGGGTGAAGCCGAGACAGAGGCCGGGGGATCGGCTGATCCTGCATGGCAAGGAGATGACACCACCCCCTGCCCCGCCCTCGCCCCCCGGTCTGCCACCGGCCGAGGACAGCGAGACCGAGGAGGAGCTCAAAGCGAAGTACAAGCTGGAAGAACTGGAAATCAAAACCACCCTAGGTGAGTGCACCGCCCGGAAAAACCACGAGACGTTCACCCAATGTGTGTTTGATGTTGGGCCAGCATCGTAGACGCTGTCCCAACATTAAATATACATTAGGAACGTCGCGTCTTTTCTGGACAAGTATGGAATCACCCACTTCTGCTAACATGATCAGATGATGAGAAAACTACGAGACGTTTTAAATTTTGTACACAATTTGTTTGGTCAAATAAATTCTTCCCCTTATTTATAGTTTAAAGTCGGTGATTCAAACGACCAATATGCTGTAAAGGTGAAAGGAAAAGTGCAGGTTTTTAGTCTTATATAAAGTCTGAAGACCTATCATCTGACTTTACATTTTACCCCCTGGTCACTGGACCTGCTCATTCGTGTGTCATTTCAACTCCACGGAGAGCATGTACTGTCCTGCAACATTGAACAGTTACTTATCGTACACATTGCCATCTCTGTCCTACCAGGTAGGCCCCTACTCGTTTTCGCCTGAGTCAAGTGAATCATTTGAACATGTTGAAGGTGTAGTGCCTTTTCCAAGGTAACAACATCGAAACAATCTCCCAATGAGAGGGGAGGAACATGACATTTCTCTGAAAATCCTGCACCAAGCGGGGTTCGAAGCCGCACGGCAGGTAGCGACATCGGCATGTCCCTTTCAATATGTGTAGTAACAAATAATTTAATATAAGGTTTATTAAACAAGTTTGTCTTCGATATTTGTTATTACACCTGATTTAAAAAAAACATCACAAAAGTTACACTTTTTGGGGATTTTGCCATATTTTGTAAAACAAGACTGAAAATATTTTTCCGCAAAATATATTTAAGTACATTTTCGATAATGGTGTTCAGAAGACCCATCTGAAGTGCCTCAAGGTGAAATAACTTGTTGCAATTTATGGTGGGTCCATCTTATAATATTATTGTATTATCTCTGTATTATAAAGTATGAGCACCGCATGATACAAATACCATGTGCGGCTCTCGGTCATATAGCATAGAGATGAGGACCGCATAGTCAAGCTGCGGATACGGGGTGTGATCAACAAAAATTATTTCACATATCTAGTGACATTTTAACCCTCACAGCCCTGAAATATTTTTGTAAAAACCATGGAGACCAAAGGGTTTTATCAATTTAAAATCATCACAATTGTCTTATTTATCTCTTTTCGCTTCATTTGAATACCTATGTTATGGGTCTAGGACCCTTATGAATATTTCACTCTTACAGTGCGGTGATCGACTTTAGACGTCGTAATCTGACGTCTACAGACGTCAGATTCTGACGTCTAAAGTCGATCCCCGCGCTGTAAGGGTTAAATAAATAACCGCGGGTTTTGATATTTTGCCTTCGGGATCCAGGTTCTGATTTTGTGATTGGAGGGTTAAGACAGGTGTCATAATTCATCATTTCACCTTCCATGTGTACCAAGATGCTCATTTGGTCCCTTCTGCTCAGCCTCTTCAAAGTTATAGAACATGCATCCTGTCATAGTTGTTTCCACACTAAGAGCGAATACCTGCAGGATGTAGAACATGTAGAAGGGAGTATTTACTTGTAAAGTAAGCATTATGCCCCATTCACACCTGTCCGTCAAACCATCCGTCGTCCGCTTCAGTCATCCGTCGTCCGCTTCAGTCAAAATCGCTCTGAAAGAAAATATGAAAGATTATTCACACCTAGTCCGTCATCCGTCGTCCGTCATCCATCGTCAGTCAAAATCGGTCCGGGAGCGATTTTAACGGACGACGGATGGCGGATGCGGACCATAAATCATGGTAATGAGCTGTGGAAAGGGAATTCCCCACAAATAATCCCTCCGTCAACTACTTTCCCGGACTGTACCTATTTAAAACTGTCGGTACACAGAAATCTGTGTCCACAGCTCTGAAAAGACTGATGGGTGTGAATGGTAGTGACTGAAGTGGACGACTGATGACTGACGACGGATGACGGACGACGGAACGTAGATGACGGACAGGTGTTAATGAAGCATAATGCTGCCTTTTGGTTTTCAACAGCAGCATTGTAGTTTCTATGTCGGGAAAAGTGACTCAAAGCCCGATTTATAATTATATTGCTAATTCCTGTGATTTATTTTTGTATACAATGGGCAATTTACACGAAACATTAACATGATTAAGCATGGTAACATTGGTTAAGAGAACATGACGAAATTGTCGTATAATCTTAAACAGCGATCAATACTTGACCGGTTTAAAGGAATTAGTAGAGAAATATTTGTCTGATTTGGCTTTTGCTTCCTGGCTGCTTTCTGACCAGCACCCTGTTGACTAGCCGTGACGTCGTCTCCGAGGCTGTGGATTGCTATATTCCTTTTACCAGAAGAAATCAACGTTTCTTAACATGTCGGGACTGAAAGCAATCTCGATCCTAAGCTCCGAAAATGCCCATAACTTTTTAACGACTTCGGAAAATGTGCTGAGTATGCGATCTCGTAGCTGAAATGCTACTGATTATAATAAAATATTGTCAACCTAATTATTCGAGGCCAAATCTTCGATATGACCGTCCAAAGAAATGTCCCACGATTGTCAGCGCTTTAAGTGTTAATATTGTATTTTCCTATGGTGTGCCTTTACATGGATAATATCAGAAATATGTGTCTTATGTATTTCTGATAATATGTGTGAAGGTTCTTCTCTATATATATGATTACATACTGCAATAAAATAGAGTATGTCACAGTTTAAAATGCTAACACATTCTTGAAACCTGAGAATGGTTGCTCCTTTTTCACGGGTGCAGAAAGTGCACGTAAGAAAAAAACGACGTGTGTGTGAGGAGCTGATCAAAGTGAAAAACAGTGGGTATCCTTCCGGACGGAGCGAGGTTATTGTCATGTCCGCAGTGATCCTGACGATATATTTAATATACCATAATAAATTACTCTACTGTACAGAGTCAAATAATAATAAATGCTTACTTAAAAAGTATGCAGTTACTGCCATTTGGTTTAGCAAGGAAAAACTGTCGTCTACCGAGTGAGGACGGACGTTGATGACGATGACTCAATAACACCACTTCATGGAGAGTGCACAATCAGTTTTTTGTCCACAGGTATATACATGATGTACACCCAGAATGTCGTCAACAACGTTGTCGGAATGACTGATAAATGATTACGCTCATCTCTTAAACTGATAAGTTTGACAAACAGAATAGTAGAGCCTTTCACTTGTCATATCTTATATTGCTAATAAATTAACCCGGTGTACATGTAGATAACAAGTCCTAGAGAATGCCGTATTGTAATGCTATGTACGTAATATTAACATATTAATAACGCCTATGGCTTCCGGGTAACAGCTCATATAAACCCTTTCAGTGCGAGGACCGACTTTAGACGTCAGAATCTGACGTCTGTGACGTCAGATTCTGATGTCTAAAGTGGGTTCCCGCACTGAAAGAATTAGAAAAATATAATAGCCGTATACCCATAGGTATTCAAATAAAAAGGAAAGATCTAACTAAAATATTTATGAACTGATGGTTTCAAATTGAAAAAACCCTTTGGTATCCATGGTTTATACAAAAATATTTCAGCGTCGTAAAGGTTATTGTATACTTCATATTCTTCGTGGTACTGGGATGGTTATTATTGGTAGTGCCTTATGAATTCAGAGCTATCAGAAACGCCGCTACTGTTTTTTTCCATTGGTAGGATATCCACGTGTATCAAATGTGATGTTGTTCGTGTAAAAATATGATTACATCACTCATTTTCCAACATAGCATGGAGAGTGCACAATCAGTTTTTTGTCCACAGGTATATACATGATGTACACCCAGAATGTCGTCAACAACGTTGTCGGAATGACTGATAAATGATTACGCTCATCTCTTAAACTGATAAGTTTGACAAACAGAATAGTAGAGCCTTTCACTTGTCATATCTTATATTGCTAATAAATTAACCCGGTGTACATGTAGATAACAAGTCCTAGAGAATGCCGTATTGTAATGCTATGTACGTAATATTAACATATTAATAACGCCTATGGCTTCCGGGTAACAGCTCATATAAACCCTTTCAGTGCGAGGACCGACTTTAGACGTCAGAATCTGACGTCTGTGACGTCAGATTCTGATGTCTAAAGTGGGTTCCCGCACTGAAAGAATTAGAAAAATATAATAGCCGTATACCCATAGGTATTCAAATAAAAAGGAAAGATCTAACTAAAATATTTATGAACTGATGGTTTCAAATTGAAAAAACCCTTTGGTATCCATGGTTTATACAAAAATATTTCAGCGTCGTAAAGGTTATTGTATACTTCATATTCTTCGTGGTACTGGGATGGTTATTATTGGTAGTGCCTTATGAATTCAGAGCTATCAGAAACGCCGCTACTGTTTTTTTCCATTGGTAGGATATCCACGTGTATCAAATGTGATGTTGTTCGTGTAAAAATATGATTACATCACTCATTTTCCAACATAGCATTTATTTTTCATTTATCTGTTTGCAGTTTGCTCTGATTTTAACGTACTAAAAGTCCTGGTCAAGAAGTGCTATTTTACCACCAAGTGCTATTTTACCACTTAGTTTTTTATACTTTTCACCATGGTCACTGGACTATGTCTCCACTTGTCCACTTGGCTGAAACCGATTTCAGTTACAGATTGACCCCGTACAAAATCGTGAGAAATTTCTTTGGACGGTCATATCTAAGACTTGCCCTTGACTAATCAGGTCGAAAATAGTTTGCTAGTATCAGTAACATTTCACTTACAGGCCCGCATGCTCAGCTCATTTTCCGCACAGTTATGGACATTGTTCGGACCTTGGGGTCGAGATCGCTCTCAGTCACTGCCATGTTGAAAAGCGTTTATATTTTTTAATAAAACCAATACAGCAATCCACTGCCTCGGCGTGGACGACACGGCTATGTCTCCACCTGATATATCACGAAAACATATTTGCTCAGATGACTCAGGGATACCGTTGATCCGTACGAATGGATCAGATGTAGAAACTTGATAAGATCATCGTGCGCATGGTGTGACCTGAAAACAGACCTCGTCGCAGCAAACAAAAGGCGTTGACCCAATGCTGGTTTAATGTTGGTCCACCGTCGTAGACGGTGGACCAACATTAAGCCAACATTGGTTCACTTGATCCATGCGCCTTGCGATTCCTCGGATAACAATGGAGTCTATTAATATACCGAAGTCCCCATTTCATGATAAAGTACTAGAAAACATGTTTTCAGCGTGACACTCTTTCAATTAAATCAGGCCGTTACCTTGACTTTATCCGTGCTTATTAGGTGGTAACTTGCAAATTGCATTTAAGTGGCTGACATACAACGTATCGAATTAGCACACAACACGGCATGCATGTAGCCTAGCTCGTGTCAGATGGAACTGCCTACCAATATTCATAAAAATGTGATGCATTGTGAATTTAGATTGAACAATTTAAGTACACGAGGATGTAGGCTGGGAAAGTTATCGCGGATTTGCGCTTCTGTTTTTCTATATAAAAAATTGGGCTGTGGTGTAGTGATTACCACTATCGTCACCATGGTCGTTGAGGGACAAGAATGTCTCATTATCTGGTAAATATGTTACCTCCCTAGGTAAGCATAATAAGCATGCTATTGCTAAGAACTTTATATA
Organism: Flabesymbios commensalis; assembly: GCA_964017125.1. Lineage (NCBI taxonomy): Eukaryota > Metazoa > Annelida > Polychaeta > Terebellida > Flabelligeridae > Flabesymbios > Flabesymbios commensalis. Next base: position 31,092,556 of record OZ024916.1, on the reverse strand, counting down.
GTTCTTGCTATTGCTAAGGATAGGGGCTGCAGGTGTAGTGCTCAAAGCTCCTTGTACGGATATCGCGGATTCGTCGCCCGCTCTGGCATTTAGACTTCAAAGAAACAAACGTTTATTCCCCGATGCCTGGTAAAGATTCAGTATTATGGTGAGTCGACGTGACCGAGAGGTAGCGTGCTAGACCTCAGACCGCAATGGCTCGAATTTTAAGTCCAACATTAAATCAGCATAGAGGGAATGTCTAGCATTTGATATTGACAGCACAATGGATCCCATCGTGCGCTGTGGATTCTAATCCCACAAACTTCACAGCCCCTGAGGTGAGCTCGGTCACGGTTTCTCTACTATTCAGTGATCAAGCGACATTGAACCTGTGGAGGCCCAATGTTGGTACAGGGTCGGAGACATTGGCCCGCACTGATCTACCATAATATATCACAAGGTATCCAGTTATAACAGGCCAACGGTGGTTCAATGCGTACCACAGTTCCCCGGCACAGTCTTTGGCGCTCACCCAGCTTTGAGCCTCAACAGGTTCATATGTTTATAGAAAAAATAAGAAACCATACATTAAAAATTTGAGCTAGTAAATGTATTCCCTTTTTTACGATATCACCATGTTTATTGTTTACCGTAATCAGATGACCATGATAAGGCTAAATAATTAGATTAAATATTTATACTTTATGTTCTGCTTTGCAAAACCAAAATGCAGTATCTGCTTACTTTACAAGTAAGCAGATACTGCATTTTGCCTTTACATGGTGGTATTGTGAAAAAGTTTTATGATTTATACATATATCTTGTGTGTCTTGTATCTGTGTATATACTATATATTGTGAGTGTATGTTTTTTTTTGTATTGGAGAGCCCCTTGACTATCAGTACTATTTGGGTAATCCAAAGAAAACAAACATGATTAAACACAAAAGGGGCCGGTTACCCGGTTACACCAAACGACTTATGTCTTAAGTCAAAAACTGATTAGCTGAAACGTGATCACGTGGTGATATTTAAGACAACATTTTGACTTAAGTCAGTTTGTGATACATCATTATGTCCGCAAATCATCACGGGTCTGGGTGTATGAGAAAGTAATAGGCGGCCTGGAGTCGCAGAGCGTCGCGACGCTGATGTTAACCCTTAAAGCACTGAGCTATTTATTCACTTTAAATTTCCAGTCACTTGAAGCTGTGGATAGCTACCGCAATCCTCAACTTCAAGTAACTGGAAATGTATGTGATAATTTGTGAAATGTCAGTCTCAAAATTATCAGTGTTTCGAGACTGAACGCTGAAGGCATAATTTGCTTTTTACAACTGGTTATCAGGGTTTATACAGGTGCTAAAAAACACAAAATGTCTACCCTAGTCGACATCTGAGTGTTCTATCATGTCTATGGGTTAATATTCATAACTGTCATCGTCACGTGCAAAGGTAAACAGCAGTAGCTGCTTACTTTATAAGTAAGTAGTTACTGCTGTATGTACCTGCACGTCAAAGGCAAACAGCAGTAACTGCTCATTACTCAGCTAGCCAGTTACTACTGTAAGCTTGTGGACTTTAATAAAAACAGCAGTAACTGCTCATCAGCTAGCCAGTTAGGGGTACTGCTGCATGCTTTTGTACGTCAAACGCAAATAGCAGTAGCCGAGCTAACACGGGACATTCACCCAATGTTGTTATAATTTGAACAACATTAGATCAATGCTCCGTGTTAGCTGGGAACTGCTTATTTTTAACCCTTTAAGCGCTAAAATATTTTTGTTTAAACCATGGAGACCAAAGGTTTTTTTAATTTAAAATCATAATAAATGTCTAAGTTAGCTCCATTTTAATACCTATGTTATGGGTGTAACGTTATGGCCGTTAGAAATATTTTACTCGGGGATCGACTTTAGACGTGAGAATCTGACGCCTACAGGCGTCAGTTTCTTTCGTCTAGAGTCGATCCCCGCGCTGTAAGTGTTAAATTAAGCAGTTACTGCTGTTTGCCTTTGCACTGCCAACGGAGGCCCCCGTAATCCCCCTTCACGATAACAACACGGCGATATCACGATCATCGTGTTTACCTCGGCGGCTCGGCCGAGTAGCAAAATGATAAAAGGGATCGCAGGTGATAGCGTGACAGACTCAATGCCGGGCCAATGCTGGGCCAGCGTCGCAGATTGATTCAGTACCCATGTATAATATTTCGTCGTGTGCACAGTGCGTAGTGTTGTTACGTCAACAGTTGAGCAATGTTCGCACCTGTCTTTTCCCCACATCGCCCTTGCATCTAAAAAATCCAAGATAAATTAATTAATATTGAAACCATTATCATGATTATGATTATACAGTGTTATAACATGTATAAGAGAACGAAAAATACCTTTTTTGACTTGGACTCACGAGCTGCTATAGGGTCGCATATTTCCATTTTCAATTAGCTGATAATTATTTGCAGAACAGATGTATTTAGCATTATTTTAGCTAGACATCTAATTTAAAAATAACTGTATTTATTAAATGCCATCATCCGGTCATTGCATCACATTGTTGAAATGTGCTAATAAAAAATAATGAAAAGCAAATATAATTGGAACCGGCGGTTATAGAGTTAACCCTTTGTCTTCCTGAGACGTATGTGTTGCGCATGTGGCATTTCTATTAAAAAAAATAAAGAAATTGTTAATATACACATGATACACTCATCATGCACATTACAACCGTTCAATTTATATATATATATTACTCTGGGGTATTTCATATTTTGTATTCACTGCGAAGTGGAATTCGCAGGGTAGAAAATGATATTTTAACCCTTTAACGTCTAAAGCCGTTTAGAGCCTTTTTGTTTGCCCTTTGAAGAAGAAAATATGTGAGAGAAATGAGCATTGTTATATAAATTTGGAAGATTGACATAATTATATTCTGATTCAAATTGCACATGTATGATTATTTTTTACCCACTTAAAGTTGTGGGTCGCGGTAACGAGACACAACTTTAGATGGGTAAAAAGTTTAATTATATCCACATAATAGTGCTTGATGATCTTTTTATGCAAATACCAGACTAAAATGAACAATAATTTCATCATTTCACCTGTTTACTCGAGAACAGCGTTTGAAACTTTATTCAACATTTACACATGACTAGCATGATTATATGTATTACAAGGTTTTGTCGGATTTTCGCTATGAAATAATAGTTGGCCTATGCCTATATTATAAGCCCGACTACAGCCGTTTTCAATCCGTTTCATTAGCCGTTTAAATCGCAGTTATTTTTAATGAAATGAATGTTTACACTTTAGGATTTGCAAATGCTTGGTCTCAAATCAAACAAATAAGCTGAAGTTGTTGGTCGCGGTAGCGAGACACAAGTCCAAGTTATTTAATTTAACGGTTTTAAAAGAGTTGATAATATGTTCAAGTACCAAGTGTACTGTATCATCTTTATCCTCTTATCATATACTTGAATTGCTCTTGGTTGTGCAAGAGGTCGAGCACGATAAGCCACCCTATTGAATAACTACCACTTTAATCTTACTTCCTAGCATACAATAATTATCATGATTATGTACAATGTAAAAACTGTCACAATGTACTATGTGTAGTAGTTACATTGATGAATATTGATAATGTGATCGGTACACCCTGATGAGTACCACCCCGCTTGTGCGAAATCGGACTGATAATTTAGTATGTTCACGTTACGAATCGTTTTTCAAAAAGAGATACCATGGTTTAATACCGATAGTTATCAAAAATTGTTGTTGTGATTTTGTGTTGTCATTTTGATGATACTGTTCACGTGTTGCAAAAATGAAATCTTTGTGCACATATATAGGCTAAACTGGGTCAGGAGAACCTCCTAAAAATGATGAAATGAATGAGATGACATTGCCCTCCAGACACAGGATTCGAAATTAGAGCCCTGGCGGTCTGAGGCCTAGCACGCTACCTCTCGGTCATGGAGGCTCACCACAATATTGAATCTCCACGAGTGAACATGGTGAACGAAGAAACACTTTGTTTCTTTGAAACCTATTCACGTGTTGCGAATAATTTAAAATGTTGGAATGTTCCTGAGTTTTGCAAGAAATAGAAAACATCGAAAATCGCATCGTACATTTCCCGTGTTTCAAGGCATAGATTAGGTATTTTTACAACAGGACGGTGTGGACGCTGTTTTCGTAAAACGAAAACGCAGTCGGTGAGCGACATAATGGACCAACATTATCATGATTATGTGGTACGCACGACTGCCAAGTTTCGTGGAGACTTTTCAGACAACAAAAGATATATGGATAGAGGTGGATTGTAAAAGAAATATTGTAGTTATTGAATGAGTGAGTATTTATGACACTGTTGTGCAAACAAGAGTCGACGCATTCAATTTCTGTTGCAGTAAATAGTTACCCCACAAACACCCTTTCAACATCGCATTTTCCAATAAACATTCACAGATATTTGTATCCTTAACAGCATCAAATGAATGTCACTTAGCGTGCTTAGGGAGCACTCATATAGGTAGGGACCCCTGGCCCCACTTAGTCGGTACAAAAGGAACAGTCCCCGCCACATAAGAATCATCTGGATCAATTCGTCGCCTCGGAGCTAAAGGATCCTATCTGACACTCGTTAGCGTGGCAGATAGGATCCTTTAGCTCCGAGGCGACGATTTGCTGGCTGCAATCCAGGCTGACGCATAAACACGGTTGACGGTTGAAGGATAACGGCTGAACTCCTGTTCCCATAGAGAACAGGGGCTCTGGGGGAGCCGTAATGTGTGACATATCAAAAGCAGTGAGCTCTCTATCATACCACTGCGTGAGACAAAAACACGGTTGACGGCTGACGGATATCGGTTGAACTCCTGTTCCCACAGAGAACAGGGGCTCTGAAGGGAGCCGTTTTGTGTGACATATCAAGAAGTGAGCTATTTATCATAGCACTGTAGGAGGCGGAGTCTGGTCTTAAGCAATGAGCTCTTTATCATTACATTGCTAGCTTGGGTGATGGCACGGCAGACGCGGATGGTTGCCTAAAGATGACGGTTCAACGATGGTGGTTTCAAACACACTGCTCAGAAAGCAGAGCACATCCCAAAAGGGTCAGTCCCTGTCCTTTCATCTGGTGGCTGGTCGCTCAAACGGCTGTTTCTATATGGTTCAACAGCCCTGGTTTCTTGTCTCCCGGACTTACTTATCAATGCTTTGTATAATCACCTACCTCACTACCAGCACCAGGTGAATAGAGATAGGCACTATAAGGTTTATACCAGAGCTAGTGCATAATATCGCTTCAGCCCTCGCGCTGCGCGCTGCTATGACATAAGAATCCTCTCCCCACCCACCCATAAACTATGAACGCTCTCTTTCCCTCTAGTTGAGAGAAGGGGACGTGGCGCTCTGGTAGAACGCCTGACTGCCTCGCCAGTCATGCCTGGGTCCCGGGGTTGAACCCCGCTGATCCTGCGTGGGTTTTCCTGAGAAATATCCTTGTTTCTCCCTGCTCAATGCGACTAAGCGATCACGTTAATGGCGGCCTCGTCCAGTTAATGTTTCAATCCCATTGAGATGCTGAAGCAGTCCCCATCTCAATGTGATTGAGAACGAGAATGAACACCTGGTTGTTACCCAGCAAAACACTAAACATTTGTATAACATTTGTACAATGCTGGACCAACGTCGAAGACGTTGGTCCAGCATTGTACAAATGTTATACAAATGTTTTGTGTTTGCTGGACAGGAGCTTTATGATGCGCATCAAGAAAATCCTAATATCTGAATACTCCATGCTAATCACGAACAGCAGTAGCCATGGTAACAGTTGCTAGGAGCTGATGAAGTCGCGATTTGCCATCCCTTCCACGTGTAACTGCAATATGGACATAGCCAGAATATTCCATGATTACCTACGAGGTGATCAGATGATATGAATTACAAAATGTGGGTTAATGGAGTTTGGATGTATCTACAGGTATAAAGCGATTATTGATGTTGAAACGTTGTATTTCTCATTTATTTGATTCGATGAATACGAGGTTTGACTTCAAGAGTTTTGTGGTTAAAATCGACAGACCCACTAAAATTATTGACGTTGCCGAAATTCTAATATTTCAGCATCGTCAATGTGCGTTGTGATCGGTTATATATCTTTAAATTCGTCTCGTGGAGTCTTAATAAAGGTCTTATTAGTCAGTCCCTTAAACAGCGCGTCGTAGATAATTAGGCATGCTTAGAAACACCAAGGATACGTAGTATCCTTGGAAACACTGATTCATTAATTCAAAATGGATTGCTCAGGTATTATCATGACTATATCTGTAAAATTATACAGATATAATGGGCACCGATGCTGGTTTAATGTTGTACTAACATTAAACCAGCATCGTGTTAAGGTACCACACGTCCTTGTCGGGAACTTCATGATATACCGTGAACATATGATGGAGAGAATACATAGTGAAAAGAAAAATAGGGAAAACGTTTGCTGTGATGGTGTGATTTTGCATCGATGTTGGGCGAACGTTGACCCATCACTTAGCAAGAGCTAGAACATCCCAGCTTGTCGCCGAGGGATCCGTCAGCCTATTTCAAGTATGGTAGCCTACTTGTACAGTGTAGTCCAGAACTTGATTAGGCCACTGTGTGTTACATTTATGTTTCAATGGGTGGTGGCATAATCTTAAAAACACGCACCTGGTTTACAATTAAGTGAAGGTAGGTCCGAATATTTATAAATTATGTCACACCCAGCCTAGTGATCATTCAACGCAGTTCTTTCTCGTTAGTTCCTTTTTTCGAAAATGGCCAGCTTTGCAAGCCTGTCAAGATTTAGTCAAGCCTGACAGGCTTGCAAAGCTTGCCGTTTACATAAACTGATAAATAATAAATAAATAAATAAAAGCTTTATCATGTTTATAACGCGAAAATGTGCGTCACCATTCGATGCGCTGCACATATTTTAAAATTAGTAGTCTTTGTCTCACTCAAATAAAGAGTAGTGTTTTAACAGTGTTTAAGATTAATTTTGAATGTAGCCAAATATGGTGACTTACCACATTACCATGATTACTGGAGCAGCTCTACTAAAACTTCTTCCTCCAAAACATTGCAGCTTGGTACAGTGAGCACTGCTCACTGAGCAGACACATATCCCCGGATCTAGCGCAGAAACCTTGGTGTAATCAGGTAATCAACTGCTGCATGATGGATATGTGCTGTGGATGGAACAATAAGTATGTCGATAACAGGTTCTTATACTTATAGTTAATGCGTGACACCACTGGAAACCAATGCAAGTTTTTAAGGATTGGCGTTATGTGTTCACATTTATGCGTCCTCGTGAGGATGCGTGCTACAGTATTCTGCAGGGACAGGAGACGTCTGATAGAATGCAGTCCGTGGAGCAGTGAATTGCCGTAGTTCAGTCAAGACGACACAAATGCATGATTGTGTTAATTGCACAGCAGCCTTATCTGGAAGGAAACTGCGAAGGTACATCGCAACAATAATTCATACAAATCTGTTCCCATTGTACTTGTGTACATTTGTTCACTGGTATCCATCTTGCATTACCACAATTCTATTACAAGTCACTGGCAACACTTTCACATAAATCAAATCCATCTAGAGTCGTAAGATAAGAAAATGTCACTATTATATATATATCGATCTGCGAAGCCAAAAAACAGTATCCGCTTACTGGGAACTTGTAAAGTAACCAATACTGTCTGTTGGTTTACAAAACGATGTAATAGGTGTGTGTGGACTTGAAACAAAAAATAAACGTTTATTTGCCTTAGACTGTTGGAAAATGTGTATTCCACGGATCTGCTGTTCCAACATCCTTGTCCTGCAGCCATATATGCTGGTTCAATGCTGGGTCATCGTCTTCGACATTGGCCTAACATTAATCCAACCAAGTATCCAAGTTGTGTCAGGATCGGTATGCTGTTGGGCCAGCGTTGCAGCAGCACCTTGCCCCAATCAGCAGGATACACTGACTCACTAATGTTTTAATGCTGGACCATCGTCTGCGACGCTGGCCCAACATTGAACCAACATTGGGTCAGTGTATTGTGTTTGCTAAGCAATATGTGCTGTACATTTCTGATACTTGCTTGGTATACTGACTACCCTACCATGCCCACCAGCAAAGAGAAAATAGTAACCTAATGTTGTTCTATTGCTGGACTAACGTCTGCGATGCTGGCCCAACATTAAACCAATATTTGTTCGATGTTTACTGAGATGTACGTGGTCCGGAACTGAGATCCGTGAGGATTTCGTTTCAGCTTGATCCTCTCAAATACCATCGGATCTGTTATTACGGAACATCTACACACACAGTCTCACTCGTAAATAAATAAATATATAGGCAGACATACCCAGTGGACAAAATACATTGATCCGATGCTGGGTCAATGTTTGTCCATCGTCGTAGATGATAGACCAATATTGATCCAGCATTAATAAGTCAGTGTATTGTGTCTGCTTGGTACAGGAGAGTTATTAGTATAATCTTAGCAAACACTAGACATCGACCCAATGTTGGTTTAATAATGGACCACCGTCTGCGACGGTGGGCCAACATTAAATCAGCATTGTATCGATGTCTGATGTTTTTTCTGGTGTGTGGGTGTTACTGTCAAGTTTAGTATGTTTAGAATGATGGTAACGTATCATGCTTATCGTCATCGAACAATAATTATATTTACATGACAGTTGAATTTTTTTATAATTATTGGTAGGCCTACAGATGGTACAAGAAAACTCAATATTCCACAGTAACATGTCCATGATGTCTATTCAGAATCTTTGTAAATTAGTTTATGTAGGCCTACGTAAATTCAGTATACATGATACTGAAACCTTCGCAGAAAGTAATAGATACAATTCGTGTCCTAGCATGCCTAAAGACAACTAATTCCATGATCATTTAAAATATTAAATCAGGCTGAAATAGATGAAACCAAAATAAATTTTAGTTTCATCTATGTTCAGCTATGTTTTCTTTACTGCGAAAAAGCAGGCAACTTCAATTACCAATAGACTTCCATTATTACAACTATTTGATGTACTGTAAAGCCCGATTTATTATATGAATGTGAGGTCTGGGCTCATGAAGGTACATACATCCTAGAAAAGTTACACCTTAGATTTTGTAAATATGTATTAGGTGTGAACAAAGAATCTCTATTGAGATTCCTTGGTGTGAACAAATCTACATGTAGAAACATGGTATATGGTGAACTGGAGCAACGCCTCTCTCCTTAATCTTGCAAGGTAGAATGATCATATCCTGGGTTAGGATAAAATAAATGGAGGAAAATCATTAGATATCAAGTTTACTTTTCCAAATACTTTTATTAATGTACAGTATTAATGTACAAACTGCACACCATGGGTAATGGCAGTTAAAAACGAATTGGAAAGCTGTGATTCTGCGGTTGGGAACACCAACGTCTCCCATTTAATACAAACCATTTTAAAGTCATACTACAACAACATCATTTTAGGGACAAATTCCTTCAGTAATCGTCATATCTGAATTAATTATAAAGCAAATGCATCAACTACATGAAGTTTAAAACGTCTCCGCATCTTGGAAGATTATTTATTGACGCTATCATAACACTAGCGATATACGATGGGGAGATTTCGTTGCGGAAACCACAATCTTCCAACAGTCTGACTGCCGTACTGCTATCTATCGTGAACTACGTAATGATTTGGGTGATGAATTTCATTTCTTGTTTATTCGCCCACGTTTCATCGAATTCCGTAAAAGGGTATTGGTCCTATCTCCGTAAGTTCATCATACAATTTTGATAAACTAACGAATGTGAAATACATCATACAGCTGGTAAATTTATGTAAATATTTACAAATAATAATGAATGAATTCAAGCTCTTCGTACAGATATTACGAATAGCACCATAATTAGTATAACTATTTCACTCCTGTAGAAATATTTTATTATAGGGTATTGTCACCAACATACATGCTCACCTGGCACATACATGTCTTTACATTATACAGATCTTTATGAATATATTACTGTCTGACTGTCTGTCTTTATACTGTCTGTAAGGTAAGCAGACTCATTTTGGCTTTGCACGGCAGTAGCAGCTTGGCGCTCATTTTCGAAATTCACCTGAAATTATTAGCCTTCTCTACCATGTGATCATGCCCATTAGTTCTGTGTGCCTTTTAGCACTTACCCTGCGGCACCTGGATTGGATTATCTATCACAGTCGGGTCAGACCATAGAACATGCTATGACATGGGCCGCTTCATTTTTCTATTTCGGCCCAATATCCAATTTAATTGGAGCGGGGCACTCGATCGAGTAACCATCATGTCTCCAGAGACTTAGATCGAATGCGTGGAAATAGCGTGAACGTAGCTTTGCTAGAATAGGATGTCATTGAAATGTCAGTTCAAGGGACACGAAATTACTTTCAGTTTCTCAAAATTTTGTCAGTTTTTATTGCTTCGCCACTTGTGTACCTCATTTTTTTCAGTACAAGCAGCTATTCCATAACATGTGACTCAATCCACTGGGCACACGACCTTGATGCGACATTGAATCTACGTCAATGACGTTGATTCGCAACAACGTCGTGTGCCCAGTGGGAACGCTGTACCATAGTTGGCATCCTATCGATCATCAATACAACGTTTGGCCGGTGATCATTAAAACATTTAATAAAAGCTATGAGCAACCACTTTCCGAACACTTACAAAATTGTGAAACGTTACACGATATTGTAAGTTTTATTTTCCATAATCTGCTCAGATATGATATCACCGATTTGCCTATTAGTGGTGAGGTCCAAATCAAGGACGGGCCATTAACTACAGGCTGATAGAAAGCAGGATCACATCAAAGGCAAGACGTTTCCCCAATGTTGATTTGATGTTGGGCCAACGTTGTAGACGATGGGCCAACGTCAAATCAACATTGGGTCAACGTTTTTCTGTTTGCTCGGATCACGGTTCAGGCTTTTCACCAGCGTTTCCCAGCGAATTCATGACGTCCACCCAATGTTTATTTAATGCTGGGCCAGCGTCGTAGACGCTGGTCCAGCAATAAATCAACATTGGCTCAATGTGTATCGTGTTTTTCTGGAAGTGTCCAACTCGGGCCTGATTGGGTGGAAGAGGGGGTCAGCCTGTAAACTATATATAGATCCTAGAAAACACAAGCATTTGACTTAATGTTGTTTTACCGTTGGGCCACCGTCGCATACGGAGGATCAACATTAAAACAACATTGGGTCAATGTCTCGTGTTTGGTAGACTCAGCTGTCCGAGATGTTACGCTATTTCGGTCCGCCATATTTTCCCATCGCTTATTGCCGGCGCACACCCGATCACGTTTCAGTGGTGGACATGATTACCGTAACCCTCTCATCGCCGGGACCGTCTATAGACGTCAGAATCTGACGTCTAGAGACGTCAGATTCTGACGTCTAAAGACCGTCCCCACACTAAAAGAATTAAATATTTATAATGGCCGTAGACCTGCAAAATAGGTTTTCAAATGAAGCGGAAAGAGCTAACTAAGACATTTATGATTATTTCAAATTAAAAAAACACCTTGGTCTCCATGGCTTTTACAAGCATATTTCAGCGTTGTTAGGGTTCAGAGACAGCCACGTAAACATTTATAATGGGCGCCGCGTAAAAAATGTAGTGGTAAACGAGCTGATACCGCGATTTAATCTCTCTTGACCTATATTCCTCTCTTGGCCTTCTCCCTCGATTTATTGCATTTTCAGCGTGTTGATTGAGATAATGGTCCATAATTTCTTAAGTCCGATAACGATGGCAGATGTAGCGATACCATGAACCGAGAAGCACGTGTAGAGAACAGAGCAGACTCAGACTCAGACAAATTTATTCGATTTTCTACATCATACAAAGAAACAACAAAACAACAAAAAAACAAAAAATGCAGAAAACCAGGAGACTTCTACATAGACTTTAGGTCGCTAGCGTAGAAGCCACCTAAAAAAATAATATATATATATATATATGTATAGAAATAATTGACTTAAGAAAAGTACATTACAGCAAATGTAGCTAATTAGCTATAGTGTGTTCATAGTACAAAAAACTACACATGTGAGCAAACAAAACAATTGACCAAATTACAGTTATTTGAATAATTTTCAATAAAAAAACGTTTCATATAGATCATTAAACCAGAGAGACTGTGTGTATATAATTTATCTTTTATAATATGAGGACAACTGTTAATAATAGTTACAATACGATATGCAATACATTTTTTTACAAATTCATTTTTTATACGAAAGTCGATATATAGATCCTGTTTTCTGGTGTGGTAATTATGTGGATTTTTATTAAATATCAATGTTAAAAAATAACAAGGTAAGTTTCCATTCAGGTACCGATAATAAAATTTCACTTGCTGCATTTTTACCATATCTTCGAATTTTATCAATGAAAGTTGTTTTAATAGAGGTTCCGAATGAGCGAAAAGTTTACTAAACGTAATGATCCTTAAAACTTTTTTCTGTAGCAAAGAAATCTTATTATGATGATCACCCCAAGCCAATAAACAATAGGTCATGTGAGGTAAAATTAGAGAATTATATAACAGAACTAAAATATCAGTTGGCAATGTATGTCTTAATATCATAAATAGTCCTATAGAACGAGACATTCTACTAGCAATATAGTTGACATGAGAATTCCATTTCAAATTCTTATTAATTATTAAACCCCGAAAATTAAAATTATCAACCTTTTCAATTTCAACACCATTTATAGTTATTATTGGATAAATAATTGACTTTTGACTCTGATGGAAAAACATACATTTGGATTTTGAAATGTTAAGTGACAGTTTATTAAGTTCAAGCCACAAAAATAATTTATCTAATTCTTTATTGATTAAATTTACATGTTTTGCATCAATTTTACTGATGATAGTAGTATCATCAGCAAACAGGATAAAGTTAAAAAGTGTACTTGTATTTACAAAATCATTAATATATGTTAGAAAAAGAAGGGGGCCTAGGATTGATCCCTGTGGAACCCCCGTCGTGATTTGTGCTATTTCGGAATGTGAATGACAGGTCGTGAAAACTTCGTGAGCTTCTGCAGAGTGCGCAAACGTTAAACATGTTTTAACTTTTTCTGTCGGGTAGTGGGTAAACATTTGATTATTCGAAGGTTTTTTTCACATATCATATCATAGAATTTTCGATTTGCGATGGCGCGTCGTGAGCAAAAAACTGAAATGAATCGGGCTTTAGGCCACTTTTGTGCACATACAGGCTAAATTGGTACATGAGAACCTCCTGAGGCTTTGTGTATTCGGCAGACGCTTGTAAATGTAAAAAGTCCACAAATTACAAATTCGCGAAAATCTAAACACGCGAAAATTACCAGATCTACAATATATATGGTGAATTTGCCGTCTGCCGAATACACGCGTCTGCCGAATACACGCGTGTCGCGTCTGCCGTCTGCGTCTGCGTCTGCCGAATACACAAAGCCCATTTTACACCGCCCGCGAAAAATAGGGATCTAACACACCCATTATCCATACTGCAGTTGCAAATAGCCTGTGATCAATTATAATTTACTCTGTGAATTATGAATTAATTCGCCTGAATTTTGAAAAACCGTATGTAACTGGTATCCGCTAACATATTGTGCAAGTTTGTGAAAAGTAGCATTTTTTAATATAAAAAAGGTCAGGTAAAAAAAAGGTCAGTAAAAACAGTTTATCGATTTCATTGTCGAAGTGGATCCATATTTTTAGAATGCGGTGTATATAATGGGCGATGTGACATTTATAATTATCAGTGCTGTGTGCTATCTCCAAAATCAGCAGTCACTGCATTTTGGCTTTACACGACAGAGTGGATATTCATGTCATATATATATATATCATGTATATATACCGGACAAAATGGCACAAGGAGGGCTGTGACGCCAAACAGAAATCACGTCCCAGCAATCCCGTGACATGGACCCTATGTTGGACCAATGTTGGTCGACATCTCGTGTTTTCTAGGGTATTACGACCACCCACGGACGACCACAATCACGTCTACTTCTTAGCAAACACGATACATTCACCCAATACTGTTGGGCCACCGTCTTCGACGCTGGCCCCCCATTGAAACAGCATTGGGTGAATACATCGTGTTTGTTAGGTTGGAGCAAACCATAAACGTTTGCCCAATGGTGGCTGAACGCTTGGTTCAGCGCGTGATACATTGGCCCAACCGTGTGCCAGATACTCGTGGTCAGCCGATGTTTGCCCTGTGGTCAATAGTTTAATCCCCCACATAACATGTGTAATGTGACGTATAGCATGGCAAGTAGTCCCTAATGAGTTAATGAGGCAGTGACCTAATGTCATAAGTAACCCCCTGACATATTGATTTTGTCATCAAGACGTTTAGCCCACTTGAATCCGACAACAAATCTAGACCGGACATTAGAAGCTCCTTTTTTGGTTATTCCTTATTTTTATGTGTCAAAACAACACAAGAGACGAGCGAACGTTGAGGTATCAAATACATGTACTACTCTGCTTTGGCTTTGCACGGCAGCATGATAGAGCTTACTTAACCAGTTTCAAAGGATTTTAGTATTTCAGCGGCACGCATGATTTTGTATTTTTGCCTAAAATATTTGGGAGATAAATGTGTGAAAAGCATCGGACTCGCATAGATATTCAAATGAAGTGGAACAAGCTAACTAAGACATTTATCATGTTTAAATCCTTTGGTATATTGGTGTATATTAAAATAAAACATACTAATACTACTTTAAATTATACTGTGACTTTACCACGTCAATAACCTAACATTACCTCACCCCCACCCCCCGCCCGAGTGACAATAATTATCTGGGTCAGCCCATGCGGTGGCCCTGTGCATGTTGTGGTGCTATAGAAAGGAATAGCTTCACCATTTAATGTCATATATCATCGTATGTGGGTGAAGTGTTTTTGATTATTATACCCCAAGTAGACCAATTAAAATTTTGACATGCATATTCTCTACTGAATATAATTACGCAGGGGACACGAGGAGTTGACCCAATGTCGCTATAATGTTGAGCCAGCGTCGTGTTTGCTTGTAACTTACCTGTGCCAATCTGACCATGCATCATATAGAAATATGAATAGCGCTAAAATGTGGACATTATATAATTGGATTCATTATTATGAGGACAAACAACTAATATACTGAAATTTAATACGGGGTGTATCTGCCATGTTACCCTTTCAAAACTGAGGGTGCGCATAGAACTATAGCTCTCATCCTGAGCATGCTGATAGAAAGGATTATAACCAGTAATGTTCATTAAAACCTTTCTAGCCTGAATTTACCATTGTCATCTTCACCCACTACAAGCCGCGAATTGCTCACGCAATTCCCGACTTATAGTGGATGAAGATGACTTTAACATGTTTAAGTGGGTGGCAAATCAAAAAAATATATATAGTTATTACTAAAACAGTTTCACAAAAACCTTTGTTCTAAATCCCCTAAGTTTTAGGAATTTAAGTCATTTTTCAGAGATGCGAAATGATGCTTTGATGCATCGTGAGGGTTGAAAGAGCTGAGCAACACGTTAAACTGATAGGTGTCAGATTTACCAGGTTTACCAAGATCAAATTATTGTCGAATTTCTATTAACATGATTGTATAAAACCTACTGTTATATAATCGTAATTATATCGTATTTGTGACATTTTTGTTACATGAATTTAAATGTAATAATATGTCAACAGATTTATTGTAAGGTTAAATTTAAATAATCCCAGCCCGGTATCATGAGCATCGAACCGACAATGACTGAACGCCTCGTGTTTGCTGTGCCACTTTTTGTATTGAATGCACTCGAAGTGAATTTGTATTAAGCCATTTTTGTCTGGGCATGGCATAATTCATGTCACTTTTATCAATAACATAATATAAAGCCGCACATGTATCAGTTCTCTGGGTCATGGTGCAATATTAAATATGAACCCTTTAACCGCCAAGTTATTTAATTTGAATTTTTACTCACTTGAAGTGACGCGATCCACAACTTCAAGTGGGTGAAAAGTATTCAGACTCGACAAAATGGAAGTCAACGAATGATTTTAAAATCTTGCTAATTGATGTCACGTTTTATCGTTAGCATATTTAAAAGGTGGTACTTAATGTGCTAATAAAAACTGAAAAAAAACGAGTATAATCGGGACCGATGGTTAAAAGGTTAATACGCAGTTATCTTCAACTTTACTCGCCCAGAAATTCATGGCCGGTGGGGGGGGGTGCACAAGCTGATGCTTACACAAGAGGGAATGGGGCGCACTAGACACAGAACTCGTGGGACACGGGTTAAAGCTAATGATTTATTATGTTGAAGTTGCGACACCTCGGAACGTGCTCGTTCACAGATCATCAGAGCCCGAATTTCTGATCCTGTGTCTGGAGGGCAGTGTCATCTGATTCATCTCACCATCTTGAAGAGGTTATCCTGGTCCAGTTCAGCCTGTATTTGCACAAATGTGGTCAAAAACCCACACTCATTCATTCATTCATTCATTCATTCATTCATTCATTCATTCATTCATTCATTCATTCACTCATTCATTCTCTAGATCTGCCAATATCTATATCTGCCCTAAAATTGTTTTGCTCTTTCATAACTGACCACAGCCAAATAACGTTATTATGCAAAATGTTTCTTCTGACCCGGTTGTTGTCTCACACGGCGTTTCACAAGGTTCGGTCCTTGGGCCTGTGCTTTCCACTGTTCACCACACCTCTTAGTAAATTTATAGCAAATGATGACGTTAGTCACCATCTATCTCTAAGTTGACGACATACAGATTTATATATCATCTTCTTTCTTTAGAAATAGTTCAGGCGTGTATACAAAATGTGTCCTTGTGGGTGACTAAGTCTAAACTGACATTGAAAGCTGATACAACATACTTTCTTATCATTGGATCTAAGAATTACCGGGATAAATTTCTACATTGTGGCCTATTTTTTGTTGGATCGTGAATAAATGCCAGAAAATGAGGTGTCATATTTGATTGCGATTTAAACTTCTGTCAGCACATCTGTGAGATTTGCAGATCCTGCTTCTACCATATCCGTGATATTCATCGTATCCGCAGACATCTTTTTTGTGATACTGCTAAGTCGATAATTTGTTGTTGCATTAATTGATATACTTGTTAATTATAGTAACTCTCTCTTTTATTATTGTTGACTGTGACATTACTAAATTACAGCGTTGGTTTAATGCTGGGCCACCGCTTGCGACGCTGGCCCAACATTAGGCCCCGAACATTGGCTCAGTGTATCGCGTTTACTGGGAAATTTGTCTGCTTTGATGTTGTCTGGCTGGGCGAAATGAAATGAATGGGGGTTTCAGGCCACCTCGAACCATGGCGGTTTGAGGCCGAGCACGCTACCTCCCGATCACGAAGATACCCCGCAATATTGAATATACTCCATAAAGCAATGGTAAGTATATTATCATGGACAAACGTCCCCTTGGAGTTAAAAGGTGCTAAACTGCCACTTTGTAAAGTGGCAGCTTAGCACCCTTTAACTCCGATGGGACGGTATATGAGATGAACATCTTGTAAGCTGATGAGCAGGCCTAAGCCTGTGACAATTACTGAAATTGACAATTGTTGAAATCTTGCTGATTGGTGTCACGTTTTGTCATTAGGCCTAAAATGTTTAAAAGGTGATACTTAATGAGCTAATAAAAATGAAAAAGCGAATATTCGGGACCTCATGCCGCAAAGTATTCAAATGGGCTACTAATTCTAAACATACATGTAGTAAAGGTAGTAAATGGCAGGCCCTAGTCTCACAACTTCAAGTGGGAGAAAAACTATTTGTCCAAATGGAGGCCACATAGTTTTCGAATCCTCCTAATCGGAGAAAACTTATTTCAAAACTTGCTATTGTGAGGAGCCTCCGTGACCAAGAGATAGCGTGCTTTAGATCTAGATTGATCCCTTCGTGTACACCGGTCTAATGTTCGAATCACTTAGAATAAAATAAAGCCCATAATCCATTGTGGGTATTTATATGCTGTGTCGCAATATCAAAACTTGAACCACATCAGCTAACATCCGGCACAGTGTAGATACGAACCCGCCACCTCCAGATTATCTGAACGTTTCCACGGCCGAACCGAATGAGTCATCAACAGATAATGAGTTTAACATGAGTGCAAGGAAATGGCCCAGAACAATTACTCAGCAAACACGAGACGTTTATAAAATGCTGTGTTAATGTTGGGCCAGCGTCGCAGACGGTGGACATGGTGGACCAACCTTAACAGAGTATTTGATAAGCATTTTTTATCGTTATGACAAAAGGTCAAACAGATGGATCTCTACTATATTTTTTAATATAGCACGGAAAAAACACAATTCTTAATGGTTTAATATCACTCCAGCGTTTCAAACACATAATAATAAACCAATGCTGGCTTAATGTTGGGCCAGCGTCGCAGATGGTGGGCAAACATTAAGCTCATTTTCACGTGCTTGTCGGTACGTCAAACCGACTAGTTCTCAACTATCAGGATAGGAGACGTTGAACTGGTGTCGGTTCAATGTCCAGTCGGCGTACCGATGGTGCATCGTCAACCATCAACCCAGTGAACTAAAACATTTTTATAACATTTGCACAACGTCGGTCCAACGGCTTCGACGCTGGTCCAACTTAAGTGTGTTGTGTTTGCTAGGAAGTCGTTTGCGGGAAGAAAGAAAAGGTCTTTGCGTAGCCTTGGCTGGACAACATGTCTTGGTGCGGTGCCTTCTGTATAGGATAAAGCCCGAGGAGCTCTACATTCTTAGGTTTAAAAAAGGCCGAGGCCACGGCCTTTTTTAAACCTAAGAATGTAGAATTCCGAGGGTTTTAACTGACTTAAAACACATCCGAGCATAAGGAGGATCCCTTATAATCAACAGTTTGGTCGCGCCTGACTGATTATAGTATCATAGGCCTACCATGATAATTGGTCTGTACTTGATCAACAATAACCAGATAACTCTCCATTCCCGGCTTAGAATGTAGTGGTCGGACAAAGAAAATAATGCAGTGGTGTGTTTTAAGTAGGCCCAGTAGGTTTTAGGGCCCCGACAAATGATTGTGCCTGCAGCTTCCAGCCGAACGGCCTCTTTGTTTTTTGGAAAGATAAGTCAGGCAAGAGAGACCTGTCATTCTTCATCAGAATCGTCTGTAATAAATCTTCGTGAACAAATTATGTCCCGAGAAAATAAAATGAATCGGGCTTTAGGCCACCTTTATGCACATATAGGCTAAAGTGGGCCAGGAGAACCTCCTGATGATGGTGAGATGATTTTAGATGACACTGTCCTCCAGACACAGGATTTGAAATTCGAGCCCTGGCGGTCTGAGGCCGAGGACGCTACCTCTCGGTCACGGAGGCTCCCCACAATACTGACTTTCACACGTGGATGGGGAAGAAACATTTTTTGTTTCTTTCAAACCGCCGAGACCGGGAACCGAGCCCCGAACTCTGGCGTGAAAGGCAGCGGTGCTAACCACTACCCTAGGGCCCCCGCCCTATGTCCCGAGAAACCTAGTCAACATTTTCAACCGGTCCCGCCCCCGGTTGACAAGCTCCCTATCGAAAAAACAGGCGAGGCACCAGTGTGATGTCTGCACACCCTCATCTGACTGTCTAGTTGTGTACAATCAATTTGTGACGCCGAAAAAGTGTATGGCCGCCACCGTTAGTAAGTTTTTAAGGTCACGTCAGGAAAATAAAAACAATTGAAAATTCGAATCGAGCTGGTATGAACAGTATAAAAGGCGGCCATTTTGTTTGAATTTCTGGAGTCTATAAACAACATCCATAGGCGAATAGTATTAGAACTGTAAACAGGCTGAAGGGGAAAAAAATATGCCCAAGCTGAATTTTTCAGGATACCTTCCAAATATCATTAGAAACAACATACTAAAACTCCCCGTGATTCCCGCTGGAGCCTTTTCCATTATTCAAGATGGCGTCCAAGATGGCCGCCAAAATGTTGAAACCGCTATATCTCGGCTTGTAATCAACATAACTTGATGATTTAAATGTCTACATGTGCATTTATTGCCATAAGGATTCCATTGAAACAGGTTCTGAGTCACTAAATAGTCACGCCTATAATTTATTTGCAATTTAAGGTATATTAATAAGCAAAATAGCAAGATTTTGATATGTATGACAATTTAAATACTATTTCAATCATTAACATATCAGAAATTGAAAATAAATGATTTATGTGACTATTTTGTGACTCAAAGCCTGTCTCATTGTAATCCTTTTGTCAAAAAGAACATTTTGATATAAACATCATGATATTATATTGATTACAAGCGGAGATACTAGGTCGTCGATTTATGCAAACATCCACTCGAACACCCCGAAAAATTATACCAAAGATATTTTCCAGAGGTTTTTTCACCAATGGGATGTATTTAATGGCAGGAGAAAGTCTTTCAAAATCTGACTACCAGAAAAGTGTCAAATCCAGGATGGCCGCCAATGACTCTAGAAGAAGGAAATTGCTATGACTAATTAGTGTATACCTACTGTTTAAGTGTCAATGTCAGTGTAGTCACTGATGTTGGCCGCGGTAGCCTTAAACAACAGGCAATATAGTTACCTTCAGCTATTGTCACTCTGGGGACTATCCGACCAGAGTCTCTGGATGTATGCACATGCCTGGGGTAAATCACCCAGACATGCCCAGAACCCCTATGTTATCGGGCGAGTGAAGGAAAACGATCTCAACAACCGACCGTGCCCTTTCACCCCAAACTCACATCATAATCTGTACATCATTCATCTCATCAATGGTCTGTACTGTTTTTTATCGCATTGCAGTGTCACATAAATGACCATCCGTGCCAAAACGTGACGTAAAGCAATACTTTACTGGGAATTATACCATAAATAAGCAGTGAAATTCAAGGAATACATGTACATTGTGTTTACATCATTTAATTTGTTCAGTTCTTCTATCAAGCCAAAAAACATGTGTTTATGTTTTTTCACCCCCTTCCCCTGAGATAAAAAGGAACCTTATATACTATGCTCCTGGTGTACCACCCAACCCAATTTCCGGGAAGGGTGAAAAACATATATGCAATAAATCAGACACATAATAGCTCGTATAGGTGTGGTTTTGACTGCATAATGTAATTCTTCTAGGTTTTTAATGATTAAGCATGCTCAAGGTGAAAATATAAACTTTACATTGTGAAACTGGAATTTTGAACAAGGAATTACAAGGCATTACAAGTAAAGGGGCAGCAGGCAATAGAGAGGTGCTAAAAGGCGACGAAGAGGCATTGAATGGCAATGTAAGGGCGTTGAAGGACAACAATGAGGCGTTAAGGTGCGACTGGGTGTGGTAAAAGGTGGTATGGAAGGCAGTACAGGGCGACGAGAAAGCGGTAAATGGCAATGGGAAAGCGTTAAAGAGCAATGGGGAAGCGTTAAAGTGGGATGGGTAGGCGTTTAAAGACGGCGAGAAGGCGTTAAGGGGCGCAGAGGAGGAGTTAAAAGCAATGGAGAGGCATCAAAGAGAAAGTAAGATGCGTTCAAGTGTGACGGGATGCGGTAAAAGGCAACGAGAAGGCATTATAGAGCAACGAGAAAGCGTCAAAGGGCACCACAGAGGCATTAAAGGGTGATCGAGAAGCAATAAAGGGGGACAGGGAGAAGTTAAGTGGCAATGGGGAGGCGTTAAAGAACGACGAGGCAGTGCTAAAGCGCGACAACGAGGCATTAATAGTATATATAATAATAATGGGCGATTGGCGGGCGTTAGAGAGCATCTGATGGCGTTAAAGGGTAACGGAAAAACGATAAAAAACGGTGGGGAGGCGTTGAAGAACACTTAATTCAGTCAAAAAGAGTTAAATAACCTTATGCCCATAATTATGAAAAATCAAATTAAATGAATAGGGGTTTAGGCCACCTTTGTGCACATACAGGATTCGAAATATGACATTTAACTATCAAAATTGTACTACAAGAAATGCAGTTAAACTCCCATCAAAGATTTTTGGAATGAGACTTTGGATAAAACTACTACCATAACAGGATTTTCTACTCAAAATAAATTGACATAAGGTATTACATTGTGTTATTTTAATTTGTTAGAATCATCTTTTCGCTCATTTGACCTTAAAAATGACATTTTGACTTTCAAGATGAAGTTGAATCGATCACTAAAATATTACCAGAAATGTATCTTCCAGTAAGTTAGATCAGGTCGGTTACCTCTTCTACACGAAAAATAGGTATTACTTGACCTTAAAATTGACGTTTTGACATTAAAGACCTTTGATTTTCAATTTTTTTTATACATTTTGACCTTGCAATTTATTTTTTGATGTTGAAGAAGTCCTTGTATCACCAAAATAATAACATAAGTGGATTATCCAGTAAAATCACCTCAAAACGAGATATTAGATATGAAATTTTTTTATATTTGTATTTGTTTAAAATATTATTTTCAGGAATTTGGCCCGAAAATCAACCCTTTGACCTTAAAGGTCACCTTGAATCACAAACATAATACCATAAAAGGATTTACCAGTCAAAATCCAATGAAAATGAGGTATTACACAATTTCTTAACTTTAAAATCATATTTTTGTTTATTTGACCTTTTGATTGACCTTTTGCTATTGAAGTTGACCTTGAATCATAAAAATAATATAAGAAATGAATTTTCCATTCAAAATTAGACGAAAAAGAGGTATTACACTTGTTCCTACTTTTAGTTGTTGAAAACTCATATTTTACCTTGGCTATGATCTTGATTTTTGCCACTCACAAAACCCATCCCCCCCCCCCCCCCTCGCCCACAGCCATTTTAGGACTTTTGACACTGCCTAAATGTTATTGTATCCAATGAGTACCCCCACTCTTAAGAACATGGAATAAAAAGAAAAATCATTGTTTAATTGTGAAATTGTAGGCAATTTAGGGTGGTTTTACCGATTTCCACGGCCGCTGGCGTCCATCTTGAATTTTTCATCCATTTTTAGGGGTCAGATTTTGATTGACTGTCATTCATTATATATCCAGTAGAATAGGAAACCGTTATAAACCTTTTGTCATATTTTTTTAGGGGTGAGGTGGTATATCGATCCGTCTATATAGCTGTGTTAACATTTTGGCGGCCATCTTGGACGCCATCTTGAAAATTGGAAAAGGCTCCAGCGGGAATCATGGGGAGTTTTAGTATGTCATTTCTAGGGGTATTTGGAAGGTCTCCTGAAAAATTCAGCTTGGGCATATTTTTTTCCCCTTCAAAACCTAATACTATTCGCCTACCAGCTCCCCGTCTGGAAACGGAGTGCCAGACAGGTGCCCCGTCTACGAGAAACCTAGCCCAGTGGATTCAGAAAGGCTATGTGATTGTCATTGTTAGTAATATAAAAAAATGCAAATTGACACTAGCTCCACAAGGATTGGAAGAAATGAAATAAAAATCTAGAATCATGAATCATTTGCTCAATGTCTGTGGCGATTGCATCATAATTTATTCTTATGTAGCCTGCCAAAAATCAGTAACTGGTTACTTGAAAACTTTTAGTAAGCAGTTTTATGGCAAAATCCACAGCAAAAAAAAAACACAAAATGTGGGGCTGATGCTGGACCAGCGTCGTAGACGGTGGACCAACATTAGCCCCGCATTGGGTCAATGTGAATTGTTTGCTGGGTTGTTTTCGCTAATATTTTTACTATGTAAATATATACGCCTCGGAACAGTATATAACAGTAGATAATCAATAACAAAATGACATGCGGTCTCTCGAAGATCACAATAGCAGCCGTTAATAATTATTATATTCATAAGATCATATCGAATAAAAGTTGTCGCAATTCAAGCCATCACATCCACAAACCAATATAATATTATTGGATACAGAGTGATCTCCGTTTCGCTAGTTGGGTTTTCAAAGCCATTTTTTCCATGTTTTTAATAAGGATTGTAGTCTTACAATTGACGTGATAGAGGGGAATACATATGTCCGTCATGGATGGTGTGTGTGTGTGCGTGGGGGGGGGGGGGTAAATTTGGTCTGTTTCTCAGAAGATAACGGGCCTGTTTTCTGCTGTTTCTGGAATATGAGAAAGATCAGATGGTGATATATTATATCTGAATGCAAAATGACCATAACAATTTAGTCTTATCTCACATAATCTCTGCCACCATATCTCTTTGTATATTACGACGGACAAAGTACAGCGAATTGCGTCACAATATTCCCCACTCGTCTGTACTGTTTTGAATTTACAGAGAAGAAGAAAAGCTGAATATTGAAGAACACTACAAAGATAACTTCTAATTGTTTTTAATAATTTCGCACTCAGTACATGACCCATGCTGGTTGGATTATCTAAACCTTTACTTTCTTAAATAATATTTCGATATATAATTTTATTGAATTATGAACCCTAAACATGGCAAACTGATACTTTCTCCCATTTGAAATTGTTAAAACTAAGCTTTTGGTCTGCATTACTAGTAGCACCTTGATGTCTAACAACTTTGATTTTGCACTCCCCCTTCACTGAAAGTCGAGCAATCTAAAGTGAAAAAAATACTAGATTCTGATGAAAATTGAACACAACTTTCAATACACCACCTTATATACCTACTATGAGAGCAATAATTAGTATTGTACGTGGTTCCGTTATTAACCCTTTAACCGCCAAATGATTCAATCAGAATTTTCACCCACTTGAAGTTGTGTCTCGCTGACGCGATCCAAAACTTCAAGTGAGTGAAAATTAATCAGATTTGACAAAATGGAGGTCAACTCTTTTCAAATATTGCTGAATAATGTCTCATTGTATATTTAACATGTTCAAAAGGTGGTACATAATGTGCTAATAAAACTTGAAAACCCGAATATATGCGGCACTGGCGGTTAAAGAGTCAACATCATGCAGATGGAATTCACCAAAGCAGATGATCTTTACGTATCGTGAATTTTGTCCTCGATATGCATGCAATGACACTGCCATAATAGCTTGTTTAGGCCCACTTTCTCAATTCTGACCTGTATGTGTCATTCACAATCTGCTATGACAAGAACTATTAGTATAGAGCGTGGTCATCAGTTGAATATTACCATAATAGTACAGAAGAAAAGGGACATAGGCTTATGTTATTTTATGGATCGTATATTTTGTCCTCTGCTTGCGTGCAATGTCACTGAATAAACTCATGCCACCAAAGTCCTTAGAATCGATGGCCCAACATTAAACCAACATAGGGTTTATTTGTTTAGCCAGCAAACACAAACCATTTGCATACCATTTGTACAATGTTGGACCAACGTCGAAGTGTTTACTGGGCTGCTGCAAGCAAGCAGTTACTTAACAAACTGGAAACTGCGGAATGACTAAGCCACATAACTGACCTATAGGTAAATTATGTGGCTAGTTAGCCACATAGCTGACCTATGGTTGCCAGTTAGTTTGACACTTTAATCGCCAATCACGACTATAACGATTCGTCCCTTGGATATGAAAGGGTGCATCTTCCACTTGGTAAAGTAGAAGATACACCCTTCCATATCCAAGGGGACGAATTGTGAATTCTCTTTATTATCACTTTAAATGACGCCCTTAGAATGCACCGCTATAATCGCTTTTATTTCTTCTCATTTGGGTCAACATGGAGTTAAGATTGGATCAACGATCAACGTACAGGCATCAATTTTAATATCATACAAATTGACAAACGTAGAAGCCTTCACTTTGCTGAGAGGCAGTAACTGCTTACTTTGAAAGCAAACAGTTACTGCCTTTTAGCTTTGCACTGCAGTATACTATTATTTAGTTGATAAGTCGCTTATAACTTGACAACGCGAATAGTGCAAAAAAATGGAAACCTCGAGACAATGTAAAAAAGACATCCACAATTAACCCTTTAACTGCAAAATTATTCGATCTGAATTTTCACCCACCTGAAGTTGTGTCTCGCTGACGCGATCCACAACTTCAAGTGAGTGAAAATCATTCAGATTTGACAAAATGAAAGTCAACTGTTTTCAAATATTGCTGGTTGATGTCACATTTAATCTTTAACGTGTTTAAAAGGTGGTACTTAATGTGCTAATAAAAAATGAAAACCCGAATACTTGCGGCACTGGCGGTTAAAGGGTTAAGGTAATGTTTATTAATTGCATTCTGCTGACAGCACAACCGCTCATTTTCGTTGCCGGGATCGCATCACAATTTGTCGTCACTATGCTCTGAGTAATTTTCGCGATCTCATTTCCTTTTGGGAAGAATCCATTATATTATTTCTTGATTGTTTAATTGATTTAAAAGAATTGGCTGACGGCAGCCCACTTGAACAAAATAACACGGTTGTGGGTGGGGCATTTAATGAAAATCTAAATTATTGGAGTGTCTCCAAGTTTAAAACAGCTCGGGGCATTTGTTTTGCGGGGGGGGGGGGGTATTTAGTTTCATTTTTAAAACGGTTAGCCTCTCCAGTTTTCAGAATAATTTTCTGAGGAAATCTGTGAAGGGGTGGGGGAGAGCAAGACCCAATCAGAGAGGATGACTCTGATGATATTTTCAATCTTTTTGTGTTGCATACAGGTCGCATCTATAGCTTTTTTCAACCGGGCTAGGCGGCGAGCTCCAAATTTTATTACAATTACATGTTTATATGGAACAGTTCTTGAAATGTATTATTTATTTCATGCAGAGTCTGCCCGAAATTATTTATTAAAACAACTCTACCTGGAGATTCAATGGTGGCCCCCTTACTCAATTGAATCTGTTGGTCGCGGTGGGGATACACAACTTCCCAGCAAAGGCAAGACATTTACCCAGTGTTGCTTTAATGAATAAAGCAACACTGGGTAAATGTCTTGCGTTTGCTGGGGTGAACTGGGCAAGAAACAAATTGTCACAGGGCCGAGGCGCATAGAAAGCCGTGAGAGAAATTGCCGGACCGGGGGCGAGGGGGGACTACTGCCGATGCCCTGATTCAGAAAATCCAGACAGCGGGACGTAGTCGGGATGAGAATTGATCCCTGTGTGTGGGTATCCTCTCATCTTGATTCACTCAGCGTGATCCCTGAGTATGACTGGGCCTCCTCCCGTGTGATGTACAGATCCCTGCAAAGCCAGAAGGCAGTAACTGCTTACTTGAAAAGTAAGCAGTTACTGCCTTTTGACATTGCACGCAGTATGCGGGACGTCTAAATCAGAAAGAGACGGTGGAATAACGCCGGGCCCACAGTCTCTTCTTATATTACCTAACTGAAACCCGTGGAGTTCCCAGAACTGCTTCTGTTGTGTCGTCTAATTCCGATCTCAGATTTTGTCCTTATTATTTTGAGGCGCATTCGGTAGTTTCTGTTAAACGCGTTTTGAATGTCTGTCTAACCAGTATATGCTGAATCCGTTTCTGGACAGTGCCAAACTGAGAAATTTTGCATAAATGGCAAAAAAGGCCTTTTAAAAAGGTATGTAGAATTCACGTGGAAATCCATGTTTTTTTCTAATTTCTGCATGCATAAATCCTAAAATTACGCCTTGAAAAATCAGATATGCTCCAATGTTCGTGCATTACTTTATCGTTCGGGTTATATAATATGAGTTTTATAATGACACTGTCATAAATTACACTGACATAAATCTGCCTGTGGCATCAACACATTTGGCATGTATACACAAGAGCGCAGATTAATATGACAGACGGGAAGTATTTTTGTTGAATAGATTGTATATTACCTTTGTCGATATTTCTGTGTCAAGTGCACATGTCTCCTTTAACCCTTTAACCGCCAAATTATTCAATCTGAATTTTCACCCACTTGAAGTTGTGAGTGAAAATTATTCAGATTTGAAAAAATGGAGGTCAACTGTTGTCAAATATTGCTGATTGATGTCACATTTTATCTTTCACATGTTTAAAAGGTGGTAATTAATGTGCTAATAAAAAATAAATACCCGAATATATGCGGCACCGGTGGTTAAAGGGTTAATATGCGCATATAGTGGCTCCAATTAACGGACCAACGCGTAAGTGATCGTAAGCCAAATATTTCCTGCTTTACACCTACTGTTTTCTGAAAACATGAGTATGATTTGCAAGCTAAATCATCACAAATCAGTAATCTGAATTCAATCTGAATTTTCACCCACTTGAAGTTGTGAGTGAAAATTATTCAGATTTGAAAAAATGGAGGTCAACTGTTGTCAAATATAGCTGATTGATGTCACATTTTATCTTTCACATGTTTAAAAGGTGGTAATTAATGTGCTAATAAAAAATAAATACCCGAATATATGCGGCACCGGTGGTTAAAGGGTTAATATGCGCATATAGTGGTTCCAATTAACGGACCAACGCGTAAGTGATCGTAAGCCAAATATTTCCTGTTTTACACCTACTGTTTTCTGAAAACATGAGTATGATTTGCAAGCTAAATCATCACAAATCAGTAACATTTGTACCACGTCGGTCCAGCGTATTCGACGTTGGTACAAATAATATACAGCATTTTTGTGTTTTCTGGGTATTAACATTATTATGGGTATTATCATCGTATGTTTTTGGCAAGTGTGTGTCTGTAAACTGCAGCCTAATTAGCAGCACGGCATGGTTGCTTGAATATTGGCTGTTTGTCAAATAACCTAGACAATTAATTATCTTACTGGGGTCTTGCTTTACCTATATGTAATCGAGCAGCTTTGTTAGGAAAAATGATGCAATCCCCAAATATTACAAAGACAATATGTTTTGTGCGATTTTTGAACAAAAATTGGTTTGCTACCCAGAGAGTTCAATGTGACAACACTGATCTTATTTACAATACTATTGTTTTGTACCAGAAATGCATGGTATGCATTTCTCACTATAAAACTATAGTTTCATGGTATCACTATCACTGGTCACTAAGCTGTCGATTACTGTAATACTGTACTTTAATAGCGTGCACTATAGTTGTAAAAAGCGTCTTAGCACTGGCATTGCTGTGAGTGAATATTGCTTTACGTCGATTTCGGCATAATCATGGGAATATCGCGGGACTATACCTTACTCTTATCGAATGACTTCAAGGGTTCTTTATCATGTTTATAGCGAACAGTACCTCGATGACAATTTGCAAACAACTAACCCGGCGGCGGCGGCAGCAGACGGTGTGGAACACAGTAAGCAGCCCGCCTCGGTGAAGGCTGCTTACTAAATATGACAAATTTGACTTTCGCAAAGTTAAATTATTTTGCGCGCTTGGCAATATCTAGAAATTGATTCAGCGTAGACCTAAACAAAATTCATGGGTGAATATACCCCCACACTCCCCTAGCCCTTTCAGTAGGAATCGACTTTAGACGTAAGAAAATGACGTCTGTAGACGTCAGATTCTGACGTCTAAAGTCGATCCCCGCACTGTGAAAATATTTATAATGGCCGTAGACCAATAACACAGGTATTCAGGTGAAGCGGAAAGAGCTAACTAAGATATTTATGGTGATTTCATTGGTTTCCATGGCTTATACAACACTATTTCAGCGCTATACGCCCTGGCCAGGCTGCCTTTTTCTCTTTTAACAGTTCGTCGCCTCGGAGCTAAAGGATCCTATCTGACACTCGTTAGAGTGGCAGATAGGATCCTTTAGCTCCGAGGCGACGAGTTGTCTTGCTTTTCAACAACATAACATGGTATCGGATCTCCACGTTTTCGTGTTTTATTTGTTTGAATAATCAACGATATTAAATAATAATCAAATCCTAAATAGTAAGATTAAATAACACTCGTTAAAAATGCAAGGAGCGACGTTTAATTTTCTTGCAACCGTGCGCAGTGCATTTTGCACAATGATAGGCCTACTGGATGTAATTTACAATTTGATATTTATCACGCCATACACTGTTATTGGATTAAAAATAAAAATCACATCAAATCTTAAGTTTCACATCAGCATCGCTGTGAAAGAGCTGCAAATAAAAGCGTATTAATACACATCTGACATAATTATCTGAACCCAGTGATAACCCAGAAGTAGTCGCAAAAGTCCATTTCCGTTTCGTCGTTATGAATATTGTATTTTGTGTGTCACCATGGTCAGAAAAAATAGATGTTTCGTTACAGAAATACAGCCTTTCAAAGCCAAAAGAAAATAACTGCTTACTTTTCAAGCAAGCACCTACTCTTTTGGCTTTGCATAGAAGAATAGTTCACTCACTTTGAAAGTACCTAGATTACCCCCTCCAAACCTACATCGACCGAATGATTCAATATTGTAGGGAGGCTCCGTAACCGAAAGGTAGCGTGCTCGACCTCAGACCGCCAGGGCTCGATTTTCGAATCATATGTCTAAATGGCAATGTCATCTCATTCATCTTACCATCATCAGGAGGTTTTCCGGGCCCAGTTTCGCCTATATGTGCACAAAGGAGGCCTAAAACCCCATTCATTTCATTTTACCATCTTAACATCAACCGAATTTCTTAGCTCGACCTGATTTTCTAAACCGTTGACAAATAATCTTAGGTCGTATGTGAGATTACCTAAAGTGAATGAAAGCTGCGCGGTGTTTGTATCTCGTGTTTCACAATGGAACAGCATCAATAATTCACAGACTGAAAGAATCACAGACGCACCTTACTGTCTGGTACCCTAATTCAATGTTGGTTTAACGTTAGGCCAGCGTCGTAGACGCTGGGACAACATGGTGGGATACACATTCCTCCAGACGATTGATTGAAGCCGAAAGGGCAGTGTATGCTCACTTGTAAAGTAAGCAGATACTGCCTCTTGGTATTGAATGACAGTGCTATGTCCCACAAAGTAACTGCTCAGCTGTGTTTGTCCGCGAGACAATTTTTAGCTCCCGCTGTCACTGTAGGTGAGACTAAGGGAGCTATAAATTCCGCCTCCGTCCTGGTTTTTACCTCTTCTTTTGCCTATAACTTTGTAAGAAAAAAAGCTAGGATAACAATTTTTGGTGTGTGGGTTACTTCCAGGTGGATAATGGACAAGTTAAAATATTTTCAATCTGAATTCAATACGCAAGGTCGCAGAGGAGAAAATGATGATGTTACGGCGTTGGGCCGTTGGGCCGTTCGTGAACATTTCGTTTCCGGAGCATATCTCTGAAAGTACTTGTCCTATTGTCTTCAAATGTTACACACAACACCTCTAGGGGGTCTAGTTGTGCATTTTGGGTATATGAGCTTTGACCTACTTTTGGTTCAGAACTATGACCTATTTAGACGTTTTGACGCACACTTCGTTTCCGGAGCAGATCTCGAAAAGTACTGGGCCGATTACAGTTATATTGCACATACATGTTCTCTTAGGTCACTAGTTGTGCTTTTTCAGGTTTTTGGACCTAGACCTTGAAGTTGTCCCAGCACTTTGACCTAATTTATAACATCGGTAAATCCGACTGAAATAAATTGTAAGGTTCCAGGAGAGGATGCATCTTGAAAAATTTCATGTCGATAAAATTCAAAATGGCCGCCTATCGGCCATTATTCACCTCGACAGGCCTCATATTGCAGAATATCATGAAAACCGCTCAAGATAGCTACACCCAAGAACTTGCTACACCATTACTATAAAACAAATTGTAAGGTTACATGAGAAGACGCATTTTGAAAAATTTCAGCTGGATCAAATTCAAAATAGCCCCCTATCGACCATTATTCACCTCGACAGGCCTGATATTGGGTAAACCGTGCTAGATAGCTGAGCCATTACTATAATTTTGTTGATTTCTGTGACGCTTATATGGGCGTCACAACATTTCTAGTTCTCCATATTCCGTGTAGAGTCTCAGTATCCATGACCGTATCCAAGGTATCCTATTTATTTTTAAATGCTCTAGGCCCTATACTTGCATAATATCAGAAATGCATTGTTATGCATTTCTGATATTATATACGCCCACGTACCGAAACGCTCAACCTAACATGTTTAATTTAGCTGAAATATTACGTCATCTATTTCATTGTGTACGAAGATATAGGCCCTACTGAAAAACAATAATGTGATCGATTTTGTGAATCGATATGTAAAATGAGGCA
Source organism: Flabesymbios commensalis (assembly GCA_964017125.1). NCBI lineage: Eukaryota > Metazoa > Annelida > Polychaeta > Terebellida > Flabelligeridae > Flabesymbios > Flabesymbios commensalis. The sequence goes on along the minus strand of OZ024916.1, from coordinate 31,060,430 downwards.
TTTTCTTGCTATTTTTCAACATTGATCACAGAATGAATGTTTTGTGAAGTCTCACAAAGACATCCATTTCAGGTATTTTAGTCTAAAAATATCTAACCACGCATCATGTTTTGCTGAGAAATGACCTTTTAAAAATTGTTGTACATTTCCCTCAAACGCACGGGGGCTTTAAAAATATGGGCGCAATGACAAGACATCGACATAGGGTTCAGTGACATTTGCATACCCCTCCGGGAATTCCCGTTACTCTTTGAAGCCTGAATTTACCATTGTCATATTCATCCACTACAAGCCGCGAATTGCTGTCGCAATTTTCGACTTGTAGTGGATAAAGGTGATTTGATGTGGTTCAAATGAAATGAAATGAAATGAAATGAATCGGGCTTTAGGCCACCTTTGTGCACATATAGGCTAAACTGGGCCAGGAGAACCTCCTGAGGATGGTGAGAGGAATGAGATGACACTGTCCTCCAGACACAGGATTCGAAATTTGAGCCCTGGCGGTCTGAGGCCGAGCACGCTACCTCTCGGTCACAGAGGCTCCCCGCAATACTGACTTTGATGTGGTTCAAACATTGAAGAAAATTGTCATGTAAACCAGTTTCATGAAAATATTCGTTCTAAAACCCTTGGTTGTAGGAAAATTAAGTCTGTTTCAGGAATGTAAAATGATGCTTTAAAGCATCGTGAAAGCTTAAAGGGTTAATGAAATCATGTTAACCCTTTTTCCCTTAGTCCCCGCACTAAGAGAGTAAAACATTATAATGAGACTATACCCATAACATAGGTATTCGAATGAATCGGATAGAGCTGAACAAGATATTTAGGCTAATTTCAAATTATAAAAACCCTTTGGTCCCAATGGTTTATACAAAAATATTTCCGCGTTGCAAGGGTTAAATAACTTTATGCACATCAAATTTATAGAGATCGAATCAAGAGGTAGACTAGTCAATCATCCAAACGCGGTAATAATAATAATAATGAGGGGGCACCATTCAATTACCAGGGGGGGGTGTGGAGGAGTATTTTGAAATATTTGTTTTCAGACTAGCTTTTTGTAAAATAAATAGTTGTGTGAAGGACTTTTTGAGAATACATATTTAATGGCCCTTAAAAAATGTATACATGTGATAGGAGATGAAATAAATAATTCAAAAACTGAATGGTGGCCCCCTAAGGTTCTCTTGAACTATGGATGTGTGTCTATAATCGTCCCATCTTTCTGTTTCAGGTACGGGGACATTCGGGCGAGTGGTACTGACTCGCGACCAGGTGTCGCACCAGTATTTCGCCCTGAAGGTGATGACCATATCGGAGGTAATTCGACTGAAACAAATCGAGCACGTGAAAAGTGAGAAAGCCATTCTCAGGGCGGTCAGACACCCCTTCATCGTCCACATGTGAGTATTAATACTGCAAAGACAAACAGCAGTAACTGCCTACTGTAAAAGTAAAAACAGTTACTGCTGTTTGCCTTTGCACAGCTGAGTACGTGTATTATGCCCCTGAAAGCAGTATGTTAATTATCCCCTCAATTATCCCAGCAAACACGACACATCGAAATAATGTTGGTTTAATGTTGGGCCAGCGTCGCAGACGGTGGGCCAACATTATTCCAACATTTTTTTAATGTACTTTCAAGGGCTACATTTGAAATTTGTAAAAAAAGATGTACACAAAATGATCTTCTGCAAAATTACCAAGAAGTTCTTACGACCTTCTGGCTCATAATCATCGGTATAGTCAGAGGGGTTATTTATAGCGAGTTGTCACAAAGTGGCAGATACGGCCCTTTAACCGCCGGTGCCGCATATATCCGGGTTTCCATTTTTTATTAGCACATTAATTAAGTACCACATTTTAAATATGTTGAAGATAAAATGTGACATCAATCAGCAAGATTTGAAAAGAGTTGACCTCCATTTTGTCAAATCTGAATAATTTTCACTCACTTGAAGTTGTGGATCGCGTCAGCGAGACACAACTTCAAGTGGGTGAAAATTCAATTTGAATATTTTGGCGGTTTAAGGGTTACTACCAAAGTCACGGTTTGACTATTCTTTTTGTGTTCTTGCAGATTTATTCGGTAATGATATAGTTCATACTATAAAATGTAAACTAATGTAAACTATCATAGTATGGCCATGACCGAATAATAATAATAACAAGACAGCCAGAGACCCCAAGCCTCCGCCCGAGACAAACATTTAAAAAAAAATTATTGTAATTGTAATCCGGATCAGCCCTAAAATTTAATGGATTCTCAGGGTTGTCTGGTTTGGCCAGAGACACACCTCTAGTAGGCTAAAATGTTTCTGACTTTGCCACTAGGCTAATCCGGCTGACAGACAGACAAACAAACAAACAAACACACGACCAAAAACATAACCTCATGGGTAGAGGCAATGAAATGTAGACTTATTATTATTCAGATTAACTGTATATATGTGATTTTTGCTAATTTCTCAAATTCTCAAGCAAGATTTATAAAAATAGACGAAGTTATGGTCTTACGCTTACTGTACGGCTATTGTGAATCATACTATATATTATATAATAGCATTTTCGATGGTCTAAATCGAGAGAAAATAATCTCATTGATATATGAAAATGTCCGCCTAAAATTATTCTCGCGACTTTATCTGTCTTAACCATGTTAACTGTGGGTCTTTCTCCCAGAGTACATGTCCCTCATCGCCATCGACAGCCAAAACTCAGTCGACCCATTACCGCACATAAAAGCTTCATTAACAAGGTGAAAAGGTTCACCCACGGAGTGCGCAAGAGAATAGCCAGGTCGATAGAGGCTCCTTCAACCGAAACCCTCAAATTTGATTTTCATTTTCCAGGAATGTGTGGAAAATAATAAATTGAATTTTGTAGGTAGTCAAAATGCCTTGTCCAGAGTTACCATGGTCACTGTACTGTCTGTAGTTCCCATCAGTCGACAAATAGTCACACCAATACGACTTTTAGCTCATCGGAATCGCCTCATCTTGTTTTTTTGACATCTGGCCTACTTAAAGCTCATTTGAAGTTGTTGCGATCAATCCCCACTTCAAGGTTGAAGTGGCCCAACGTCTGTGACGCTGGTCCAACATCAAAACAACATTGGGTAAAAAGTGACTGACCTGGTATTAGTGTGTGAGGTAGAAGTATAATTTAGTGTATGACATATCAAATGAATTACCCAACATTACCCAGAATTGGTCCACCGTCTACAACGTCGAGCCAACGTTAAACCAACATTGATTCAACTTCTTGTGTCTGCTGAGAATGATCAGAAATTATTTATTTCGATGGATTCATTTAGCAGGTTGAAGGTCAAGATATATGTGGTGCATGTGACGTAGGGGCTGAACTTGCTGAATGTGGTTAAACACCCACTTTAACAAACGCGAAAAGGTACACCGTTAAGATTGTCCGTTCGAACATGAAAATACCTCAGCTTTATAAATTGACATAGCTCGCAACCTTTGTCAGTCAGTAAATGCTCCAGGGTATAAAAGGTGGCGTGATCCGTGGATCTAGATCCTCGGCAGGTAAGGGGTGGTACATGGACGTCCGCTACTCGTCTGAGTACTAGCGTGACATGGACTGTTGAGTGGCAACTGCCCTCTCAGGCTCTCCAGCTGCTGGGCGGCCCACCTGCACCTGAGGTCATCGGTAAAATGTTGTCTCAATGTCGGGCCTACTTCGGAGACGTAGGCCCGACATTGAGATAACATTTGATGAGATATCACAGTCAAAAACGTCTGAGACGCTGGCAGTCCGACACCGGGAAAATACGGCCCGATATCTGGCGTTTGCCAGACATCAATCTGACATGCCACCGGCAGGTGCTGTCACGTATTCTAAATCATTCACTCTTTCATTCATTCCGCTCGCTCATTCATTTATCTATCATTTATCATTTATCTTTTCATTCGTTCGTGCGTTCCTCCGCCAGTATGTTGGACCTTAACTTCGTTTATTCATTATTTCTTTCATTCATTTGATATGAACTGTATGGTATACAGGTATACAGGGTGAGACATTAATAATAAGTATATCTGTCTATCTGTCTACGTCAACGTAAGAACATTTGTCCGCCAAACGGCCGACGTTGCTATGCCTTCTGGTGCCACCGAGGACGTTATGTCATCGCCAGCGAGGAAACGAAGCTTAACGATTAATAGATTCGGGAGCATTTTAGCGCACTGTAATACCTCGAGAGGGTTTTGTAATCCGGCTATAAGATAAGATTCCTAGACAGTACCCAACAAACACAAAACATTTTTATAACATTTTTTAACATCTATAGTATATCATGTATATAGGGCCTACATGACCCTTGGAGGCGGTGACAGATTCTGACGTTCGATTTGAGAGCACTCCGCTCACTTCCCACGTCAACTTGTCAAATTGTCACGCTATCGTTTTTGGACAGAGATGCGCCACATCTCTTCCCACACAATTGCTAGTACCATGGTAGCCATGGTAACCAATGCTAACTTAGGTTACAGTGGCGACGTGGGCGACGTGCGTATTATGTTTCGCACACATACATTGCTATAGGATATCCAAATATGAAGGATAAATTAAAAAAGCAGGGGGGCTGGAGAAACGTTCGCATTTTTCTGCATTTGGAATTATTACAAGTGTCGTCATCTATATAGAACCACAATAGGGTGTGCACTTTTGGACCACACGGCCAAATTACACACCACTGTAAATAAATGAAATGAAATGAATGGGATTTTAGGCCACCTTTGTGCACATATAGACTAAGCTGAGCCAGAAGAACCTTCTGAGGATGGTGGAATGAATGAGATGACACTGCCCTACAGACACAGGATTCGAAATTTGAGCCCTGGCGGTCTGAGGCTTAGAACGCTACGTCTCGGTCACGGAGATTCTCCGCAATATTGAATATTTGTGAGTGAGCGGGGAAGAAACATTTTTGTTTCCTTGAAATTTGAAGGCCAGAGTGGGGTTTGAACCCGCGATTTCCAACTTTCCAAGCAGGCAGCTTTAACCACTGCACACCACTGTTCCAATATACACGCCATCGTCTATGATCATGGTATCGCATCGTATCGTATCTGTCGTATTGTGTCGTAGTGTATCGTATCGTGCCGTGTCGTGCTGCGTCGCTTTGTATTGTCTTTTTTCGTATTTTGTTGTGGTGATATCGTATCGTGTGGCGTCGTGTTTTTCCATGGCTGTACCGTTTCGTGTCGGGTCGTGCCGTATCGTATCACACCGCATTGTAGAATATAGACAGATGTACTTCAAAGACATAGGGCGTACTCTAATATTAAAAAATATATTGTATTTTTTCTCATATATATACGGCTGATCTGTCACGTAATCTAAACTGCCGTGCTAAGCCGAAAGGAAGTATCTGCTCACATTGCAAGCGAACAGTTACTGTGTTTTGGCTTTGCGGAGCGGTATACATCAACCTATGTGAGATACTTGATAATTATACTGCTCTGCAAAGCCTTTTGGCTTTGCGCGGCAGTATAGTGTTGTGAAACAAAACAGTGATCAGTTTTTTATCTGGAATGTATTTTGTCTGCACGGGAGGTCTGATCTTATAAAACACTTTTTGTGCCGACAATTTTTTTCGAAGCCACGGGATCAAAAATATTAGTCTTGTCGAAAACAAATGACACAGGGACTGCCACATTTAGGTCAGATTCTGACGTCTACAGTCGGGCCCCGGATTGAAATAGTAACAAATGTATAATAGTGGTCGTAGACCCATAATATATGTATTCAAATGAAGCAGAAAGATCTAACTAAGACATTTATAATGATTTCACATTGAGAAACCTTTCGACTCCCGGCTTATTTAAAAATACTTCAGCGCTCCAAGGGTTAAGCTGCCTAGCCGATAAGTCGATTTACAGCAGATTTACGGTGCACGCACCAGGTCTACAGACAATATGGGATCCAAGACGATTATTGATATTGGTGACCATATTGATTTTTACCGCGGTAGGCCACATGGAACACTTTCTTTGTTCATGGGATCAAAACAGTTGTTATCATTCATAATATGAGTGATAACAATTCTTTATCATGCTTATGTTTTCGTGCAATGAAGAAGGAAGTTTGTGATATGACATGCCGCCTTGTTTAAGTTATATGCGTTGAGAGTGCTTGACAAAAGTATATTAATAAACCTTATCTTATATTTTTATGCTGATATAATGTCGCAATACAATTAATATTGTGAGAATTATTTGAAGTGCTATTCGAGGGTTTTTTCTGCACATGATTTTATGAAATAAACTCATTGATAAATAAATAAATATCAGTATCGTCACTATCAATAATCGTATTTGATATCATAAGCAATAGCTTCCACGCTATTAAATAGCGCATTATTTTCCACGTACATAATATACCTGGACAAGCGAGGCTCAATTTTCCCATGCTTTCTTGCCGCGCCTGACGGAAATTTTTATTATTGATATTAAAATCAATTAGCAGTGAAGTCATGGAACACATCTCTGTTTACATGTCTTCATATTAAAGACTCTTTTCATCTCTCAAATATGACAGGTAGGCTAGTACTACGTTATCATATTATATTACCCCCTTTGAATCTCGACTGCTTGTAGTTAGCCAAGTATTTATTCTATGATTATAAGGAAATGCCAGCTTGAACTATCAGAATATATTACCAGCACCACATATATAAAATACTACAAATTACCACACAAAAATGTCACACACAAAAATTAATATCACGGAAAAAATGTCGCACGAATTCAACGCCGCAAAGGTTCGCACTCACAGAAGTGATTCGGCTGCCTCGTCGGTTTTTTATCTCAGCGTGGCAGCTCACATAAGCTCCACTCACACCTTTCTCAAGTACAGACGTTCATCGGATTACTGCCAGATCTTCTGTCTCAGAAGCACATTAACCCTTTGGTCGCTGGGTTGCTTTTTTGTGCCGTGCATCCATTTAAAGCTGGAATTGCTCTCACAATTTGCAGTTTCAAATGAATGAATGATCGCTTCCCTTTACAAATATACACTGTTTGGTTTCGTCGCTATCTATATAACGTTGTCTTGTAATTTATTACTTCTATGGATTTAACCCTTTCAGCGCGGGGACCGTCTTTATACATCAGAATCTGACGTCTGTAGACGCTAGATTCTGACGTATAAAAATGGTTCACGCACTGAAAGAATGAAAATGTTCACAATGGCCGTAGACCCATAGCATAGGTATTCAAATGAAGCGAAAAGAGCTGACTAGGAAATTTATGATGACTTCAAATTCATAAGAAACCTTTGGTCCCCATGATTTTTTAGAAAAATATTTCAGCGTTGTAGGGGTTATCGAAGATATTGTGCCTGAATAGCACACAACATTAAGAAAATTACGCTACACTAATTTGTTCCTCTGGTCATTTGAAAGTCGCACCCGTACATGATTTTTTTTTAATTGCGCGTATATATCAAAATATACAAAATAAAATATCTGTGTTTGATTGACATCGATTCTTGAAGTAAAGGGTTCCAATCATATTAATATTATTAGTATATATTATTAATAATATATAGTGGGCCCTATATTATAGGTCTGCGTGATAGACAATTGTAGCGATCGATGCGTGATCATTTGACCACGTATTACGCCGCGCATAGCGCCACGATTTCACGGAGACACGACGACAAAAACAATACCTGAACATAGAAGTTATTCTTAAATTCAGCGAATCACGCCACGCATTGTGCCACGCATCACCCCATGCACACGTGGGCACACACTTGACAGCCTAAAGATCATTCACCATCAGACAATTATTTTTATTTACAAAATATGACTTGTTCGGTGCGTGACTGACACTAAAATCATGCAGTGAAGATATAATTTATTATCGGTCCCCGATTGGTACTCTCTCACAATGAAAAAGTGCAAATCTGTGGCCGATAATAAATTATGCGATCACTGATTTTATTGACAGTTACGCACCGATCAAATCATGTTTTGTGAATAAAACTAATTGCCTCCACCCCGATGAGGCCGATCGGGGATTATGCCTCTGATAAACCACCCAGTAAACACAAAACATTTGTATCACATTTATAAATACAATGCCGGTCCAACGTCGAAGACGTTGGACCGGCATTGTATAAATGTTATGCAAGTGTTTTGAGTTTACGGGGTACCCAATAATCATAATAATATAATCCTGTGAGACTCTGGTCTAATATGAACCAAAAACGTATACCGTTGATACTTGATAGTACTGCCTGCCATTTCAAAGTCGTTGATCACAAAATAATAGTATTTCGTTGTGAGTGAACACTGCGTCCCCATTGAAATACAAGGGTGTATCTGCAACTTTCCAATATATCATATATCTAAGAGGACTATTTGATAGTAGTAGTAGTAGTAGCAAAGAGTCTAGAACTAGTTCTAGACGATTTGGTAGGAGTAGTAAATAATAATATTGTTGTTTTATACTTTTAGGCACTAATTATAGTCAATTAAATGACATTGTAATACGATAAAAACAGTGCAGATTTAAAGACAATGACGTGAGGGTGGGTGATAGGGGATGGTGGGTTGTTGCGAGTGTTTTTCCTTCACTCGCCCAATAGGGGGTTCTGGGCATGCCTAGGGCACGACTGATTCGTAAGTCATAAACATTAACCCCTAAACCCTTTAACCGCCATATTATTCAATTTGAATTTTCACCCACCTGAAGTTGTGTCTCGCTGACGCGATCCACAACTTCAAGTGAGTGAAAATTATTCAGATTTGACAAAATGGACGTCAACTCTTTTCAAATCTTGCTGGTTGATGTCACATTTTATCTTTAACATATTTAAAATGTGGTACTTAATGTGCTAATAAAAAATTAAAACCCGAATATATGCGGCACCGGCGGTTAAGGGGTTAATTAAAATTTTAATCATTTGACGTTATGTCTCACTGCCGCGATCCACAGCTTCTGTGTGTGAAATTTATTCAGAGAAGGTGCTCTATATAGTGCAAATAAACGGATGAAAAACTAGTAGAGTCATGTCTGGTGCTTAAAAGGTTAACGCTCTCTTGGTGTAATCTTAATCTCATGTAGAAGATTCCCAAAAGCCAAGCAGTCTATGAAATTCCTGAAATGTGGGGAGCGAGGAAAAGTGGAACAACGAAAATAGCCACATCTTAGCAATGCGATGGCGTACAATTAACTGATTTTCATAACCTCAGTCTACAGAGCTGATCGGTTAGATATATATCTACATAAATTCAGAAATTACAGAACATAAATTTTAGTTTTATGTCTGTGACATTTTCTGTTTTATTTATAAACAAGAAGCAGAGAGCCACGAATAAACCAGCTGATGGCTACATCAATCTTTGTGATCTATAGCCGCGGGAAGCCATGCAAGCAATTTCCGGTCAGGGACGACAATTTATTGAAACGGCGGGAAGCCGGTTTTATGGCATTTACTGATTCGAGTGGGTCATCGGACTTTGATTACTGCTAACCGACGCCGACAGAAAACCATTGGTTAAACCAATGGTTTTGTGTTGTCATCGGTTGTTTCCACGGACCAATAGAAGTCCATGATTGGTTCATCGTTGGGCCAACGTCATCAACGACGCATAACCGGTGTTTTTTTAGAGAACTGGGTAGGGCTGAGAGCAGTTATTGAGAGTGAAAACGATCAGGTCATAAATACGCCATCAGCCAGAAATGTCAGAAATGTCCGGCAGCACTGAAACACTCCAAACCCTTGCAGGAACTAAAGATCGCGTGCAGTTCAGAGTCATTAAGGAGGTTACATCTCCTTAAATACTCCTGCTGGTTCTGTCATAGGACCCCGCTTACAATGAAAGAGGCAGACAGTCTGACTTTACATTTATGTACTGGGGTAATATGGCTATGAAAATAACCAGGGTAGACCTAAAGTCACAGGAAGAAAAAATCGAAAATGGCTACCAGACGCACCGGAAAAAAATCATGATTGCTAATAACTCTCAAAGAGATGCACTTGGAAATTCGTTCTGGTGTCTGGTTTTCAGGTATGAAGAATTAAAAAAAATTAAAAGCAATAAATTGTACAGTAATCCAAGATGATCGCCACACTAACATAAAAAATCTATGTCTGTTCATAACGTTTGAACTGTTTGTCTAAAAACCTTTTTTCCAGAACTATAAGTATTGTAAAGAAGTGTTTTCTATGGAATATCCAATTTACGCTGAGATTTAGCTACCAAGCAAACACAAAACATTTGTATGACATTTATACAAAGACGGCCCAGCGTCTAAGATTGTATAAATGTTATACAAATGTTTTGTGTTTACTTGACACGTGACTAATTTATTTACTAGAATCATAGAGCAAAATCAGCATGTCCTCAGTGATAAATAAATATATATTTTAGCCCCCCGATTGTGTGGATTTTATACGTGTACAGATGCCTTACCACTGATCTCCCCCACCATCAACCCAGCAACCACGAGTCGTTCAACCAATGTTGGTGCAATGTTGTGCCAACGTTGCAGACGGTGGGACAACGTTGTACCAGCATTGAGTGAACGTCTCGTAGTTGCAGGGAATCCACTCCACGTTAACCCTTTTATTTTGCTTCTAGACCCTTATATATACGGTTTCAAGCATGTGTCAAACCAGATCAAAAGTCACAGAAATGTTACCATTGTTTGTGGTAGATGCTAGCTAAACTCACGAAATTAGTCAATTTGTGATATGTCTAATGTCCATAAATAAACATATTTTTCGTCAGTGGAAGCTGGAAATTTCGTTAGCAATTCTAGCTTTATATGAATAAAAAAGGGAAACAAACAATTCAGAATCCCTGGGTTAAGACGAGAATGACCAGACCGATATTTTGGGACATTTTCCCTTTATTGGAAGATTCAATTGAATCAAAAAAGACCTTGATTTTAATAGCTGGACCGGTTGGAATCTACGATATTAATTGGTTCTCCAGTGTGAGATATAATTATAACTGCGCATTGGTAATTGATTTCAGTAATTAGTTTTGCTATGGAACGTTTTATGATCTTAGTTGACCATTGTCTTTCCAGGGCCATACATATGCGTTTGCAAACATTTTTTTACCAAATAAGATAATACAATTAGTTTTGATAGATTAAGAGTAAACCCTTAACTGCTTAAAGCGCTAAAAAAATTCAATTTGAAATTATCATAAATGTATTAGTCAGCTATTTCCGCTTCAATTGAATACATATGTTATGGGTCAACTGCCATTTTAATTATTTTACTATTTCAATTTGGGGATCGACTTTTCTATAGACGTTAAATTCTGACGTTTAAAGTGGTTCCCCGCGCTGAAAAACAGTTAATTCACTATATAAAGTGTCTACTATTCACAAATAAAAATAGTTTCGTCGTTTGAAGTGGGAAATTGCGTTAGCAATTCCAGCTCCAAATGTATGAAATAACCGGAACTTCAGTATAACAAGGGTTAAAAGCGCCTCCCGCAGTAAAAGGGTCAACTACTTCAATTATAGTACTATTATGTGTTATTCTTACACCTTATTGTGTTAATACGCCCTTGTGAATTGTTCTCCATAATTTTCATTCAAATCAAGCAATTCATGACTTCATATTATGACACACGCATGTAGAACACTTGCAACCACTTGTATGGTGACTAATGGGAGCCATGAAAATCATTCCACAATAACAGCATGTGCACTGCGTGGTATGATGTCGGTCATTTAAACCCTTACAGCGCGGTTATCGACTTAAGACGTCAGATTCTGACGTCTAAAGTCGATCCTCGCACTGTATGAGTAAATAAATGTATAATGGCCGTAGACCCATAACATAACCCATAACAGGTATTCAAATGAAGCAAAAAGAGCTAACTGAGACATTTATGATGATTTCAAATTGAAAAACCCTTTGGTCTCCATGGTTAATAAAAATATTTCAGCGCTGCAAGGGTTGATAAGGTCGCGCAGTAACATGGATTTATGGAAAAAAATATGGATTACACGATGACCGATCTTTAGCACATACGTACATAATCGGCAAATAATTAACGTGTTCTATTATAGTGCTGCGGCCATTCTCTAAAAGAGGCCTAGAAATAGGAGTAACCCCTCCCCACGGTAGAACAAAGCACAACCATATTTTTTTGATTGCTTGATATGTCTGAACTAGGAAATGGATGGTTGTGAAAAAAAAAATCGGGGACGTTGCCATGGTAACGGCATTATAACCGTACAACCTCTTATCCCGAAAATGCACTAAATATGCCCTTTGTGTGTGCAGTTCGTACAATTTAATCGATGTGTTGACGCTAACGATACGCATTTATTAAAACAAATACATTGTAAAATCGATTTGGGAAGCGCCAAAATATGTAATGAAGTTATCTTGAAGATGTATTTTCATGTTATTTTTATAATTTGATATAGTAGGAAGATTTAATACGCAGAAACGTTTAAGCATCGTATTACATTTATATATAGGTCTTGTTGAATTATAGTTTGTTCACATACCATTAAGTTTTGTTTGCGTTATAATTATAGCGAGAAATCGCAATACTAGATATTAGTCCATGTGATTTATAAATTACAGAGACGCTGTGCAACGTTTTATTGTTCATTTATAATATAATAATGACGTCATAATTAATTTGTTTATTGAACGTGTTCAAGGTTACACGTCACCAGCTCTGTTCAAAGCGGCCATTATAGCAGATCGTATTTGTGTCCCTAATTTAAAGACTAATCGTCGCAGATGCAGTCATTTTGTTATTTAACCTTGGCCGACCTTGAAAATTAAAATTATATTTTAACTACCTTTTGTCAGGTATTTAATCAAGTGATATACGGCAATGTACATTGTGAAATTTAACTCATTATTATTAAACCTATTTTCTAAATATTGGTCAGCATATTCTTGAATTTCCACCAGTTTGAGATATAACTTTTAAGCAAAAACACACTGGATATTCCACATATTATGTGAAATAAGAGCGTAATAAAATATAATCATGCTTAAGTAAAATATATTTTTTAATGCAGAAATATATTAATGATCATAACTGCTACATATTTAGCTCGTCCCAAATCGCTGATGCCACTTACACGTCTTTTATTACTTCAGCTTCATTCATAGCCTTAGAAAATATGTGCGCAAAATGGCGTCAATGTCGCAAAATATACTGTGTTGGAATAACGCCGTAACCATGGCAACGCCTCAAATATTTTTTTCACAACCATCCTTTTGTACCCCCGTCATATCACTGAATCAAAAAAATATGGTTTTGCTTTGTTCTACCATGGGGAGGGGTTCACTTTTTTTTCACCCTCCTGGCCGCTGCACTATCAACGCGGTTGATAAGTGTCAGCTGGTTAAATTGTTTATACTTATTTTGGTATGTGGATGCAAGAATTGTAAGTATTGTAAGTAATTTTATCGGTTGAAGAAGACATTGAAATCTTAACCTGTAAAAGAAACCTAGATAGTGAGGGCGTTTCTGTAACTAACTCCTCCAACTCAAATGTGATGGAGTAATTTAATAGCCAACAAAAATATCGAAACAGACTATTTTTCACAATGGAGATCACATTTGAAATATAATACTGCCGTGCAAAGCTAAAAGGCAAGTAAGCAGATAGGGCCTACTGCCTTTTAGCTTTGCAAAGCAGAACAGTGTGTAATATCTTTTTTAACCCTTTAACCGCCAAATTATTCAATCTGAATTTTCACCCACTTGAAGTTGTGTCTCGCTGACGCGATCCACAACATCAAGTGAGTGAAAATTATTCAGATTTGACAAAATGAAGGTCAACAAATTTCAAATTTTACTGATTATTGTCACTTTTTATCTTTAATATGTTGAAAAGCCGATATGTAAAATGCCAATAAAAAATGTAAAAAACGAATATGGACGGCACCGGCGGTTAAAGGGTTAAACAATGCTGCCTTTTAGCTTCGTAGAGCAGTATTAATCCGAACTCGACGCAATCACAATTGCCATATGGGCTAGCGTCAGAGTTAGACAGCATAAAAAAATATGTGTTTGTGTTTGCTGGCAAATGAAATGATATGAATGGGGTTTTGGACCACTTTTGTGTACATGTAGGATAAACTGGGCCAGGAGAAGGCCAAAGTGGGGTTCGAACCCGAGACCTCCGACTTTCCAAGCAGGCAGCTGTTGTGTATGCTAGTAATGTACGCCGGGATAAAAAAAAAATATTTCACGAAAAATTCGAGGGTAGGCTAACCCGATTCAAATGATAAATTCACCTATAAATACTATCATTTAAATCCCCACGTTCAGGCCTTATTCCAAAGAAATTTAAATGTGTCATTATAAAATAAAATAAAAATCATTGTTCAAACAGGGACGCGTTAATTCATCGCGCGTCCGCGCACCATATTTTTAGGCACAATTTTACGACTGGTAATTTTCACAGACATCGTAATGCACACAGCGTACACGTTGTTACGGATTAGACCAGTATTGGTATTCATCGCGGCGGAAGTTATCTACATATAAACGATATCCTAGTGGATTATTAATCACATTAAAGCCATAATATCTGGGCTGATTGTAGCTTAACAAACACTGCGTGATTGATATCTATAGTGTGGTAATTTCCTAATCCCACTTTAGCCGGGATTGTATTTCAGGAATGGTGCCGATATGATTGATGATCCCGTCATCGCCAGTCAGATCCCACCACACGCTGATCCATGTGCTGGTTTAATGTTTGGCCAGCGTCTGCGACGCTGGCCCAACATTAAAACAACACAGGGGCAACGTGTCATGTTTTTTGGGATAGGGTGTAGAAATCATTCGCGAAAAGAATCGGTGTTTGGTCTGTAATTGTACTGTTTTGTTTTAGAGATGGGGCTTCAACAAAACAAATGCCACACGAGGCCTGGGCCTAACCTGCTAACATTATTGATGTATTTATTGTGTTCCACACGTGATCAGTTGATATCACGCGACGTAATCTGCCAATCCCTCCTCGTCATGTAGTTGGGATGTAGATGGGTTCGGTGCCATCAATTTGATTTGATTGAGGCCCAGGTATGGAACTCCACCGACTCGGTGGAGTTCCATACCTGGGCCTCAAACCAATCAAATTGATTTATTCAGAAGAGCACGAGAGGCTTCTGCTGAAGGGTTATTTACACCGACGCATAATTATAGCGTATATTCTAATGCAATCCACGTATGCGGAAATTACTTGTTTTTTGGTCAGATTAATTCCAGGCAAGTGTTAATCAGGCATATATAGCGTGACATTTATTTTTTACAATTATCGATCTGTGATAGTAACTTTACAGCTCGTTACATAGCGCAGTTACATCCTCATACTAAATCCTTTCAGCGTGGGAACCATCTTTAGACGTGAGATTCTGACGTCTAATACGGTAGTTCTGAGCCTCCGATACAGCTTAGGCTGTCTTGAGTTTTACACCTTGGTGTCGCAAATCTTAGGCAACTAAGATAACACGTGGTTAAATGATGCAGCCCATCTGGTCCCATCTGTATCTCAATTAAAAAAAAAATTGAAATTTCAGGAATCCAGGCTTGTACATTCTATACTGAAAGATTCAATGTTATCCAGTGAATACATTATGTATCTTCACCTTGGAATTAAATGCGACGGTGGCCCAACATTAAATCAACATTGGGTCAACAGCGCGTGTTTGTCGTGATATATAATAATGGGGTTCTTAACTTCTGATTGAACTCCTGTCCATTCTGGATCAAGTACATGCTTTACATTGTGAACTACCGTCTTTGCCTTATTGAGATCGGGTTTTTACATAACAATCGGTTAATGTTGTGTCAGAAGGTCTTGACCCTTATGCTGGACCTTTGCTCCAAATATTGGCCCAATGATAGTTCAACATTGTGCGAATGCACCGTGTTTTTTGGAACAACGCTGTGCAATGTCGCAGTAATTGTCTGTTCTATATTTATCTGCCACTCCTTAAGTGATAGATACGGCACAAGAAATTATGTCCATCTAATTTGGCCCAGAAATTGAGAATCACAGCCAGAATTAACAGACATATCTGCATAGTTTTACTAAAATTTAAATGGATTTTCAGCTCGCAGAATGCCGTATATTTATACAATTATCTAACAATGCAATCACCCTTGTATTGCCTGAAAATTGGAACGAGTTTAGTAACGGTCAGAGACTCAGAGCTGTAACGACACGAAACGAAATGTGACTTCACACAGTTCTGACCGTTACATTAGAACAAAATTGGACACAAAAGTTTTGATTTCCAGACAATGATGTTTATTAGACATATGAACCATGACAAAATAATAACAAAAACATGCTAAACGAGAATAATTTACTGGGAGGAGAAATGCATGCTCCTGAAATTATATTGATTTATATATAAAGCTGCAGCTCTGAGGCAGCCGGCAATAGGCTGTCCTGTCCTGCCAAAATCAAATGACAGTAACTGCTTACTTTACAAGTAAGCAGTTACTGCATTATGGCTTTGCAGAGCAGTTGTGTTTATTTGTCAGTAATCCCGCCTTAATATTTTATTTCTCATCATATTCAGTTGCTCCAGGAGAGTCTCCCCTGCACGTGTAAGAAACGCCGACATAGCATCTCAGACAAAACAAGAAAAAAACATTATAACCATTTTTATGCAAATGCCGGATGGTATGATTTTTTCTTTATATTTTTCTGTATATTTATGCGTGTATCAAAAACAACTTGTTGAGTGGTTTACTGACTTAACCCTCAGGTTAACCGTTAAAGAGCTGAAATATTATTGTATAAACCAATAGAACAAAAAGTTATTATCAAGTTGAAATATAGACGTCCGAATATGACATCTATGTACATCAGATTCTGACGTCTATAGTAGGTCCCCGCGCTGAAAGGGTTAACGTGCTGATCACGTCTATAGCCGTTTTTAGCCTTTTTATTTATCCTTCAAACAAGAAAATTTGCAAGAGAAATGAACATAAAATTTGAAACATTGGGGTAGGCCTATATTTGTTTCAAATAATTATAATAAATAAATTTTACCCACTTGTGGGTCGCGCTAGCGAGACACAATTTCAAGTGTGCAAATAATTAAATTATTTAATGTAGCGCTTCGAGGGTTTACAAATATTTTCGTTTGAAGCTAACGTATTTGGCTCATATAGGCGTAGGCCTACTAATATTTACAATTTCACAATATTTTTTAAACGTTGTAGCAAGACATCATTCCAAGTAGATGTCGTGAACATGTATATCACAAAATTAGGCCCTTCCACTGATAATAGTTGATAAGTCCATTGATTAGTGCGTGTATTCCCGAATAGAATACTGGAATATTAAATACATGTTATGTAATTTGTATGATACTAAACTTCACGTATATACCAGACAGCAGGACTACCTTATTCTTTGAAATCAGAACGAACATTTAAGCAGGTATCTGTTATTCTTGCGGTTTCAAAACGCTTCGCTGTTGCACCTCTGTGTAAACATTTCCGTTTGAATGCCACAGCACGCGAAGTGGGAAAATCGGTCAAGGGCGTCTAGTCTATCCATTGGGACTGTATGGATTGCGCAGGGGGGGGGGGGATGTAGAAGTTCAATTATAACTGCTACACCAATAGTACTGGACAGTGGTATGATTTCATTTGCTGGTCCACCGCAGTAGAGATTAGAATTACTCATTCGCCAAGGTGATACCCACTACCTAATAAGATACACTCTATAAAGATTGGTTGATATGATACTATTTTGAACGTTGATGTAGGTATTGTTTGCATTATTTTTTACGGTTATGAAGACAACATTTCAGTTGAAAGCAGCAAACGTATAATAGATTCAAGCTTATAATATAAGCTTATAATATAAAATTAATCAAAACATTGATTGTATATATATGTCAATGATCAAAATAATATCAAGGTCATGCAAAGCAGTACAGCATTCACTCGTAGCGACTGCCCAGCAAACGCGAACATCAGCCCATTGTTGGTATGATGTTGGGCCAGGGTTGTAGACGGTGAACCAACATCTTACCAACATGGGGCCAATCTCTATTTTCTAGTATTTTATGAACAATTTGTATTATACTGTCATCATGGTCACGCAAAGGCAGACGGCAGTAACTGCTTACGTTTCAAGTGAGCGGTTACTGCTGTTTGCATTTGAAGACCAGAAATACCAGAACCGTTTACCCTGTCAGCACAATACACTGACCAAAAGCTGGTTCAATGTTAGGCCACCGTATGCGACGCTGGCCCTACATTGAACCAGAATCGGGTCAGTGTAGCGTGTTTTTGTTTTTCCCAATTAGATTGATCTGAATGTGAAACGCATTCTAAACCGATGTTTGGACATCGATGTCATCCCATCCAATCAAATGCCCAATAAATCGTAAGACCCATCTGTTCTAACACAGGTGGCACCACTCGCATGAACTGTAATTAAGACTAGACCCCTTTACAACGAAGGTAACAGACAAATATTCCATTCTTCAGATTCATTAGTTGAGGTAACAGCTCACCCACGCAAAGTGAATCTGAAAAAAGGAAAATCTGTCCTTCAGTTAAGGTCAGTAAAACGCCTCCTAATGTCAAGCAGTGTTAATAATGACATTAATATATATCTATTTCAATATATTGTTATGATAGAAATATAATAAATTCAGGCGTTTATGGAAGAATGGTCTATTTTAAGTTCTGATTAAAATGTGTGATATCGCTTTCATACCTTCATTGTATACCAAATTACAGCAACGTCCATGCGAGTGGCACCCCAATACAACAAACTATCAAATACACCGCTAACCCTTTAACCGCCAAATGATTCAATTGTAATTTTCACCCTCTTGAAGTTGTGTCTCGCTGACGCGATCCACAACTACAAGTGACTGAAAATTATTCAGATTGGACAAAATGGAGGGTAACTTTCTTCAAATCTTACCGATTGATGTTGCGTTTCATGTTTTTTTGAACATGTTAAAAGTTGTTACATTATGTTGCTAATAAAAAATGTAGAAACGAATATATTCGGGACGGGCGGTTAAAGGGCTGATATCGTATCGTTACCAAAACGCAATAGCGTGAAGGCTGACGCGAAAAGTTTTGATTTTTTGCGCCGGTTACATGGGAAATACAGGTAAATAATCGTCCAATTTCGCATCTGTTCGCGTGCAGAAGTATGTTTTTCGCTCTCGTGTTCGCCGGGTTGGTCTGTATTGCTCTTTACCTTAACCCGTACAACGCTGATATATTTTTGTATAAACCATGGAACAATAAGGATTTTTTTAATTTGAAATCAATATAAACGTCTTAGTTAGCTCTTTCCGCCTCATTTCAATACCTATGTTATGGATCTACGGCTATAAGCATTTTTTTTATTTTTTTCAGCGAGGGGACCGTTTTTTAGACGTGAAAATCTGACGTCTACGGACGTCAGATTCTGACGTCTAAAGACGGTCTCCGCGCCGAAAGGGTTATTGCCTTTGCTATGATAGATATCCTTCAAGGTCTTCAATGAATCAGCCGGCTTCAATTTAAATGTAATCATCTACTTCGATTAAGATCAGATAGAAATCTTTTTATTCGTTTTGACAGATTTACATATTATTAACCCTTTCAGTGCGGGGATCAACTTTAGACGTGAGATTTTGACGTCTAAAAACTCAGAATCTGATGTCTGAAATCGATGCCCACTGACAGTGTAAAATATTTAACATGGCCGTAGACCCATAACATGGGTATTCAAATGAAACGGAAAGAGCTAACTAAGACACTTAAAATGATGATTTCAAATTGGAAAATAAACTTTTGGTCTCTTGGTTATAGACTTGTAAGGGTTAATAAATCGCTAACGATATCGGCCTATACAGTAAGTTCATATAAAAGTATGCCACATCAACATGATCAGAGGGACACTTATAATGGACCAACGTCTGAGATGATGGTCCAACATTGAACCAATTATGCTACCCAAACGTAGATGAGAGAATGCGCAGATTTAATTTGAAGAGGCCGTCATTGACGTGATCGCCTAGTCACTTTGAGAGAGGAGAAACAACGATATTTATCTGAAAGACTCAGCCTGCAATGGCACATGCAAGTCATGCATGCGTCTCGGGTTCAAGCCCCGCTGATCCTGAGTGCCTCAGGATCAGCGGGGCTCGAACCCGGGGCGCATGCACGATTTGCGGAGCAGTCCGCCTCTCTTATCCAAGCGTCTCGTGTCTGCTTTGTTGTTAGAACATACTGTGTGGCTCGTGTTGTCGTTTGATTATAATTTTAATACGCAGCATTTCAAGAAATATTTCAATACATTAAATTTTAACTAAAAGTATCTCAATGGTGTGTCCCAATCACTATAGCAATATCGCAATTGTTGAAGTTATTGTGTATGCCCCAAATAATTATTCAAATGATTTCTTTACTGCCGCAGCGCAGCAAATGATTTAGTGCACAACAGATTATTACTTACATTAGGCCTATTTGAGCACCATCTGCGCACCATCATTTGGTGCGCACCAACAATGGTGCACACCAATTAAATACTTTCAGTTACAATTTGTTTTCTCAAAATGTTCCTCAAAAAGCTCCGTTCTCAAAATGTCATATATAATTTATATAAACACGTCAGTTTTTAGTCCAGGGTAAGTTTTATCCATTTGACACAAGTCGTTGAATCAATGTTGTTTTAACGTTGGTCCAACGTCGTAGGACGGTGGACCAACGTTGAACCAACATTGATTCGACGTCTTGTGTTAACTGGGAAGATTTTACCGTCGTACATGACATCATCTTGCACACCGAACACGAAACATTGAACCAATGTTGGGCTGAGGTCGTGGACCGCGGGCCAACATTGACCCAACATTGGTTCATTATCCCGTTTTTGCTGGGCGCATTATCACATCAGATCGAATATCAGATTCAAATAACAAAAAAGTGTTATGGAACGCAATTTGCGATCACCATATACAGATGGTACGACGACTTTGTATCCCTCTCACAAATGCAGATTTTGACATTTCTCTAGATTAAACTTCCTAACTGTAATAATATTTGTATTGTTCGCTCCCTGTCTGCTCTGCCAAACGGTAGTAGGCTATCTGCTTGTAGAGTAAGCGGCTATTGCCTTTTGGCTTTGCACGAGATATTTATATAAAGTATTACATATTTTTATAATTTATATCATGTATCTGCTTCATATAGGTCAACGGTTTTAACTTACTATTATAGTTTTTAACAGAAGCCTTGCAATGTTAATTGTATTATCATGATTATAATGCTTGTTTTTTATCAGTGGCCTCGCATGGGTGCTGGTCACCTGTTGCCAATTGCCTCTATATGTACATTTTCTGTCAGATAAATAAAGGTCTGAATTGCGCTAGCAATTCTCATCTCGAGGTGATGCGAACGAGGTGTTCAGAAAGGCGTCACCCAAAATCAAACTGTTGAATATTCCCTTATACTTGGTAAGCTCACAGCGGATAGAAAATGCGTCCTTTTTAATTCCTAACACTTTCAGCGCGGGGACCGACGTTAGACGTCAGAATCTGACGTCTATAGACGTAAGATTCTGACTGAACGGGTACAATTTTTAAAATGGCCGTAGACCCATAAAATAGGTTTTCAAATGAAGCAGAAAGAGCTGACTAAGACATTTAGGATGATTTCAAATTGAAAAACCCTTTGGTCTCCATCGTTTACACACAAATAGATAAGCAGTGTATTTGGGTTAAAGAGATTATTTTTCCCCATATGAAGATGGAAATTGCGTCAGCAATTCCAGCATCATACGAGCAAAAATGACCATCAAGAAAATAAATCGTAGCCGAAAATATTTCATTGGTGCGCAATAGCAACCGAAGGGTTACATCACACCACACTAACGAGCATCAGACAACCAGGCTGGGGGCTGACGTCCGTTGTATATTGACGCCAGTTTTTTTTGCGTGTGTCATATTTAGCGCATACCCGCGGCCTTCCGTGTATCAACCTGTCTGCGTCCAGTATATTAGACCATGGGCGAGCTATTATCGCCGGCCCAGGAGTGGCACGATTTGGATAAATTTAGCTCGGCAGCCTTATTTACGGCGTCCGGAAAGGCCATCGCCGTCTGTCAAACACGATACATTGACCCGATGTTGTTTTAATGCTGGCCCACCGTCGCAGACGGTGGATCAACATTGAAACAACGTTGGGTCCATGTCTCTGGTTTAGAACTTCTCACCTGTTCACGTTACACATTTATATTCCTGTATTTATATTTACCGTGTTTTCTTTTTGCCCTCCGCTCATTTTCATTGTTATCTTTGCTCTCTGCCCTCCTTACCTCACATTTCTGCCACGTTTATCTTCGTCTTTGTTGATTTGGCATTGTTCTTTAGATTATTCATTGTTTTTGAGGAGAGAATATCTGAGGCATTTTCTAGCTTGAAATGAGAAATAAATTGCTATTAACATGATTAAGATCGGGTAAAGATATGCTTCAAGCTGTAACTTCCCAGTTGATGTATATATGTTCCTCCATTGCATTTAAAAAGTGGAATGACATACAGCCAGATTCATAGAGCTTCTTTGAGCAAAAACAGTTTGATTTGCTATATTTGATTTGATTATATTTGATTTGATTTCATACTAACCCTGCTGAATTGTTAATTATGCAGCAGCTTATAACTCTCCTGGCCATGCCCATGTATGGTGCGAGCCCTCCCTATATAGTCCAAGAGATAAGGGTGATTTAACTAAAAAGTTTGACCAGGTCCGTGTTTGGTATCGTTGGAAAGGTTATCTATCCGGGAGTATGGAAAATTGATGCTGGGGTGTCGCCAGTGGTGGAATAGGTCACCAGAGGTCATTTAAGGTCACTACCCAAGGTCACTTAAAGAAAAAGTGTGATTTAACTAAAAACTTTGTGTTTCTTATTCGGGGAAAGGTTACCTATCTGGGACCGTGCAAAATGGGTGCTGGGGTGTCAGCCGTGATGGAATAGGTCACAAGAGGTCATTTAAGGTCATTATTCAAGGTCATATGACGAAAAAGGAGTGAGTTAAATAAAAACTTTGACCAGGTCTGTGTTTGGTATGATAGGATAGGTTATATACCCGAGAGTATGGACAATAGATGCTGGAGGGTCGGCAGTGGTAAAATAGGTTATCAGAGGTCATTTAAGGTCACTATCTAGGGTCATTTGAGGTGATAAAATAAGTTCTTTACCCAAGTTCATTTAATGAAAAAGTGTAATTTAACTAAAAACTTTGACTAAGTTTGCATTTGGCATCACTGGAAGGTTACCCATCTGGAACTATGAAAACTCGGTGCCTAGTGTCGCCAGTAATGGAATAGGTCACCAGAGGTCATTTAAGGTCATTAATCAAGGTCATGTGACTTAAAAAGGGCGATTCAACTAAAACCTTTGACCAGGTTTGTGTTTGGTATGATTGGATAGGTTATATACCCGACAGTTGGGACAATGGATGCTGGAGGGTCGGCAGTGGTTAAATAGGTCACCAGAGGTCATTTGAGCATTTAAGGTCACTACCTAGGGTCATTTGCGGTGATAAAATAAGGTCTTTACTCAAGGTTATTTCATGAAAAAAGTGTAACTTAACTAAAAACTTTGACTAGGTTTGTATTTCGTATGATTGGAAGTTTACCCATCTGGGACTATGAAAAATCGGTGCTGGGGTGTCGCCAGTGATGGAATAGGTCACCAGAGGTAGGTCATTAATCAAGGTCATGTGATGAAAAAAGGGCAATTCAACTAAAAGCTTTGGCCGCTTTGTGCTTGGCATCTTCGGAAAGGTTATCTATATCTGAGAGTCTGTAAAACGGGTGCTTTGATGTCGCTAATGGTGGAATAGGTTGACAAAGGTCATTTAAATTTACTGGCCATGGTCATTTGAAGAGCTAAGGGTGATTTAAAAAGAAACGTGGAGCAGGTTCTGATGGGACTTTCAGTTTTATTTAGGGGTTTCTAAAAGGAGGTAGTCCTATGGGATTCCAATAAAAGGGAGACGTCATTTAATTAACTCTTAAAATGCAAAATTGTGAATTCAAATTTTCAATCAACTGCTGGTTATGTATATCTATCTAGCACGTGGGGGATTTTCTATCCACGAACAAGTAAACATTTCTCAAGATGCCCAGTCGATGTTACTCTGGAACAGACCACAAAAAAGCCCGCAAATGATATGGACGATAACACTTTCCACCCGTTGGACAATTGTCGGGAAGCTGCTCTAGATGGCTGGTTTGTCAAATCTTGAGGAATCGTCACAAGAATCAAAATCGTACATAATAATTCGTGACAATTGTGATGTAGAAGAGGTAATCACTGCCCTTAGATCTACAATGAATCCTTTTAATGCTGAAGGTAGGCCTACTGACAACGCTAAGCTGTACCATTTGTCATCGGGGCGAGCAGCATCCAATGACATGAAAGACGATCTAATCAATGTTGTATATATAAGGGTACTACATGGGCAGACAAGAGCGTAAAGAAAATCCAGCCAGGTAAAAAAAGGTTTGAAAAACCAATCAAACGAAGGAAGATTACAAATTTCACAACTTATGCTAAAAAGATGAATATCCCTCAGAAGGATCTGAAAGTAAAAGAGGTTTTATGTACCAGGGATATATGGGGATGTCTTGTGTATTTGGCAGCGGTGCATAATCTAGAGTTGGAGCACGTGATGTCATATCCTATGACAATGGCTCCTCTATCACTTGCTCATATTGATGGTGCTATGAACAGAACAGACAAATCATCCCTGATGAGAAAACTGGAAAAAAGCCACAAATCAGAAATCCTGGACAAGCAGAATGTTAATGTGTGCTTAATTGACTTTATTTATTTCTTGCGAATGCTTCCACCACAGTTGACAGCAACTTTTTGGTGAAGTCGCAACATTTATCAACACACATGCATGTTTGGATGTAGACACTGTTCCCACAATCTGTGATACATACACTAATTAGCCAACCATTGAGGTTTTCAAACGTGATAGGATAGGAAATGCTGAAGCTACATACTCCATTCAAGGATGCAATCAAACCCGTCCAACATATTTCCAACATCGTGCACTGTTGTCTACGTCGTTCAAGTCTGCATTGATTGACTTTCTTGCCCACGAAATTAGGTCACATCATTACAAAGATATCATAAATGAGAAGACAGTGTTTTTTACGTGGAAACAATCATGCATTAAGTTTCAAGTGGATAATAATGAGGTAATCATCAGTGGTGTCGATGAGCTGTCCTGCCCTCACAACGAAGCTGACACACGGACACTATTGTATGCATCTTATGCTGCTGAAAACACATCCAATCCTCACATTGCTGTTCATTCAAGTGACACTGACATTTTTATTCGCCCCCTCCACTTTGCTTCTCAGTTAGATGTTCAGATATGGATGTACACTGGCATCAGTTCCTTGAACACTAGAAGGAATATTGATATTTCAAACATGGCAAACGTATGTGCCGCATTATTGGGATTTCATTCATTCCCCGGGTCTGACATCTCGACACCTTCATTAGACTGGGTCAGTCAGACATTGTCTGCCACTTTAGAGTACTACGTTTGTGCTCTCTACATGGTCAGCCGCACCAATTCATCAGATGCTAATGCAGCGCGATACAAAATAAACAATGACCAGACTGCCTGATGTCTCACCAGCTGGTCATGGATGGGAACTTGATGGCGAAACTTCTATGGTATGAGGGACCACATACACCAGCACTTGTTCGAAGTGACTTATCAGAAGAGGATATCAATATTGAAGATGAACAGATGCACCTGGCATCATCAGATAAAGACTGATTAATTCAAAGACATTATTTTCCTGGCAAATAAATGTTTAAAACGATACCTGACTTGGTTTAGGTTTATTTGAATCAATTTTATCTCTTCAAATCACCTATGTTAATCAGCGTAATTTACCCCTGGTGACCTATTTCACCACTGCCGTCACCCCAACACTCATTTCCAGACTTCCAGATAGATAACATTTCAAAAGATACAAAGTACGGACATAGTGAAAGTTTTCACTTAATAGTCTTTTCTATTCAAATTACCTTAAATACATTAAATGAATGACTTGGTGACCTATTTCACCACTGTTGGCACCCAATACCGTATCAGGCTCAATGGCAAATGATCATTTTCCAGACTCACAGATTAAAAACTTTCCCAACGTTACCTAACACACACCCAGTCGAAGTGTTTAGTTAAATCACCATATATCTTCAAATGACCTTGGGTAGTGACCTTAAATGACCTCTGGCGACCTGTTCCACTACTGGCGACACTCTATCACCCATTTCTTATATTCCCAGTTAGATAAGATTACAGTCGATACCATACACAAACGTGGTCGAAGTTTTTAGTTAAATCATCCTTTTTCGTCAATGACATTGAGTAAGGACCTTATATTATGACCGCAAGTGACCTTAGGTGGTGACCTTAAATGACCTCTTTTGACCTATTTCACCACAGCCAACCCTCCAGCAACCATTGTCCAAACTCTCGGGTATATAACCTATCCAATCATACCAAACACAAACCCGGTCAAAGTTTTTAGTTAAATCTCCCTTTTTCCGTCAGATGACCTTGATTAATGACCTTAAATAACCTCTGGTGACTTATTCCATCACTGGCGACACCCCAGCACCGATTTTTCATAGTCCCAGATAGGTAACCTTCCAATGATACCAAATACAAACCTAGTCAAAGTTTTTAGTTAAACTACACTTTTTTCATGAAATTACCTTGGGTAAAGACCTTATTTTATCACCGCAAATGACCCTAGGTAGTGACCTTAGATGACCTCTGGTGACCTATTCCACCACAGTCTTCACCCCAGCATTCTTTTTCTATGGTCCCAGACAGGTAACCCTTCCAATAATACGAAACACAAAGTTTGTCAAAGTTTTTAGTTAAAACACACTTTTTCTTTAAATGACCTTGGGTAGTGACCTTAAATGACCTCTGGTGACTTATTCCACCACTGGGGACACCCCAGCATCCATTTTCCATACTCCCGGATAAATAACCTTTCCAACGATACCAAACACAGACCTGGTCAAACTTTTTAGTTAAATCACCCTTATCTCCTGCTCTAATACAATGTGCATGCCAGCCTGGCTCTACTGTAACGACGACATGAAGAATATTCCTGGCCCGGCTGTGAAAGTTGAAAGCGTAATAATTGCTAAGAATCATATTTGATGCTGACGAAAATGTCCCTAAAACAAAGCTGTCATGGTTAGCAGTAAAATGACACATAATTTGCGGGCGAAACACGTGAGTCGCGTCGCTGGGGTAAATTTGAAGACAACTGCGTGTCAACCCCTCAAATTGAATAGTTAAAATTTTCACCCAGTTGAAATTGTGTCTCGCTACCGCAATCCACAACTTCAAGTGAGTGAAAATATTTGTTTAATTTGAGATCAAACTTTTACGCAATCTTGATGTTTAAATACACACTTCATTCCCAATAACATCATGATTTTAGTGATTTAATCTTCCAATAAAACACATTAACCCTTTAACCGCCGATGCCGCATATATTTGGGTTTTTATTTTTATTAGCACATTAAGTACCACCTTTTGAACATGTTCAAGATAAAATGTGCCATCAATCAGCAATATTTGAAACAGTTGACCTCCATTTTGTCAAATCTGAATAATTTTCACTCACTTGAAGTTGTGGATCGCGTCAGCGAGACACAACTTCAAATGGGTGAAAATTCAGTTTGAATAATTAGGCGATTAAAGGGTTAAAAACGACTATGGTCTTGCGTAGCGGGTTAATATATAAGATAACCTATACGGATCCGGTACTACAAGGGTTCATAAATCACTTATGTTTGTTTCAGGTTATGGGCTGACCACAACGACCGCTGGCTCTACATGCTGCTGGAGTACGTCTGCGGCGGCGAGCTGTTCTCCTACCTGCGGAACGCCGGGCGCTTCAACGTGAAGACCAGCAACTTCTACGCGTGTGAGATCATCAGCGCCCTAGAGTACCTGCACGCCCGGGAGATAGTGTATAGGGACCTGAAACCCGAGAACCTGCTGCTGGACAGGCAGGGTCATCTCAAACTCACAGATTTCGGCTTCGCCAAGTACCTGACCGACAGGTGAGTGACAACAAGCCCCAGTGGCTAAAACAGGTTTCAGCCACAGATTGACCCCGTACAAAATCGTGGGATATTTCTTTGGACGGTCATCTCAGACTTCCCCTCGAATAATCAGGTCGAAAATATTTTTTTAGAATCAGTAACATTTCAGTTACATGCACGCATGCTCAGCTCACAGGTTACACAGTCATTGAAAAGTTATCGACAGTTTTCGAACCTTGGGGTCGAGATCGCTCTCAGTCACCGTCATGTAGATTTTTTCGGGTAAAGCAAATACATCAATCCACGGCCTTGGAGAGGACGACACGTCTAAATGACAACAGGGCCCGTATTCTCGTACAAGTTACGATATATTGCGCAAGTTGACGCTGATCTCCCTTTCATTTGATTTTGGGAATAACCTCATTCATAACCTCCCAATAATGGTTCGATGTTTAGCCGGTGTCGCAGACGATGAGCGAACATCAAACACCCGTCCGTCCGGTTTATAGTCCAAAATTTAAAAAAGCGTATCTGCGGAACCTTTCTCTATTATTTTGTTGTGCGTATGAAAAGTTTTGCATGTGAATGAATATTGCGTTACATGACTTTCTGTACATTATGGATATATCGCGAAAACCTAGAAGTCGGCACTATGCCCTACTCTCCTCTAACTACGTCATATATAGTGTTAAACTGCCACTTTACAAAGTGGCAGCTCAGCACCTTCCAACTCCAAGGGGGAGATGTTAGGCCTACATTATATATTTTTGATGTATGCTGCTGTAACGACACACATTTCTCTAGAATATTGACGACCATCCACACCTGATGCAGAAAAATACATACCCAGTAAACACGCGGCATTGAACGATGTTGGGCCAGCGTCGTAGACGGTGGACCAACATTACAACATGTGTTCAATGTCTCGTGCTTACTGGGTAGTATAGACTATTCGAACCAAACTATATTTGTAATTTTAGCAATCAAGCCACGCCCATGTACTCTGAAAAGCTTACACTATTTAGAAACATATTCTTTTATATTTGTAATATTCCAGAGTATAAGTAAACAAATACTCTAGTACCCTCTCAATTGCATAACACATAGTAACTTATGGGAATAAATTTGCTCAATTTGTATGAGTCAATTTTGTTTTGCACACCAGGGCCCGTATTTTCGTACAAGGTACAAGATAGCGTAGGCTTCGGATTGGTCGAGATGGCCATCTCGACCTATCCGAAGCCTACGTTTTCTCGTAACTTGTACGAGAATCGTGAGAATACCATCTTTCACAACACGTTTTCTTACCCACTCGCACTCGCGTGAGACTGGCCAAGGGAAGATGGAGAATACAGACTCTGGACATCATTTTTTTATTACAGCCGCATTGGCCTCGTTTTCCTACTGGTCGTACTGAGGATGTTCCAGTCATTGAACACATTGTAATACTGACCTCAACGGTTCAGAATATCACCAAATTGTGCTTTCAAGCAATGGACCGACGGCAAATCATTTATTGCCTACGTTGTCATCGAAATACTGCTCGTTGTATTCCTCATGTGACACCATGGCCATTCAATTATTACCCTTTAACCGTCAGTGGTAATCAAATTCGTTTTTGAATTTGTTTATTGGCACCCCAGCATTCCAACGTATTAAAGATAAAACGTGACATCAATTGGCAATACTAATATTTCATTATAGTTGACCTCCATTTTGTCAAATCTGAATAATTCTCACTCACTTGAAGTTGTGAATCGCGTCAGCGAGGCACAACTTCAAGTGGGTGAAAATTCAAATTGCATACCTTGACGGTTAAAGGGTGAAACATCAATCCGTGATAAACAATCAGCATAATCCAGATATTCAGCGCGCACTTTTGTTCCTCTCTTGTTGCAGGACGTGGACGTTATGCGGGACACCTGAGTACCTGGCGCCAGAAATCATACAAAACAAAGGCCACAACAAAGCCGTAGACTGGTGGGCGTTAGGCATTTTGTTATACGAGATGCTGGTGGGGTGAGTGCCACAAAGCGAACACGAGAACATGGGGACCAAAGGGTTTTTTTCGATTTGAAATCATCATAAATGTCTTGGTCAGCTATTTAGGCTTCATTTAAATTTTCTTTTTATTTATTAGGCTTTATATACACAAATATACAATAATCGTAAAATATGCAATTGTAAGTAAAATTGTGTACATCAGGATGTCGAATACAGGTGTCCAGCACCCTAACTAAGTTCGACATGCAGGATAAAATGTATTTACATGGTAATTACAGTTAAAATTACACTTAAAAGTAAAATTAAATAGAAATGTATTATACTTAATTTTTGTTTACCGCGCTAAAACCAGAGATAAAATAACTACATATGATTATAAACGTAGCAAAAAAACCCTCTAAAAAGCGTGGAAACTTGTAAAACAACTACAAGTAGAGCAATTTTTAAAATCATGCAACTTTATACATGGTAATTACAATTAAAAGTTAAATTAAATAAAAATATATTATACATAATTTTTGTTTCCCGCGCTCAAACCAAAGATAAAATAACTACATATTAGTATGAAAGTAGAAAAAAACCCTTTGGAGAGCGTAGAAACTTATAAAACAACTACAAGTGGAGCAATTTTTAAAAGCATGGAACTTTATAATAATATCATTAGTTTACAGTTTTATAAAGTCTTACTTATGTTATCATGGTTATGGGTCTACGACGATTATAAATATTTTAATTATTTCAGTGCGGGGATCCACTTTAGACGTCAGAATCTGACGTCAGATTCTGACGTCTAAAGTCGATCCCCGCGCTATAAGCATGATAAGGGGTAATGTCGCCTTGTTGGGCCAACTTCGGGATTTGTTTTTAATAGAATTTCATTAATACGAACTGTTATGAATACATAATATTTGGATTGGTCGAGACCTGTAGTGATCAGGTAATATTGTGGCTCTAGAATCAATTAGATTAGACAAAAAAAATGCACATCTCTCAGAACAAATTGGCTTCATCTGAGTGTCTCTTACGTGTGATGATTTTTCTACATTTCAGGTATCCCCCATTTTTTGACGATAATCCATTTGGAATCTATGAAAAAATATTAGCAGGGAAGATCGAATGGCCCAAAAGCATAGACCCAAAAGCGAAGTAAGCCCACCTGACCATGCTGACCACTTCCGAGCAGAGACAAGACGTTGAATCAATGTTGGTTCAACGTTGGTCCGGCGTCGTAGACGGTGGATCGACGTTAAACAAACATTGATTTAACGTCTTGTGTCTGCTGAGTTAGGTTGTATATTTTATTTATCATGTTTTCAAATGATCCGATGACAACTAAATAATAAAAATAACGACCAGTTTATATTTGCGCTTTTAAGAAATGTTCACTGAAACATGCAGATTATGATATTTTGTTGTATATTGGCGCAATGTTTTTATTTCGGATTTCTAGCATTTCAAGATATGTCTATTTATTACAGAGATTTAATCAAGAAACTTTTAGTAGCAGATCGCACTCGACGACTAGGCAGCATGAGGGTAAGTCTCGGTGGATACAAGTTCCACTTGTGAACTCTGCCTCTGTTTCACACCCCAATTAGCAACACGAGAAGTCGAGCCATTGTTGGGTCAAGGTCTCGTGTTTGCTGGGTAGGTATGAAACAGTGACAGAGTGTATTGACCTGGAAAAGGTCTATGTCGTGTTTGGAGCGACATATATGTCGCTCCACACACGACATAGGCATTTTTCAGGTCTAGTCCGAGCCCGCAGGGTGTACAGTCCCTACAGTGCAAAGTGTGACCATGCACTGTCATCTCGTCTGCCAACTCGTGCCGACAGCCTCGTTTTCATTTTACAATAGACAATAGACAATAGACAATAGACAATAATTTATTCAAACTCTGGCCGGGGTGGCATGGAGTGTAATATATATGAAATTAAACAATACATCTTTTATACACATAATTATAAAGATTATAAACAATAACAGAAAAAATACAATGTAAGCAGCAATCAAATGTAAAGATCTAAAATATTGAAAGATTCTTTTAAATATTTAACTAATTTTTTTATCACATTTGGATTTTGACTTGACATAATGTTTTTAAACTTTAAAACGTTTGGTCGTTGGTGACAATATTTGGGTAGAAATTGGTTTCTTACTTCAGACAAGATTGAACATTCTAAAACAAAATGAAATTCATCACATAGTGTGTTGTTATTACAAAAAATACATATTCTATTGATTCTTGGTGTGTTGTGTAACGTCCGACTTCAATAGGTAGCTTGTGGTTACAGGTTCTAAATTTACAAAATGTTTTTCTTTCGTACAATGGTAAAAAACAAAGATAATTTTCGAATTTAAATTCCGTCTAAAAAATACAATACAAAGTACATTTACTAGATTCGTTTATCTCATTTCGCCATTGTTGTTCGTATTGGTCTTCTAATCGTTGTTTGATGACCATATGAAAATTAGAAAGATTACCACTGTTGTTTCGAGGCATTACAAACATATTGGAAAAACCAGTATGGTCTAGTATATGTTTAATAGTGTCTAGCCATTTAGAGGATAATGTCCTATTATCGGAGTAGTGACAAAGTAAATTATAAAAGCGGCTTGACTACTTGTTCTCGTCGTCTGACACTAACTTACACTAAAAAGAAATCATTCGAGTTTTAATATATACAGAAAGTGGAAAGCGCCCAGTCTCTCCGTAAACCATACAACTAGGTGTTGACTGTTTGAGACCTAATACATACTTTAAATATTTGAGGTAAAGTCTATCTAAAATTAAAACGTTTTCATCTCCCCAAACTTCACAGCCATACAACAGAATTGGCAAAATCAATGAATCAAACAGTTCTAGCTGTAAGTCAATGGGTAGATCGAGCTCTTTTGATTTCTTCAATAATGCAAACATAGCTTTTCTAGATTGCACTACTAGGTGTGTTTTGTGACGAACAAACGAACCATTGTAATTAAAAAATACACCTAGATACTTAAATGAATCAACGATTGATATATTTTTCCCGTTCAGTTTAAAGTTAAAATTACCTCTGTATCTAGCCTTTGAAAAAATGATAATTTCTGTTTTTTCTGTACAGAACAACCAGAATTTCATAGAGGGGGGGTGGGTGCAGACAGACACCTATGTGGTGAGTTGTCGGTAGTTTGAGACGCACGTTCTATCGGTGGGTGGTTCACAGAAATAAGAGGCATTTAATAGGGACCGCTCAGCTAGGCTAAAAATAATATGTTTGGCCATATACCTGGTTTTACTTTCATGTCCAGCTTCAATCGAATCCCAAATGTTGCGTGATGCTCACGTAGCATCTTGATTACACCCCTTCAAGCGCTAAGCACGACTATAGTCGTTTTTATCCCACCTTTTGATTTTTACGCCTTTTATTAGCTTTGATGTATACCTACGCTTTTGTATTTTTTAATCTTGGGCCAAAAATCGAAATGCTATTTCTCTGTGAGTTTTCATCCAATCGGCTTGAAATTTGAACAATTATTTCGGCATCTGGCAGTCTGCTATGACTTTCACATGTTTTAGCTAGGTTAAAAACTGCAATAGCTGAGGCTGAAAAGAACTTAAATTGTGGTTATTGAGGTTATAAATTCATATATAGGACACCACATTGACACTATATATAATTATTAAAAAATCAATTTTAATTGGGTAAACTCTTAAGCCGCAGTTCCTGCTGTTTCTTTCGCACTGCAGATTTTATAGCAAAACACAGCAAACACGACACATTGAAACAATGCTGGTTTAATGTTGGACCAGCGTTTGCTGGGCAGTGTTTTTTTCTTCATTGATCAGTGTACTAGATTTCTCCAATCTTCGGAAGAAGGTTATTAGCTCCCGCTGTCACCGAAGGTGCAACGGCGTGAGCTATGGAATCAGCCTCCGTCCGGTTATTT
The DNA here is from genome assembly GCA_964017125.1 of Flabesymbios commensalis. Classification (NCBI taxonomy): domain Eukaryota; kingdom Metazoa; phylum Annelida; class Polychaeta; order Terebellida; family Flabelligeridae; genus Flabesymbios; species Flabesymbios commensalis. The sequence goes on along the minus strand of OZ024916.1, from coordinate 31,026,370 downwards.
TTCTCTTCTTTTGAATATAACTTTGGAAGAAAATAACATAGGATAAATAATTCTAGGTATGTGGGTCACTCCATGTGGATAATGGTGGACAGGTTAAAATATATTTATCTGATTTCAATTCTGTGAAACGCATTGACGTCACTCGGTGAAAACAAGGTTATATAACACCCCCTCCCCCATACTTTATTCTGAGAAACGCAGTGACGTCAATCGGTGAAAACAAGGTTATATAAGAACCCTTCCCCATACTTCATTGTATTAGGCAGCTCGGTGAAAACGAAGGTGGTCGAGGTCATTGGGTTTCACAAAATACGGAGGGTCAGAGAGCTTTAGACGTTTTGACACACACTTCGTTTCCAGAGCAGATCTCGAAAACTACTAGGCCGATTACAGTCATATTGCACATATACATGATCTCTAATGCTTCTCCAAGGTCACTAGCTGTGCCTTTTCAGGTTTTTATACCTTGACCATGATGTTGACCCAGCACTCTGACCTATATTATAGCATCAGTATATACGATTAAGATATTTGGTGGAATATCATGAAAACCGCCCAAGATAACTAGACCATTGCTATAGAACAAAATTTGAGGTTTAAGGAGAGGATGTACCCTGACAAATTTTAACGTGATTAAATTCAAAATGGCCGCGTATCGGCCATTATTTAGTTTCACATGCCCGATATTTGGTAAACCGTGCTAGATTGCTAGACCATTACTATAAGATAAAATGTGAGGTTTAAGGGGACGATTCACCCCAAATATTTTTAGCTCGATCGAATTCAAAATGGTCAACAATTGGCCATTATTTACTTTGATAGGCCTGATATTAACAGTGCTAGATAGCTAGACCATCACTATAAAACAATATTATGTGAGATTTCAAGAGAGGATCATCCAGAATTGTAGTAACTCGAGCTAATTCAAAATGGCCGACAATCGGACATTATTTACCTTGATAGGCCTCACATCGGGTAAACCGAGCTAGATAGCTGAACCATTACTATGAAACAAAATGTGAGGTTTCAGGGGAGGATGCACCCTGAAAAATTTGCACTTGATAATTCAAAATGGCCGACTCTCGACAATTGTTTACTCTAACATACCTTATATCCGTTAAACCATGCTTGATAGACATACCACTACTATGAAACAAGCTGTGAGATGTCCGGAAGGGATATGCCCTAAAAAAATTCAACCTTATCTAATAAATGGCTGACTTTCTGCTCTTATTGGTAATAATATACTTAATATCTAACAAACCGTGGTAGTTATAACTAGACCATTACTTTGATACAGATAGTAGTGATTCTTGACAGGAAGGTTACGTTTTTGGTCGAGTTGGTTTGTTGTCTTTCCGTCGGATTACTTAAAAAGTTACAGACAAATTCCCATGATATTTTTTACCTGAGGCGTGTCTCGGTTAGATTTTTGGGATGATCTGAATCAGGATCTCATAATCCGGATCTCACAGATTTGCATGAAACTTTTATCTCTGGCCAAGGACCAAACCATTAAATTGTGGGAATGATCCGGATTACGATTGGGATCCGGATTAAGATCATTAATTCCAATGGAGGTTTCGTTCTTGTTCTTACTCTTAGACTTGGACTGATCTTTGACCCATCCTAGGACTACATTAATAACATTACACAAAAATCGCTTCAATCAAATTCTAATTCGTGGCGAGATCACTTAGACTTCTGTAGTCTTGTATTAAATAAGATTAAACATTTTGCTGTAGTATTGATACAGACCTACATTTATACCAAACAAAACCTTTTATATTGTAAAGAAAATATTGTTTTCATAGAGTACATATCCCGATTTAAAATCATGAGAGTGTGACATCCCTGTGTACCCACAATACGTGCTTAACAATATCAGTTGCAATAAACATAAAAATCGCAAACTGTCAGAAACACAATAGTACTTTAAAGAGTTTATATGTAAATGTTAACCACTGACTTTCTCTGTGAAGCTAAACGTATGTACTTACTTGTAAAGTTAGTACATACTGCCTTTTGGCACCGTGTTTTTATTAGCACACGTGTGTAACGTATTTTCAAAATGCTCTCAAATTAAAAAGACAGTGATATATTATGGTCTAAATTTCACAAATAAATTTCTTTTTCAGTCACTTGAAGTAGTGGATCGCGGTAGCGAGACACAACTTCAAGTGACGGAAAATTGTAATTTGAGAGTTCCGAGCTCGAAGGTTAACTGAGTAGCACTCATGATGTGTACATGTTTTCAGATTGGCGGCGAGGATGTGAAGCGACATAGATGGTTCGTAGAAATAAACTGGGACGATGTATTCAATAAAAAATTACCGGTTAGTCAATTTTTCCATATTGTCCACTCGGACACGAAGGGTCGCACCTGTTACTCGTTAGAGTGGCAGATACGACCCTTTATATCCAAGGCGCCGATTAGTCACACTGATATATCAACTAAAATTTTGCATTAAAACGACATTTTAACAAGTTTAATCAGATTGTACCAAGTACCATACAAATTAAATCCGCGTGACATGGCACATGTGTGTAGATTTACACTGCTTCAAGTGCCGTCATTGGATTGGATAAGTGGAAGAGCATTTCAGATAAAATTTACATTTCTTATATCTAATGTTAACCATTTGATCTAATATTATCTAATAGGAATTTTATTTCACCTGAAGTTGTGTCTCGCTGACGCGATCCATAACTTCAAGTGACTGAAAATTATTCAGATTTGACGGAATGAAGGTTAACTATTTTAAAATCTTACTGATTGATGTCACGTTTTTTATCTTTAACACCTTCAAAATATTAATAAGCTAATGAAAATTCAAAAAGAAAATATAATCGGGACTGAATCCTTAAATACGTTTTCAGATAAAATAAAAACGGGAAAAAATATGTTAGGCCCATGCCACACTTTGTACTGCTTTGTTATTAGTTTTAGAAATATGTTTGTCAATCACTGTTTGAGATGCCGTGTGTTGTTTTACAGCCACCCATCGTGCCACGGGTTCGACACCGTGGTGACACCAGAAATTTCTACGAGTACCCGGAGCTAGACGCCAACCAGGTAGCGCACGTGGTGTGCCGCCTGCTAGGCTTACAGTTGTTTGATAATTTGCCTAGCAAACACGTGACGTTGAACCAATGTCGGGTTAATGTTGGACAACATTAGCCCAACACTGGCTCAACGTCTCTTATTTGCTGGGGGTGCAGCGGCGAAAATATTGACGGATCTGTTACATTGCGAACACATATTTGAAACTACATTTTTTCATACACTTGAGGCTGTATTTTGCGGACAAGAAACACAAATTTACGTTGTTTAAACTATTACATTATCTGAACATGCGACAGAAAAATAATTCAGTCTTTCGAAATATATTCCCTTTGTTATGCAAATACAAATATATAGGAAGATCTGTCATACTTTTCGTTGCTGCCACTTATGACCCGCCCCCACTAGAATTGATTGTTAGTGTGCCATTTTGTCACACCCCTCCCCCCAACGTTTAACAAGGAACTATGTTATGAAAAAGGGCTACTGACGCATGATAACATGCCACGTCCAGCTAAATTGACAAATTATGTAGAAGATGGTAACTTTTCTTATAAATAAGCATGATAACAATAACCTAGCCAGCAAGCACGATACATTGACCCAATGCTGGTTTAATGTTGGTCCAGCGTTAAAGAATTATAACTTTGTCTGTGTGTGATATCGCTTTCATACCTTCATTGTATACTCAATTACAGTTCATGCAAGTGGTGCCACCTATAGTCGCAAGTTTTCATCAACAACTTCTTGTCAGCGTTTAGCATCCTGTTAGATGAAGTTGTGTAAACTACTAACATAACTTAAGTGCATGAAGCTGCTTCCAAGTTTACTGTAGGGATTAAAGGGACACATGTATCTACCAGCTCACGACGTCGAGCAATTACTCGTTTTTTGCATGGCAGAATAATGATTGATACTGCATGTGTGTGTGTGGTTTTTTTCTCGATTTTGCCTCAAGTATAAAATCACTGGTAGGCCTACTAATCGTACTAGTAAAATTAATTGTATAAAAAAACTACAATCCCTCACAAAACCAATCTGTCATTTGAGTTATTATATATGACAATTTTATAAAACCGGCACATTTTATTCACCTTGAGGTGGGAATTGCGATAGCAATTCCCACCTCAAGGTGAATGAAAATTAGAGTAAAACATAAATTAATACTCTAAGGGCAGATTTAGTCCGTGTTACGCAAGCCAGTAATAAGAAATAGCAAGCAATTGCTAACACTTCGTCATTCTTACAACTTACTGTATTTATATTTCATAGATAATTATTATTTTTGCTAACATTAAAGCACAGCTATGTAAATCATCTTCCCTAAAGCAAGGCTTGACTCTGCGAGGTTGTCAGGCAAGAATATAATAGCAGAAAATAATAGCAAAAACTCTAGCCCCCCCCTCCAGATATCTAATGCTGCGTCCCTGAATATACAATGATCAGGACAATTCCATTCAACAAAGGGTCTTAGGCCCCTGTGGTCCACGGAATTGACATAGAACCACAATCATCCACATTCAATTCTATAATTCTAACTCTGTGTATTTTTTTCTTTCAGCCACCTATCATCCCCAAAGTGAGAAGTGAAGGAGATACCAATAACTTTGAGGAGTATCCCGAAGACGGGTGGAAGGACGCCGCCCCGGCCGACCCCAAGCACCAGGCATTGTTTGTGGACTTCTAACCACCCGCCACACCCCACAACCAGCGTACACGTGACGTTCACCCAGTGGAGGGGTAATGTTGGGCCAGCTTCGAAGACGCTGGGCCAACATTAACCCAACACTGGGTCAACGTCACGTGTTTTCTGGGATCGTCGTCCAGATTTTTTAGGGAATATCCACACACCCATTATCGAGTACACTGGGCACTCATATTGTTGGCGATGTGTACGCCCATACTGTACATGTACACGTGTACGCCCATACTGTACATGTACACGTGTACATTCAATGGCGCTGATTGGATACTAAGGTATTACATAGGTCTCTAGATTGCAAACATTTCACACGTTCGTCGCTGTTGGTTCACCCTGGTATTGAAATGGTCGTAGGCCTACCTGGCACTTTACAAACTGGCAGATATTGTTGAAGGAAGACATTGTGCTCACTGGGGTTTCTGTTGGATGTGATACATTATAGCCGTTTCAGTGCTACAATGTTGCTCTACTTTTGAAGCTGGAATTGCAATCGCAGGGGTTACATACCTCCTATATTTCTTACATATATATTTGATTGATCATCCATCCTATGTATTTAAGAAAAATCCTGTATTTTGGTTTTTTTTTTAAAACCCAGCAAAACACACAGACTGTATATTGTAGTCTTGACTATGATCATTTGTCAATATCATCATCTGAAATGTCGATCACGGCAGATCCGTTGTATGCTACAAAATGCACATTTTAAATTAAAAAACGTTTTCTTGTTTCTAAAATTAAATTTTCAAGCAGTTTATAATTTCAATGAATAGCCCGAGCCATAGCATATTGATAAAATATATTTTTGAGAAATACACACAAGCTTTTTAAAATGTTTATTTTATCCAATAAGTCTTTTACAAATTGCTATGAATTTCCTATCAAACTCCTATATTTTCTATATTCATTTGTCAGAAAATGGTTGTCACCCCTGTAAACGAGATTTCCAGTTTCAAATGGAAGGACAAACTCTCATCTCTATAATATACATTTTTTTTAAATTGTGACATTGTTGTCTGTTGCCATGTAGCTTCCCCAGGTTATTCATTTAACTTTCAGGGTGTATTCAACTCTTAAAGCGTCAAATATAATTATTACAATGCTCACCCACTTTTAAGTTGTGGGTCGCGGTAGCGAGACCCTACTTTAAGTGGGTGAGCATTGTGAAAATTACACACATGTGAACTAATATTAATTTGTGAACTAATATCTTACTGATTAGATTCGTACTTCTCATGCAAAATCCGTTCTTAAGTCCTAGCACTAATAACTTGAAAATGTGATTGTCGCTTGACACCGATTGCTGCATTGTTGTGTGGCATTTCTCAATTTCAAATGAAAGAGAAATCATTATCTTAAACATCTCTTGGCGATATAGGGCTGGACGTGAGGGCTTGTCCGCCCCGACGTAATAAATCATAGTAGTTAAAATATATTTTAATACCTAGCCCTTGTTCTTCTAAATTACTTGTTATCTTTCATTCATTTCAGCTGGATTTGCTAAATCAATTTCCAGCTTGACAGACGAAAACTATATCTATGTGAATATGAAAAATAGAGAATTACCTACTAATAATCATGATAATGGATTCTATTATTTGTTGATTATCTGCCGCGAACTATTTTATCAATTTCTATAGCATTTTAGTTATTTTGAAAATCGTCTTGAAAACATAAATATAGGGTCGATCCATTGGTATTTAAGTCTCCACCCACTATGTGGTGGTGAAGACTTATTGTTTTTGCTGAGTCCGCCCGCCGCCGCCGCTTGTTTCTGCTCTCACTCAAAAACCCCTACTCGGATTATTTCCAAATATTTACAGTATGCATACTGGCCCTGGGGAATTTGCCTGGTAATTTTTTTTTTCGTTTTTCAGTTTCTTCAACAAAATCCAAGATGGCCGCGAAAATCCTATGGCGCACGCTAGAGCTCAAACCGCTTCATCGATTTGTTTCATGTTTGGTTTAAAGGAAAGACCTTACCCTGGCCGTGAGCTGAAAAGCCTTTGGTGTGATTCTGATATTAAAAACTTTGAATTTTTTACGTTTTTGTATTTTAGCGGATATTTCTGTTCTGCTCATTTTGGCCATCATCAAAATTTAGTAATATAGCCATACACCCCTACTCGGATTATTTCTAAATATTTGCAGTATGCATATTGGCCCTAGGAAATTTGCCCTGTAAAATTTCTTCGGCGTTTTCCAGCTTCTTCAACAAAATCCAAGATGGCCCCGGAAATTTTATGTCGCTCTCTACAGCTTGAACCGCTTTGTGGATTTGTTTCATGTTTGGTTTAAGAGAAAGACCTTACCCTGCACATGTGCTGATTAGTTTTTGGTGTGATTCCGATAATAAAAACTTTGATTTTTTTACGTTTCAGAATTTTAGTGGATATTTCAGTTTTGTTCATGTTGGCTATGATCAAAATTTGGTAATATAGCTATACACCCCTGCTCGCATTATTTCTGAATATTTGTTGGCCCTAGGGAATTTGCCCGGTAATTTTTTCTAGGGTTTTTCAACAAAATCCAAGATGGCCGCCAAAATCCTATGTCACTCTCTAGAGCTTAAACTGCTTTATGGATTTGTTTCATGTTTTGTTTAAAGGAGTAACCCTACCCTGGATGTGTGCTGATTAGTTTTTTGTGTGATTATGATAATAAAAACTTAATTTTTTTACTTTTTAGGATTTCAGCTGATATTTCAGTTTTGCTCATTTTGGCTATTATCAAAATTTGGTAATATGATTATAAAGCTCAAATTTTATCTTTTGTGTATGCTCGGTGGCCCTGAGAAAAAAGTCAGGAGAATTGTTTTTCTTTTTTTATTTTTTCAACAAAATTCAAGATCACATGTTACTCTGAAGATCTTGAACTGCCTCACCGATTTGTTCCAAGGGAGCAACTTACCCTGGCCATATGTTGATTAGATTTTGGTGTGATTATAACATCACATTTTAACGAGGTTTACATAAAAATTTGGTGACAGTACTGTATTTCTCTATAATTATGTACTATATGGGGCGGGTGGAGACGCAAGCTTTGCCCCTCAGGTAAATCTAGTATTATATCATACTTGGACGGAATGTAGTCGCACAAGGATATCAGTCTGTGTGTACATGTATAGCTATCCACTAATAAAATCATTAAGGAAAGTTCATAAGTCCCTAATTTACCGGTGGTGGATGGGTACTAAGAGGATGTACACAATCCATGTTCCCTTCAAAATCTCATGCAATATCGCTGACCCCCCCCCCATAAAAAATAAACTTCACTCGAGCCTTCTAATAAAGATAATTTTTAGTTGTATTTAGTTATGTTACTGTCATTTGATCTACATTTGAATTTTATCCCTTGTAGAAAATTTGTACATAATGAATGCCCCCCCTCTCCAGTAAAATGAATGCCCGAACTTATATTTTGTGCGAAATCAATAGCCCCTCCCCCCCTTCTCTTATATCGCCACCTTGGATATGAAAGGGTTTATCTTTTATTTTGCAAAGTTGCAGATAAATCCTTTCATTTTCAAGATACGGCATGTTGTGCTTTCAATATCATAACTGAAGTTTATGCTCGTTTGATATAATCATTATTGCCACGCTATATGGACCCGTTAAAATATTTAATAGTTGATACGAAAAAAACAAAGATAGTGAAAGCATAATTATGCACATAATTTAAATTAAATAGAATGATTACTTTTTAGTTACTAAATACATATATTTTATATAGCAGTTCCTTTTTAAATAATATTCATATAGTCCACCTTTAAAATATTTTATCAACTCGATAGATGTTTTTTTTTGTTAATTGAGATGTCAACATTTTATTGCTATTTTTTGTGGAAATACGATGAAAATATATTTATTGTGTTGTATAAATATCATCTAGTCACCGCGTGGGAAGCAAGCAGGAAATAAGAGCGTCTATAATTTAAGATAATATACCATTTACCCGCTAATTAACAGATTAAGTTTTTTAAATTTATATTTGCAACTAGCCTACATGAAGTTGTTCCTCGCTACCGCAACCCACAAATTTAAGTGGGTGAAAATTACTCAATAAAATTATTTGTTTAAGCTGAGACCAAACATTTGCAAATCTGGATTTTTAAACAGCCATTTCAGTTCCAATATAACGGTGATTTGATCAGCGATTGAAACGGATTTAAAAAAGACTATGGTCGAGCTTAGCGGGTAAACGGTTAAACACAAAACACCTTATACTATAACGGTTATAGAACTGTAGAATTCTTAGGCTAGGAAATGTTTAATTAAGCATTCCACCAAAGAGAAATGACTTTCTCTATTTAGGTTATTAGATGCCATAATTACGTTATATATAATAATAAACGGTGAACAATACCCAGCAGACAAACGACGTTGAATCAATGTTGGTTTAACGTTGGTCCAACGTCGTAGACGGTGGACCAACGGTAAACCAACATTGGCTTAACGTATTGTGTCTGCTGGGCAGGGTTATTGCTATCTTACATACTACACTGTAATCAGTGATAATCCACTGAAATATGCATTTCGCTAAAGCGGTTGATAAATTCAAGCGGACGAAGTTTATATTTGTGGGTTTTTTTTCGTTTGCCGAATTTGTATTCAAAGCAGACCTTCTTTAAAGTAGTTCTATGGTTCTTGTATCTAGGGAGTTGTGTTATCCAGTGAAATTTCAAACTACACTCTGTCAACAGAGACAAAATTTCAATTGCTTTCATTTATGTATGGCAACATAACTGCGCCATCAACGCGTATTAACCCTTGTGCTGCTTGACCGTACAATTTACGTTTTCAAGCAATTTTCAGACTAAATAAAATTCCAATAAAATTTGTAACGTATATTTTAGTAGATGCACTCAGTTAATCAACTAATTCACTCTGGAAGATGTCTATTTTTTATAAATAATAACAATAAATAATTTTTCATTGATTTGAAGCTTGAAAATTTGCTGGTAATTCCAGCTTCAAATCAACAAAAAATACTCACAAACAATTGAGCAGTACTAGGGTTAAATATCAGTGGCATATTTCAAGGGGCGTTGGTGGTAGATGCCACAAACAAAACGTGTAAAATAGTCTTAGATTCTTAGATTCAATTACATCTGAGACATATTGCATTGACGTATACCACCTTCTGTCAATGCAAAATGTTCAACGTCCAGCTAATTCTGTGTACGAATAATAGTTGTGTTGTGATTATTGGTATTTATGTGCCCTATGTAAATTAAAGCCTGGCCTAAATGCTGAATTTACGTGAGAGGTCTATAATAATTATGGATGAAGGCCTGACGTGCCCTCCCAGCAAACACGACACATTGAAACAATGTTGGTTTAATGTTAGCCCACCGTCTGCGACGCTGGCCCAACATCGTGTCAATATGTCGTGCTTGCTGACCTTGCTGGGCTGGCTATTAAAGCCAGCGCCTTGATATCCGCACTGGTACGACTCGACTGCCCTTTATGCATTTTCTAGCACGAATACATTTGAGATGACACCAGTCTGGATCCAAGTCTGAAAATATCATATAATGACGTCACGCGGTCCGGGAGTGGCAGTATGGGATTATTTAGATCTTGTCCCATTCACAGCGGAAGCGCAACATTGACAAATCACTATCGAAAAATGGTAGATTGATAAATTAATAGTATTATTTATTCTTTCGGGGGTATTTCAACTTATCGACATTGTATTAAATGTAGATAGGATGCTTACTTTCAGAATTTTTAAACACATATCATTTTTTTTATTTTGAAATCTAAATGTAAAAACGTACTTTGCTGGAAATACGACTAATTTGATTAAAACCATGTACATGTAATAATATTATTGTTTCAACCAACCCCCTCCCCCACCCACCCTAACACACGTTTATATGTTGCTTACTTTACATAATCCCTCAGCCAAGAGACAATTAACCTGTTTTACTTCACTAGCTAATCAAAATATAACGTAAATGTACGTTACATGTAAGTAGAATTTGTTACCCTGATGACATCGCAAGGCTCTGACACACTGACAGCCATGTTTTAGCGGGCTTGGCTCTAATGTGATCACCAGAGCGCGCTAGCTGACTAGGGCCAACACCGTTACCGTCTTATCGGTAGGCGGAGTCACTGTCTTTTTTACACGGGCAGCTGTGGAAAAATGGCCGTCAGTGCGGCAGCGCTCCACGCAATGTGAGTAGCTTGGCTTAGCCGGGTAAGAATTTGTAATAGCTATGCTAAATTTATTAATAGCTACAGAGGTAAGGTAATTTACATAATTTACTTTGCTTCTAGGGGCAGTGAAATAATGGTATCACTAATCGAACCTGCGCCATGCTTGTGATGAAACCCACTGTGTTAAATTGAATTGCAACTGAATTTATTTCTTATGTAAAAATTATTCTCAAAAGACAATCTGACGTTTGTCAGGGAGATGTAGAATATTAACCGTTTAAGCCCTCATGATGTATTAAAGCATAATTTTACATCCCCTGAAAGCAGACCTAATTTTCCAACAACCAAGGGTTTTAGAATGAATATTTCCATGATACTGTTTTACCAATATATCAAATCATCTTCATCCACTACAAGTTCAGAATTGCGACAGCAATTCGTGTCTTGTAGTGGATGAAGATGACAATGGTAAATTCAGGCCTGAAAGGGTTAACGCTAGAATATTATTATATTTTTCATGATGCATTTTTTTAAATCCCCTTATTTTACACCACCGTTTCCCTTCCTACTAATGATGTGATGTAATTGCACGAATAGTAGCTGTTGAGTTACACGTTTTATGTGTACGTATGTCCTCCGCATGTGTGTGCGTATCCGTGAAGTCCGTGAGCAATGCGTATAATCCACATGTAGCTATGATAAAATAAACGGATTACTCACGGACACGGATGACATAATTACACGTGGAAACGTAGCATTAGACAGCTAGACCTATAAATACAGGTTGTATATGTATCATAAAATTTGTAAGTAACCATTTGACTTGTGTTGTCTTTTAACCGTAACTTACACAGCAACTGTGCGGATTATTCGTGGCCACAAAATAATTATATAAACCTCGTTGCTATATAATAGCCATTACGTCGTGGGGGATGGACAGGATAACCTTGAATATCGGCAAAATGAGCATTATTTGTGAAATCATGCAGATGAATATGACACATCCACCATCAGCATCTAATGCTGCATGGGAACAGAGTTTATGTGTATTTTCAGGTGCAATAATTTTTTATCGATGTGTCATAGGGATGTTGCCATAGATGTCTGACTGTTCTCTCCGGTTAACTCTGTGTCAGATACGTTTGACAGCTGCCCCTATTACAACCCAGGTCAACAAGAAAGCATTCCGATTGTAGAAGTGGAGAACTGTAAGAAATTGATGTGGAAGTGGTGCCGCTTTGACAACAAATTTCACGTTTCTAAGGTGAATTTCTCAACAAATATTGCAGCGATTTCCACGCGGTTTTTCCATAAAACGCGGAAGTTTATAAGGAATATTACAATATGGACCTTGTTGGTGATACCACTTTACATTAGTTGTGCGTACAGTGCAATTTGCTAATTTGTACATATAATATACTGTTGTGGGACATGCAAATTTACAGGAAAATTATCATCCCAACGATTTTCTTTATATTAATGTCAATAAAACAATATACGTTCAAATTTAAATGTGTAATTTAAATTCATTGCTAAACTTCAAAATATATACATGGATGAAAATTCAACTCACCTAAGCCAACGAACAGAGATACAAGCCGAACCATCTGCATATATTACATAGGCCCATATTAACAAGTTAATCATAGTAAATTATTGACTAGACGCGTAAATATAAAAACGTAATAAATTATACAAGATAACAATGGTGTGATACACATACTTATCAAAAATCACTTATTTCCATGACGTTATGTCACAATTGAGCATGTGCGCTGGTCAGAGGTTGAACATGAAACAGGAATTGAGCAGCTAAATGTGAATTCAAGGACAGGAAGTGCAAGAGGCTGTTTCACCAGATGTCGCACATGAACATAGCCACTGCCATATACTTCCCTCAATTAAAAAATGATGACTCCATCATTGGAAACGCAAAAAATTTATTAGGGATAGCCCTTGCTTAACCCTGAGATATAATGTTGATACGAACAATTGTGGGCATTCTCAGACGGGCTGAACTGTTTCATTAAATCGGTTAAATTTTCTGTTGTCACTATCTTCAGACTATGATGAAAAATTTAGAGCAATTTTATTTACTTCTGAAAATAAGAAAAGTGCCATTGCAACAATTTACTCCCCCCCAAATATAGCACCAAATAAAGAAAACTTATCGAATTTATCCTGAAAAAGCACCCTAATGCCAAATTTATGGGTGACTTAACAGCAAGCACACATATTTTGGATGCAAACATCAAAATAAAGAAGGAGATATACTCTTTGATATAATTGAAGACCTAAATGCACTTGTTGTAAACGATGATCAAACAACCTACCATAAAGGAACAGACTATTAAGAAATTTTATACCTTGGTATCATTAGCAGGAAATTAGCAATTAGCAACAAAAATTGAATCATTTGAAGTAGGGGTCGATATTGGAAGCGACCACTTACCCATTCATTTAACGCTAAATTCAGATAAAATTACGAAACACTTTACGTATCAAATTTTTTTTAAATTTGAAAAAAAATTGACTGGTCCAAATTCAACCATCTTATTAACAAATACCTACCTCTTTTTGAAGTTAATTCACCTGAAGAAGAGACATGCGAATACCTAGCTAATGTAATGCAATCTGCATTAGATGACTCATGTCCTAAAAGTAAAATTAGAGACATGAATTTGTATATTTCTGAAGACACAAGAAATCTAATTAAAGCCAAAAGACAAATAGTTAGACTAGCCAGAAAAACTAAAAATCCTGAACCTAAAACCAAAGTTAAAAAATGCATACACATAGACCAATAAGAAGAGTTTGATCAATACACCACTGACTTAGATGATGAAAAAGACACAAAAAAAATTTGGCAAGGGTTTAATAGATTTAGGGGGGTAAAAGCCCAAACAAAAACTATAAATCCAGTTATTCGGGAAAATGGTAAACCATCCGAAAATGACAAAGAAAAGGCCAATGCTGTTGCTGAAAATATGAGAAAAATCCACAACACCCACCGAGAACTTTTTTTGGTGATGATTTTAAAAAAGTAATTGATGATAAAATAAATTCAAATCCACATCTTTTCAATCCACTGCAGAAAGAAATTATTGAACCAGGAGACATAAAAGAAATTCCAAGAATCATCACAAATTCTGAAAAAAATTCAAATTAAGTAAAACAAAAGGACGTTCAGCACCAGGGGCAGACGGAATAAGATACCCAGTAATCAAGAAATGCCCTAGAATTGTTTTTCAAAATTTAGAAATTGTGTACAATAAATGCCTAAAAAATAGGATACTCCCCCCAAAGCCTGGAAACAAGCATTAGGCACCATGATCTCTAAGCCGGAGAAAGATAAAAAATAATAACCAACTACAGACCTATCAGCTTCTTGAGCTGCAAAGGCAAACTATTTGAAAAAAATATGGCCAACAGAATGAGACGCGAACTAGAAAACAATAAATTTTTCAATCAATAGTAGATAGGATATCGCAATGAGCGGTGTGCTATGGAACACATCCTGCGACTCGGAGATGATGCAATAACAGCACTGGCTCGGGGACAAGTCGGTGCAGCAGTATTTATAGACCCAAGTAACAGCCAGGTCAAACTATCACAATTTGCAGACGATCTAGGAATGTGGACTTTTGCCTCCAGTAACCCCTTCCTAGTATCTAAAACTCTTGCAGATCTAGAGAAATGGTGTGCAAAATGGAGAATCAAATTGAATGCCAAGAAAACCTAACTTTTACTATCAAACAATAGCAAGATACCTAATAAAAACACTAAAAAGGAAGTAACTCTAAAACTTTTTGGCGAATTAGTGGAAGTTCAGGAAGCAAAATTACTCGGAGTTACTTTTACCCCAAATTTGCAATTCAAACGACACGTAGAAATCGCTATCAAGAAAGCAGGCCAAAGAATTAACCTCGTGAAGCTACTAAATGGCACTGAATGGGGATGCTCTCCCAAAGCAATCATGAGACTTTATCTCATACCAAGGGCTGTATTGTAACGAGTACAAGCTTTTTTTTACCGGGCTGATACAGCTATGAATATTTAGAGGAGCCAACTTGTGTGCACTATGTAACGGTAGGTATACGTTAGTTATTCCTCACGGGGATGGTTGGTCATTGCCTGTTATCTACCGCCTACGCCAAGATTAGAGTTTGATTGGTTCAGAGTCATCACACCAACTGAAAGTGTACACCCGCTACACAGCCTTATGCCCCTACCTAAGATTGGCTCATTGTTGGGCCAGCGTCTAGGACGTCGGCCAAATACTACAGCAACATTGGGTCAATGTCTCGTGCACTCCCGCATAACCTGACGTGACTGTGACCGTCGAGCTTCCTTCAGCGGGCAGACCCTTCACCCCCTCCCCTCTCTCTCCCCTCCTCTGCTACTGCGCGCCCGTCTTATCAGGTGGTGTGTCCACTGAGACGTGTGACAAGACGGAAAACAATCCATAGGCCTACACTTTATTGAATCAGATCACGGGTCACGAATTGGAAATAATTTCGCCATTGAACTTTAATATGTGAATATATATATAGTAGGCCAGACTATTGCTACTAATCTAATCATTAACTAAAGTTTGAAGTTCTAAGTGATGTTACAGACATAGGCCTAGGCTATGGTAAGTTACCTTCTAAACTGCAGTTCTCTAGTCTAGGCCTACTTTGACTGTAAATGTTGGTATGATATAAAAAGACAATACCATGGCTAAAGTTGTATCGTCCCGCACATCAGCCCTCTCTAGCTGTATTCTCCCGGGTCGGGCTGATATGTGGGACGATACAACTTTAGCCATGGTATAATCTCGAAATACAAAGCCTTTGTAAGACCAGTATTAGGATACGGGGCTATAGTCTTGTTATCAGCATCCCCATACCAACTAAAGCAACTACAAATCGTCCAAAACAGAGCCATAAAAATAGCATATAGACGACCATGGAGAGCAAGCACGGACGAAATTCATGTACTGCCGGGATCGAACCTTTAGGGGAACGATATCAAAATTTAGCCAACAAATATATTCAATCTCTTGAAAACAATTCAGACCTTTTTAAATTGCAGAAAAGCCTCCATGAAATCGGGGGGGGGGGGGAAGCTGGTGGTGGCTCTGAATGGAGTGTTTTTTTGTGTGGAGTCTGCTTGGAACTTGGTGTACTGGGTGGCCTAGAGTAAAGGTGCATTATACCACGCTCTAGGCCTATAGCCTAAACAACATAAATATAATGTCAACAAATCAACAAAAACTAGTTAGAGATGGTGAAGGGAATGGGAAAAAGAACGAAGAAAAGAAAGAAGAACGAAGAGAAGAAAGAAAACAAAGAGGCCGAGCTCAGACAAAGAGTAAAGATGCATTAGGCCTATATCACGCTCTACGTACAAATCTGAGCTTTGAGGAGAGAAGAAGGAGAGAAGAAGATAAGAGAAAAGGAAACAACAATAAAACAACAAAAAATACAAAAACAATATAGAAGACGGTGAAGACAAGGAGAAAAGAACAACACACTGAGTAATGGTCACCTATATTCCTACGCTCAGCCAAAAAATTCATAGAAACAAACAATTACATCAATAATCCAGATTCAGAGATAAGGTCTCCTATACCACGCTCTGGTAAAGAACCTGCTGACGAGTCTTCGCCTCTGAGCCTGTGCCTTCGCCCCCCTTGTTGCTTCCTACTTGTCATAGAAGACAACAAACACATATCAACACAGTTAGTTGGCTAAATGTTCCCCCTCGGGTTCTTCTACCTGCGGGGATTGTACACAGTCATAAAATACTCTCAGCGCCTATGGGTCCTCCTCAACAATATTGTATTCTCAGATAGGCCTGTTGTCAGTCTTGAATAGGTGACGGAGCAAATCACCCGACATTAAACATGTTAAATGGAACAGATGAAAGGCAGGATATCTCCATTAAGATTAAAACGATCGCTGGCATGGATACCACCTTGTGATGTACATAATACATAATAAAAATATTACAGGAAAAGTGGACAACAATGACAATGATATTAAATATTAAATACATATATTTAGATAGAACATCAATGAATAGACGTAGTTCAAAGGATATTGTGGATTAATTAATAGAAACAAAAAAAAAACACTTAAATGAAAACTACGCTACTTTTGTTAAAGGGACTGGTCCAGGCTAAAATCATAAAAAAATCGGTTATTTTATTTTGGCTTCTTAATATGACCATATGATGTAAACATGTCCATAGACTAGAACTGCAATTTTTTAGGCTAGATATAGAGACGAAATTCCTGATTTCTATTTATTGACAACCATGTCAAAAATTAGAAATACGAAAATTTCGTCTCTATATTTAGTCTAACTGGTGAATGCGCAGCAGAAAAAAATAAAAACTTTTGCAGTTCTAGTCTATGGACATGTTTACATCATATGTTTATATTAAGAAGCCAAAATAAAATGACCGATTTTTTTATAATTTTAGCCTGAGCCAGTCCCTTTAAGATAATTAAGGTGTTATACATGTATATACTATTCCCTGCTACAGATATAAAAAATATTTGAATTTAAGAACGTATTTATTTGAATAGAGCATCGGCGTGTAAAAAATATCTCGCCCTATGAATTATTCTAATAGCATTTTTCTTAAATTTATAAATACCTTTATGCTCAATGTTCCCCATGCTAGCGTACAATAATTGAGCTGCGATAGAATTAATAAATTATATACAGTGACTAGCATTAATGACGTCATACCCTCCGATACCACAAAGGTGTACTTGTGAGTGGTAGGTATTCTCATTTGTCATATGTAGAGATATAGTTGTCTTCGTTTTTTTTATTTCGGCCAGGTATGAAGCTTGAAGGTGTTCTGAGCAATATAGTTTTTGAATTAGGCAAATATATTGAAAACTGTTGCTCTTGGAGCCCTTTCAATTATTATTGATATCATGAAAATCAGCTTCATTTCTATGAAAGTCGCATTGAATAAAACAGTTAAATGAAGTGGCTATTCCCGCCTCTATTTCGTCACACAAAGTCGTCATGGTTACCTTCTATTTCGAAAATTGTTGTTGAAATATGCCACACATATTATTAGTAGCAGCCATACTTTAATTCACTATATTTTCTTTTTATTTGGGCCCATATGACAATCAAACTACCAACCAGGCATTTCATCCATGACTTATATCATCAAAACACGGCCTCTTCAGATCTCTTCTAGACATAGCTATCAAATTTATTCACCAATTATATATTTTCTAATAAAAACTATTACACTTAGATTGTTACAGCGATGGTAAAACTCAATAAAATATAGATATCAAGCTGCAGATGTTTTATCAAGCAGCTGGAATATGCCAAGAAAAGACCAGAACAAGCAAATCCCTTGTGTCTACCGATGGTCTCACCACCCCAAATGCCAGTCCCATTGGAACACATGTAAACTGCCTCAATTCCGGAGGCCGATTTCACCACTTTTAAACCTATTAGATATTTAGTGTGACATATCAGGAAAAAGCTTGAGATGTCCTTGTTCGAAAACAGGCCCGCTATGGTTATGCTTACCATACAGATTTTAAACTACGCCCCCTAGCGTGTAAAAAGATCACTACTTTTCAAGTTGGGCTAATATCCTTACTCTTTCACAGAACTGACACACATTATTTTAACCCACTGTATCCCTGCAAGATTATCATCAAACAGTTATATCTGATATCCTTGACAAAGACGATAACGTGTGCTTATTAAATATTTACAAAGTTATGACTTCTATATATTTTATTTTGTTTCACTAGAGGTTGGAACAGCCGCATTAAAAATATTTTGTGTGATGATTCCATCATTAGTAGACACCTCCCTGGATTCCGGCCTATTTAGGGTGGTGAGACCCCATCTGATGACGCCTAGGGCGAAATAACACATTCTCTCAAAAGTTAACTGAGGTTAAGAAATGTTTTCTTCGTGACAATTTTACATTGTTTGACCACATTTGCCTTTTGGTCTGACTAGGCTGTTTACATGACAAATTTACCATAAACATAATCACATTGACTGACACCCCCTCCTGGTTACAAGCTTCTATATGATGTTATAGTTTATCAGTGTGAGCTAGCTAAATCCAATTCTAAGCAGGACCTATATTGGTTTACATGGATAATGGCCCAATACGCTATTAAAGATCAAAGTATATGCTATGTATGCAAAATGAGTCAATTGATACCCAGAAATGCACAGAAGACACGAGATGCTGAATAACGTTGATTTAATGTTTGGCCACCGTCCACGACGGCAGCTCAACATTAAACCAACATTGGGTATCATCATTTCTGTGTACACAAATAAACACACAGCATATATACTCCTGTGCAAAGTCAAAATGCAGTACCTGTTGTCTTTTGGCTTTGCAGAGTAGTGTAAATCCCAACAAATTAAAATAAAAACTAGAAGGGCCTAGTCTTTTGTGAACAAAAAACTGGAGATGTCTCCCCTCCAGCAGCATAATCATAAAGCGACTGGTGCGGCTGGTGTTTCCTCTAATCATCCACTCATGAAATCATCCATGCTGTCGGGGGAACACCACTGTGGTATCAGCGACTGGTGCAGCTGGTGATTCCTCTAATCATCTTGGTGTTTCGAGCTGACGTCAGTCAATGCATGTTTTTTTAACATGTTCAATGTAACTAATATTATTATTTTCTTCTTTATACATACTCTCACTCATTATGTAATTACTCGGTTTTTACGCTTTCCATAGGGTTTTTTGCTATATGCAGTAGCTATTTTATCTCTGGTTTTGATGCGGTAAACTTAAAAATATCATGCCAATGCTGTTTAACTGTAGGTTATTTTAAATAGTTCTCATGCATATTTTATTTAACCTGTGCTTGTTTTAGTACATAATGTCGTTTGATTTTAACATGTTTAAGGTAACTTAGCATGCATATTTTACCGAACTAATCCTGTTGTATATAGTATTGTACATATGTTCATTTTAATGACGTATAAGTGTGCATAGACTTACCGTCGTCAATAAATATCTATCTATCTATCTATCTACTAGATATAGTGTCAATGGCTTTTGTAATTAATGTTATTAAATGGCTCCTGTGAACAGCAGAAACTATGTGTCAAGCGGAATTTATTATTCCGTTTTGGTCTGAAACACTTGTCAACACTCCCAGCAAACCCGACGCTGACCCAATGCTGGCCCACCGTCTGCGACGCTGGCCCAGCATCAAACCAGCACTGGTTGAATGCCTCGTGTCTGCTGGGAGCCGCGTTCAACCCAGTAAACACAAAACATTTGTATAACATTTGTACAATGTTGGGACCAACGTCGAAGACGTTGAGCTGACATTGTACCAATGTTTTACAAATGTTTTGTGTTTGTTGGGAATAGCAGCTGGTCTGGTATTGCTTAATACTGCTGGCAACGATTACAAGCCGACACCGACCCAATGTCTGTTGAATGTTGGGCCAGCGTCGCCGGTGCTGGCCAGTATACATCCAGTCCTAGTCAGTACTTCCTGCTGGGACGATCATAAGCCACATACATACAAAAGGTACCTGCTTTGAACCAAAACTGTGACGCTGGTCCACATTCAGTGTGGCGTCAAACACGACACAGTAACCAAATACTGGGCTAATGTTTGCTCAGCATCGTAGACGGTGGGCCAACAATAGCCCGACATTGGGTCAACGTCTCGTGTTTGACCGCCTGCATGATAAACGGAGAGAACGCACAGACACAGAACTGATGTGACTAACAAATAAGGGTGAGAAATAAAGCAATATAATATCTCCCACCTCTATAGAGGGGAGACATAAGATATCTCCAAGATATTGCCAAGATATCATTCTGTTTCCCGCACCAAAACCAGAGATAAGCAAACAAAAAAACAATTTGTATAACATTTTTACAACGTTGGACTAACGTCGCAGACGTTGGGCCGGCGTTGTATACATGTTACACAATATCGTATTGTGTTTGCTTGGATATCACTGTTGTTTCACGTGATGCGTAATACTAATCTGAATGACTTTTGACCCTGAAGCGTGTTATCTATAAACCACTAGAAATAGAGTAATACACCCCCACCCCCATCCAGATATTAATTTTATGAATGTATAAGTCGACACACGGGAGTGTTGACCTATGTTGTGCCCTCAGTGTCGGTCTTCTAGATAATATATACTGTCACACAGTAGTGTTACATAGGTGGCCTACGCCATACCCCCGGTACACGGTATTAATTTAATAATAATAAAAACCATGGGGATGTACCAACTGGAACTTGAAGTCTCTGCCAACCTGGTTAGAACATTTCCAGGAGTTGCACTGGACATGGGTGAGTAATTCTCGTTCTGATGTTATTTCTAGGGGTGGTGGGGTGTCAAATTATTTATTTCACCTCCTGTCTACACTGTTTTATTTATTTTACACTCTGCCTCAAGCAAAATATTTATTTCACTTTCTTAGAAAAAAAAAATCAGTCTTCATACAAAGTTAGATACCAAACTAGGCGTAGTATTGATATGGGGGTTCAGGAGACGAGGCTTAACAAATTTAAACTTAATTGAAAAAATAAGGGACATTGGCTATTGAATTACAACATGTCCTTGAGACAATTATTTATTTCATGAAAATTGGGGGAAGGGGGCACTCAGCGTTCAGCTATTGAAAAAACCTAGAATGATAATATGAAATGGCAGCACATGCTTATTTTGATAGATAACACAATTTTCATGGCAAAGACTTCTGAAGTTGGTCCCAGCATTGAGGAAGTAAAGTATTATAATGGTCGTAGACTCAAAACATAGGTATTGAAATGAACTGGAACGAGCTAACCTGCATGGACTATTTTTATTTCAAATGGAAAAAAATGACTTTGGTCTCCATTGTTCGTACTCTGAGAGAATCTAGAGCGAAGTCTGTGTGTCCTCTATTTTTAAAAGATGATATATCACCCCACTTTTGCTCCGATTGATGCGCTGAGCAGTACATAATTACCATATATGACGTATATAGGACACCAACACGTGATCCCATATAAGGAAATATTATGCCCTTTGTCACTCTATGGTGTCGGCCTTGATTTTTTAAATTGTACTCTTGTCATACTTATTATGGGGTGACACGTCATCTATAAAGCTACGTTTGTACATGTGCGTATGTCATCCACGCATAATCGCATCCGTGAGTCGTCCGTATATTTCAGGATCACCACACGTAGCGATCGTAGATCACTACATGTAGCGATCCTGACGTATACGAACGCCTCACGGATGTACGTATACGTAGCTCTAACTGAATCCCATGATTACTACAAACACGATACGTACGGATTGATCACGTATTACTCACATATAAATACACAACAGAGGTTTAACCCTTACAACGATGAAATATGTGTGTATAAACCATGGATACCAAAGGGTTTTTCAACTTGAAACCATTACAAATATCTTAGTTAGCTCTTCCCGCTTCATTTGAATACCTATGTTATGGGTTTACCGTCATTAAAAATAATTTACTTTTTTAGTGCGGGGACCGTCTTCAGATCTCAGAATCTGACGTATTTAGACGTCAGAGATTCTGACGACTAAAGACGGTCGTCGCACTCAAAGAGTTATAAGATATCCTTTTCATTTTCTGAGGAAATTGTTAGATTCAAATCAATGACAAATCTGTTTTTATGATGTCATATTGAATTCTCTATCATATTATCAATGCAGGTGGGTCGCTACTCAAGGTCATCTACAGAAGTAAAAAGGACTGGGAGATCCTTGAAAAGTCACCGGTAATTATTTTATTCAGTGACGCTTTGGGTAATGATTGAAAAATATGTATAATATTTCTGTTGGGTTCTCCTGGAATACAATTCCCAGCAAACACAACATATCTGTATAACATTAGTACAACGTCGGCCCAACGTCTTCGACGTTGGTCCAACATTGTACAAATGTTATACAAATGTTTTGTGTTCGCTGGGTTATACTGCTGGTCTGTTCTGTTTGCATTGCACCAGGATGCCACAAAAGCACGTCTACATCTGGTGTCATTCAGTGGCGGAGAGCTGGGCGATGCTTTGACGTTCATAAGAGAGAACTGCCATCTGAGCGGTAAAGGAGAAGGCCGACCGCAGCTCTACGTGACAGGTGTAGGCTGTCAGATCAACCAAAACCAAATCAGAAAGCAACTCAACGTAGAGTACGTTATATATATGTCGTCTATTAGGCGGCCACCATTCAATTACCAGGGGGGATTTGGAATTTTTGAACTAGATAAATTATTTATTTCACCTCCTGTCTGCAATTTTTATTTATTTCACACTATATCTCAAGCAAAATATGTATTTCACTTTCTTGAAAAAAAATCTGTCTACAAAGGTGTATCCCAAGCTAGGCTTATTATTGATGTGGGTGTTAATGAGACGAGTGAAGCGAGGCTGAACACATTTAATCGTCATTTAATGATGCG
The DNA here is from genome assembly GCA_964017125.1 of Flabesymbios commensalis. Lineage (NCBI taxonomy): Eukaryota > Metazoa > Annelida > Polychaeta > Terebellida > Flabelligeridae > Flabesymbios > Flabesymbios commensalis. The sequence continues at coordinate 31,002,965 of OZ024916.1, read as the reverse complement.
GAACAAAGCGAGGCACACTTTTTTGAGTGCCAGCAAATATTTATTTTACAATTAAAACAAGTCGTTCAAAACGGAAAGTGACTCCAACGGTGTCTTTTCTCTAGAATTGCCAACCCATTATTTAGAATAGAGACCAATTTTAAAACTTTGTTTATACACCTTCATTTGAATCGTACTTTTCTAACAATGCGTGTGCTTTCGAGAATAGAGATTATTTTGTGTTTTACCCAGATTATTATTTTATTTCAGATTGACTATGGCCACAGAATTTGACGCTTTTGTGGACGGTTTTGTCTACATGGCAGAACATCTAGCCCGAGACGACTTCCTGCATCCTCTAAACCCAGAAGATGTGAGGAAAATGGACAAACCAATCCAAATGGCCCGAGTGGTAGGCCCCTTGACCAAGCAAGGATTTACCAAGATGCGCTCAGCTGCAGCCGAACTTGTTGAAAATCTGAACATGGAGCCTCACGTGGTGTACTCAGGTCCTGGTGACTCTCCCATCAGCCAAACAATGGATCACCTTTTCCCATGCGTTTTGGTTATGTGTGGTTCGGGAATAGGGTACATGAAGGTATATATGGGTAATATTATTTTGGTAACTTTTCTTCGCTGAATGTTAGCTGAATATTCTTGTCATAATCGCCACATGCGCCGCTTGCTGACCAAGCAGTTTATATGAATATGAATACGCCAGAATACTGTAGATAGATGATATGGTAGCATCAAATATCTGAATAATGTGTCTTGCCCCGTGTTGTGCCGGGTCCCACCAATGCTTTACAAATTATGTTTCAGATTTTCAAAGACGGTAAATATCAGTTTCTATCTGGCTCAAGTAAAGGTGGAAAAATGTTGCAAGGTCTCACCTCTCTCTTGTCTGGATGTAAGGTAGGCTATCTAGATTGTGCGATGGTAACTGCCAGTAAATAATAATTATGTAAATGTAGTAATCCTATAGCTCTATTCAAAGGTTGTAGGGTCAATCAGTAGGCTAGACCATATTAACATGGTGTCATAAACGAAAACGTTTGGTTTTGTAGTGCAGTATGGATATACAGTATGTATCCAATAATAATATTATATGTAATATTCTACAAGACCGGAACATGTGTGTATGTATCTCATGGTTATGCACACCATATTACTATTGATCGACTTCATATTTCGCACAAGCATAGCATTGACACAAAAGGTGACCAAGGGGCATTTAAATTTTAATAAACGTAATGGATGTCCACTATTTATGGCCCACAAATCTCCTCTTTACACACCTTTACAACGGGCCCGTCAAACACGATGTGGGGGGGCTTGATGACTGTCACATATCCAGCAAACACAAACCATTTGTATAACATTTGTACAATGTTGGACCAACGTCGAGGACGTTTGGCGTGTGGCCCAGATGAGCGAACATAGGTGAGCGACATGTCATCTAGTATCGCCTGCAAGAATAAAACAAATACTTGTAGGCCCCCATGTCTGTCGCTATATCTAGAATAACTATTATTATAATACAAATGTATGTATATTGTATATATTATTATGTAACATATATTTTAATAATTAATAAAATAAAGTGAGCAAAGAAAGAAAATTATAATTTTTTATCACATTTTCCGGGTAAGAATTTTTATTATTTTATGTGAAAAAACTTTAAAAAAATTAAAACTAAATTGCAATACGCGTAAAATGAAATATTATAATATCAAAGAGACATAAGATATATGATATTACACAGGATAGTTTTAATACTCGTCATCACACCGAAATGGGAGACTCTGGAAAGTCCTGATTTTGTTTCAGTCGTTTAACGACATGGTCACAGCCACTGAGAAAGGCAACTGCAAGAAAATAGACTGGCACACAAATGATCTCAATTTCAGCTCCGACGATGATTTGTACAGCACGGCATTTGAATCTGAGGACGCATTTGATGACCTTTTGTTTCATTTCGGTAAAACGGTAGGAAAGACAGTCGGTAAGTAATAATTTGCTACTAAAATGGCATACCCGGTAATGATGATATCAAATTATATTAAAGTCCGTCATTAACCCTTTAAACACTCACGATGCATCAAAGCATCACCTCGCATCTCTGAAAAATTAATTAGTTTCCTACACCGAAGGGTTTATGGACGACAATTTTCATGGGATTGTTTTAATAAACACAACATTTTTCTTTCATTTGCCACGCACTTAAAGTCATCTTCTTCCACTACAAGTCGAGAATTGCGACAGCGATTCGCGGCTGGTAGTGGATGAAGATGGCAATGGTAAACTCAGGCTTCAAGGGTTAATATAAAGGAAAACAAACACGATGTTGGCTTAAAGTCTGCGACGCCAGCCCATCATTAATCTAATAACAGTTTAAAGTCTCTGTTGGCTGGGATTACGTTGAAGCAGCTGTGTCACTTTGCTTCACTTAACCATCATATTTATATTGCGACGGACCCACTCCCGTGGACGTTGACCACAATGCGCATGTGTGTGGGCCCACAAAGTTTACTCAGCGAATCATGACGACTCACTTAGTTTAATCTCCCAGGAAACCTGACACCCTTGAATTTGCATAGTTAAAATAGTACTATGCCCGCATGTAATCTTTAGTTGTACGGTTAAGATATACAAGATGGTAAATTGTTTTTTATTCTAAATTTTTTTTACAATTAATCGAAAATTAAAATAATTAGAATATTTCGCAATTAATGTTGAACGTTTTAAAATTAATTTGTGATTAAAAAATTATTCTCGGCTCTTCTAGTTAACATGTGACTGATTTTTCCCCATTAGGGCCAAAGTAGTCATCTATGGAATTCCGAGTACGGCATTGCATGCGAAAACGACACCAGTAGTAGGGTATGGGCTTCGCCCACACATTAACACAACCTCTCCCCACCCCCTCCCTTTGGAGCCATATAATAATTGAAGTTGCCTCATGTTTGTTAAAAACTGGTGCAGTAACTTGGCTCAATCATAAGGGACATTTTCAGGTATTATTAAAGTGGCTGACCCACACCAATCGCATCTCGACCAATCACATGCCTAAAATCTGGGTCAGTCTCTGCCGGACACGACACCAGATCCCGTAGGCTATTCTCCATCCTGACTGCAGTTGAATTTTTTCCGCTCCGCTGAAACATTGAAGACTGAATGATGGTATTCTCGTACAAGTCAAGATATAGGCTTTGAATTGATCGAGATAGGGCCCTCTACAATGACTGCCGATGAAATTCTGGTGTTATATAACTTTACTACTTTGGGTAGGCTTACTATTTAAAAACTAAAATTCCAACACCATACACCATTGACTTCTTACCAGACTGCTTTGTCTTTTCTTGCTGCAGATGACTTTGACTCCAACGACCTTTGTCGTTCCACGGTGCTATACTGTCTGAAAGATGTGGTTTGGTCGGCGTTCAACTCGGCCACATCTTCGAAAGTGAAGCACGTTTTCTTCACTGGTAGCCTCTGGAATACCCCCATCATGAGAGAACTGGTCACAGAGTGCTGGCTGAGAAAAAGCCTGAATTATGATTTATATAGTGATACGGTAGGATTATGGTGCTATTATAGTCGGATTCACATCAACCACAGTGAATGATTTTCGCTGATTTCTCAGTCAATTCTCAACCAATTGTCATGAAATTTAACAAGCACTATTTTCTAGTCATCTGGCGACCACCCTGGAAATTGTATTGAAAAATAGTGTATACTTTAAAAGTTAGTCTACTTAACATATCTAAGAAACCCATTATCAGTGTGTTATTAGTGCATTCTGTCGTACAAAGCCAAAGGCAGTAACTGCTTACTTTCAAGTACTCAGTAACTGCCTTTTGGTTTTGCAGAGAAGTGTTACTAACTCTCTATGTTAAAATTTCAGAGGGAGCAGAGGTACATACGTCATCACTTTGTGAGGCCCGGGTCTTATCTGGGTGCGTTCGGAACGTTACTCAAATATCTGGATTACACAGAAGACTGACAAGGATGAACTATAATCTTTTAAAACAAAATATCCCTTGTTGTTATTCATTTCAAGCTAGAATTAATAACGCTATTTTCAACTTTAAATGAGTAAAAACAGCAGAATATTACACTGTGTAATTGTATATTTTTTTCTTAATAAAATATATTTGATAGATGACTGTTCCTAGTAGTTGTATTACACGAACTGATCGTGTAAAATGAGACTACATGCAGCTCATTTCGAGAAAATAAGCAAACCACGATTCACGATGACAATCTCTATAATTACAGCGGTTTTTTTTATCTGGCTCTACTTCGTTTTAAATGAAATTTAAACGCGGAAGTGGCAGAAACAGTATATCGTAAAATCTGCATCACGTAAAATCGTTCTACTATGTGACAATAATTATTACACGGTAGACCAACATAAGACATTTTTCAGTAGTGACCAATGACATTTTTCCTTTCAAAAAGATTAAAAATTAAATCATAATTATACAAATGACACTTAAAATGAATTTGTCTATCCAAAAATAAACTACACATATCTATGTGGTAAACCAAGATTCCTTTTCATAAATGAAAACGGCGGCCATCTTGGATTTGTGGATGAAATATGGGTCAAATCGGGAACTCAAAAAATGAATTTATCGACCCAAAATATTTCTTATACATTTATTTGAAAAGCTACATAGAAAAACATGTTACAGAGAGTTTTCATTCACAACTAGTCTGTGGGCATAAAAACAAATTTCGTGCAACTTTTATAATGATTAGCTTTTTGGGTACTAAGTTAAAACTTACCATCTCTAGATTATATCTACACCGAAAAAATCTAAGATGGGCCAAAAGTACGCCCAAAATGTCAAGAAATCATCACTTTTTTGCTAAAAAAACATATGGTAGTGCATAACTTACCTGACTCCTATCTTTTTAAAAGTGGCTGGTCCTCTGTAATTATGTTTTAGTGAAATATGGAGGACTGGGAGCTTGTAAGCTTTATTTTTTTTAATTGACAGACCATCTGGGTGGTGGGAAGATGGTCCGAGCCCATGCACTCCTAGCTTTTCTTACCTACTTAGAATTAGGATCATTGCTACCCAATCAAACTCGTCAATTCCACACTATTGCATTATGTTTGTATCCAGATGATCTGAAGCAAAATGCACAAAAATAATAAATGGAATAAAAACTCACCAAATAACTTGCTCTTTTGATGACAATTATTTGATTCATTCTCTCTAATAATAGATAAAATTAAAGCAAATTGCATCTTACTGTATATTATTCATAAAATATAACATAGACAATTGTATTTTAGGGTATTTTTTGGTTATGGGGTAGGCCTACGTAAATAAACAGCCAATGTTAAGCCAGCATCTGTTCAACGTCTTCAATTTTCTGTGATAGATTATTTTCTCTCACCAAATTATTATTAATGTATCTTCGATACGCAAGAAAACAATTCGATAGTTAGGTGTACCATACCTTTCTATTATTATTAACGTGTTTATTTAAACAGCCAGTCGGGTGTTGTATTCCATTGAAACAAGACATCTTTAGATAAACAGCGAAGATAAAAAACGATGTTTTGTGATCATTCTCATACAGATATGCCTATGTGGTCATTCTCATATAGATATGCCCATGTAGTCATTCTCATATAGATATGCCTATGTGGTCATTCTCACATAGATATGCATATGTGGTCATTCTCATATAGATATGCCTATGTGGTCATTCTCACATAGATATGCCTATGTGGTCATTCTCATACAGATATGCCTATGTGGTCATTCTCATATAGATATGCCTATGTGGTCATTCTCACATAGATATGCATATGTGGTCATTCTCATATAGATATGCCCATGTAGTCATTCTCATATAGATATGCCTATGTGGTCATTCTCATATAGATATGCCTATGTGGTCATTCTCACATAGATATGCATATGTGGTCATTCTCATATAGATATGCCCATGTAGTCATTCTCATATAGATATGCCTATGTGGTCATTCTCATATAGATATGCCTATGTGGTCATTATCACATAGATATGCATATGTGGTCATTCTCATATAGATATGCCCATGTAGTCATTCTCATATAGATATGCCTATGTGGTCATTCTCATATAGATATGCCCATGTAGTCATTCTCATATAGATATGCCTATGTGGTCATTCTCATATAGATATGCCTATGTGGTCATTCTTATATAGATATGCCTATGTGGTCATTCACATATAGATATGCCTATGTGGTCATTCTCATACAGATATGCCTATGTGGTCATTCTCATATAGATATGCCTATGTGGTCATTCTCATATAGATATGCATATGTGGTCATTCTCATATAGATATGCCTATGTGGTCATTCTCATATAGATATGCCTATGTGGTCATTCTCATACAGATATGCCTATGTGGTCATTCTCATATAGATATGCCTATTTGGTCATTCTCATACAGATATAAGGGCCTGTGGTCATTCTCATACAAATAGGCCTTTGTGGTCATTCTTATACAGATATCAGCGTAATACCATCAACCAGTCACAAACAATTCCTTTATAACTCTTCTTGGAACTCCTACATTTCCCTACACTCATTCTCAGTGTTCTGTCTCCGAAAACACACTGAAACGAGGCATTTCAATTTGTGCCTGAGAAACACCCTACCATTGACCAACCTAGTTTTCAGCCGCCGGTTGACACATATGCGACAGACAATCAGAGAACTTCTAGCAGGACAGTGTTTTGTAAACTGGCCAATCACAAGCTTATTACGATAGGTTGAAAAAGATAGTGGGGGAATTATGACGTCAACCCATCTGCACAATGCAGCACGCGGCGTAGCAGTGTCTACGTTATTCTTCATCAGTCTCATCTACCATGTCACAACGTGGACACAAAGAAGTAGCTCATACCATGTACTGTGACTAGACAAAAATTACACCGAAATTGGTAGCTGTGGATTCCATGGTTACTAGTCGTCATCTCTTGGTAATTCAGGTATCAGACCGGGTAAGGATGACTCCATGAACATGACATGTTTACCTTTGTCGTCGATGCCTGTAACGTATATTATTTATGTGCCTGTTCAACAGAAAAGGGTGATCTCAACATGGAAATCAACTGGAATAAAAACTGGGAACAAAAAACTGGGATTAGGCTTCAAACGTAGTCTGTGTAATGCACAGGCTGTTGCATGGTGTCTGAATGGAATGTTCAATAATATAAGGAGAACCTGACCCAAAACACGGGGTATCTGGTGAAGGGGTTTGCTCCTAGACAGTCATATCATAAAAGTATGTGTCTTCTACGTTTGATAACCACTGCACTAAGGCGAAGGTCAGGCCAGAGTATACTGGTGGGCCATGTGAATGGGTCAAAGCGAGCGGCGACAACTCACCATGGGTCAATTTCGACTTGTGGCCATATGCCCGAAGCTATAGGTCAGTGTTGTAACCACCAGTTTAACGCTAATATATATGCCAGAAGGTGGTTTCGGCTGAACTTGATAAACTAGCATGTTATTTTGCCAAACGTGAACCCTGCTCAAAGGGTAGTTTGAGCACCAGGTTAAGGAATTTAATAGAAATATACAACGCATATTAGTCATGATATTAGTTAGACTTATCTCTAGCTTCACATCTTATTACACTGAAATATTCAGGGGCGGATCCAGGGGGGGGGGGGAGGGGTCACGTGACACCCCCTTAATATTTCATTGCCCCTTTGAAAATCTAGAAAATATAATTTTCTGTGTATAATAATTAGTTATTATCCCATTTGTTATTCCTTAGATATCTAGAAATGGTGTATTTGGTATTTTATTAGCAAAAAAATTCCTCGCGCCTTTGGCGCTCTCCTCTTATTTTACATGCTTGTGCCCTTTTTATCTCTCGGTGACCCTGCCCTTTTTCTACCCTGGATCCGCCCCTGATATTTTTGTATAAACCATGGAGACCAACGGATTTTTTTCAATTTGAAACAATCATAAATGTCTTAGTCAGCTCTTTCCGCCTCCTTTGACGTGTTTGAATACCTATGTTATGGGTAAGTAAGTTTATTCAGCAATAGATTTACAATCTGTGTGCATACATATTGACATATATAAACAAGTGCATGTTTGACGCGTGAAATAGCGTGGCAACAGATAAAGCGTGAACAGAGATGCAATAAGGTGATACAATTTTGTTTGTGTTTGTATGAGAAAATTGGCTCTAAGACTAAGAATCACGTAGATATAAAAATTTTGCAAGTTTTCTCAACACAGATGGTTCTTCAGAAGATAAGAGAGAGGAAAATTTAAACATATTTGGCCTAAAAGTGTAATAGCGGGGTAACACATGTCTGATGTGACGTGTGTTCTCACATTCAAACAAACAATGAAATTCATCTCCTAGGACCTTACAAGTTGGACATAGCCGCTCGTTGTAGGGTCTGCGATTTCTCCCTTTGCCTTGAATTACATTTGGTAGTGAATGATTCTTGGTTCGAAATCTTATAAGAGAAATTCTGTGCTTACAATTTGTTACCATATGGAAATAATTTTGACATCGAAAGTGGTTTGTTATATTCTTGTATATTGAACAGCTCGACCTGGTACTTACTGAAGTAAACCATTGTTGAATGTATTGATCACGTAATCTCTGTTTAAATAAACTAATAAAATATGTTCTATTTGTAACACCCTGTTGCATCCAGGCATAGCCAAAGCCCAAATTAAATAACATGTCTCTTACTAGAGCAGCCCAGTTAACAAATGTATTATTTGCAGTAATAGTGTGTAACATTATTTTATAAATTTTCTGAACCAATGGACTTAATTCTCTGTGTACAATTTTTAGCCAGTATTTCACTATGCGTACCTTTTTTTCTAAAATTAGTGGGCATCTTCCAAGTTCCCCGTATACCATTTCGTTGGTTGTTGATTTAGCCACTTTTAAAACCCATTTACAAAATTTCAGATGTACTCTCTCCACCGCCACAGCAGTGTGGAATCCCCATAATTCACACGAGTAAAGTAATACAGGTAAAACAAGTCTATCGAATAACATACATAATAGTTCTGGTTTGGGGTCGATCAATTCATACGCTATACCCTGAATTGAAAAAAGTGCTCGCAACCCCCTGTCTGCTAAATCTTGTTGGGTCCCTGAAAATTTCCCTGTACTAGAAAACATAATACCTAAATATGAGAAATGTTCTACTACTTCTAAAATTGAGTCACCATAAAACCAAATATCATCTATGGATAACCTTCCACCCTTCCTAAATACAACTATCTTAGTTTTGAGTATATTAACACATAATTTCCACCTTTGACAATAATCATGGACAGAATCTAGACTATTTTGCAAATCCAATCTACTCTCGGCTATTAAGACAGAATCATCGGCATATAATAAAAGACATAATTTAAGATCGTCAACAGTTATCCCTTCGCTTCCACTTTCATGCAACATTTCTCTCATATCATTAACATACATACTAAATAAAAGGGGTGACAAGCTCTCACCTTGTCGTACTCCCAGAAAGCTATTAAATGTATTTGATGTTTCTCCACCATACCGTACCCTGGTCTTGACTTCACAGTACATACTTCTTATTACATTAAAAATATTTCCTCTCAAACCGTAATCAAGTAATTTAAACCAGAGACAATCTCTATTTAAGTAGTCGAAGGCTTTACGAAAATCGAGAAATGCACAGAATAATTTCTTTCCATTCTGTAATGCGGAGTTAATTATACTATGTAACACAAAAAGATTATCCACAGTTGAACGGTTACTTCTAAATCCTGCCTGTTCTTCTATTAAAATATCATAGCTTTCAGCCCAAAAATTTAATCTATTATTCAAAATACGAGTAAAAAGTTTCCCCAAAACACTCAACAAAGTGATGCCTCTATAATTATCAACTGCATTTTTACTGCCTTTCTTATGTAAAGGAATAACCACACCATCTATCCAAGACAGAGGAAAATGTCCACTGCTAAAAATTATATTAAATAAAATAACAAGTTTATCGGTTATTGTCTCACAAGTATTCACAAAAAAATCATTTATGAGCAGATCAGGTCCAGCACTTTTACCTGACTTTAATTCTTTGATAGCTTTTATGACCTCTGCGTGTGTGATTACATCATTTAGCTCCTGAAATGAATCATTTAATAAACTCTCGTCATGTGTGCGTATACGTTCATATATATCATCATCTGCAACATATGACACATCACTAGGATTCCCTAGGTCCTTAAAATACTCGAAAAAATCTGTACATGTTAATAGCGAGGAAGTAGGTGACTTATTCTTTCTAATTAATTTCCACATATCTTTTGAGTTCTGATTTTGAGCATTTACCAGACGTTCAGTTTTAAGTTTATTATGATTAAAGCGACATTTATTAGCACATTTAGTATACTTGTTCCGTACTTGGACCATCTCTTTTCTGGATTCATCAGTTTTAGTATTTCTGAATACGGTCCCCGATCTGAAAGGGTTAACCGCCATCCTAGCCCGCTATCATGGACCAGTTTAGCCTATATGTGCACCCCATTCATTTATTTACTTCCGCTAAAGACGCGTTTTATCCAGAAAATGTTTAACGACAAAGAAAAGCAGAAGAAACACTGTGTGGTGGCATGTCAGTATTAGGGCGCCAAAATATATTTGGTTAAATCAGAAATATACTGATTATTTAATACACCCTATTTCTAATTCCTCGTTGATCCAGTCTGTCTAAGAATTCTTCCATCAGCTCATCGTGTAAGTCATAGAACACTCTGTCAATCTCTGAGTGTTCACGAACATAAACCAGCTCATCTGGATCAAATACATCACTAGTACTGCTCCAGATTGTAAGAGTGTATCCCCGGGACTGGTCCAGTAGCCAGAGGAGCTCATCCCACGCTCCATATGCCATGGACGCGCGCACAGGGTAGGTGATGGGCTGTTGAAGCTGGCTGGCATAAGCGTGCATCTCAACCATCATCTCCATGGTGTACACCTCATCTGTGTCGTCATTGTCCCATCCAGTGGTCCACCCGATTGAGAGTGTACATTCAGGGAAATATTCCTCCACTAATTCTTTCAGAAGAGTAGCGTTCTTCCCAGGTCCTCCTTTGGGACCTTCCATGATATCTGCATTCACCCACACCGGCTGCTGGAACTTTCCTCTTCTATCACCGAGCATCTTCAGCGAAGGCTCCAAAACCTCTTCTGATTTGAAATCCAGCTTCATTCCCTTTCCAGTCTCCATGACCTGATCCAGAAAGTGTTCCAGTGTGAGGTCGCTGTAGATGTCAGGAGGATGCGCCATAATTGGGACGTATGTCTGGTTCTCTGTATCTTGACCATGAAGTAATACATCAGCCTCAAACATCATCACATCACCTGATAAACAAAAGTATTATGTCAAACATCCTCCAACATCATCGCATCACCTGATAAACAAAAGTGTATCAATGAACTTCCAATACAATTGAAATAGCTTACTATTTAGAGCATAATCCAGCTCTTTCTGGCTGTTAACGGCATGAGCCCAGGTGATATAAAGTCCATCTCTGGCATCCATATTTGGAAAATGATGGAACAAGCTTCCCGCTGTGATACACAGCAGCTGAAACGCCTCCATCTTCGGACCGGGTAGGTCATAATATATGTACTTTTTGTGGCAGTCGTTACGGCAGTACAGCATTTCAAAGGCTGTAGCTCCCTCCCAGTCATCCTGTCCACTGGGAGTCCATACCGTTATTGTGAGCCTCTCTGGATCCTTCTCAATCAGCCACTTAAAGCTGAGCCATGAGCGCTTGAAGAGAGCTGCCCGGGCGGGAAAAGACACCGGCTGCGTCGTCGTCTGAGCTATCTCCCACATCTCTTCCATCATGGCTTCTGTATAGATCTCATCACAGCAGCCTGTTGTCCAACCTAGAGATAGGGTCACCTCGGGGTAGATGCGGTTCACCTGCTCTAGAAATCTGTCAATCAGAACATTATAACTTCTTATAATAATTAAATAGACTATACAGGCACAATAATTATGATGATCGATTGGGGGAGAATCCTATAAATTGGCCAGGTTACCAGTCCAAATGTTACCTAAATATAGGGTAATAAAAAAAATAATAATAAAAAATAAATATAGTAGGTCCAACATGAAAAATGAAGGGTAGGTTCTAATAGTGTTTTATTACTGTTCCCACTTAGCTGAAATTTTATCAAAGTTGGGTGGTGAACCTGTTCCCTGTAATTTATCGTTCTCATGAAAGCTATAGGCCTAAGATGAACTAAAATAACCACTTGTTCAAACCACAGAACTACAGAGACTTTACCTATCTGCTTCAAAAATAGGCTATAATATGCGCGCATTTTAATATAAGCGTACGTTGTTATTAGTAAAAATTGAAATAATAAGTTGATGTATTTCTTTTCTTTGACCCTTTAAAGGCAAACTTACATAATTGCATAATTACATAAATGCACCCATTTAAAGATGTTGGTGTCGGCACATTAAGGGGGCAAAATTACTCATTACTTGTTAAGTTTAGACTAATTGCTTATTGCTGCTGATTAACCAAACATTTCACCTCACAAAACCCGTGGCTAGATGTGTTAATGGAAATGATTTCAAACGATTGAAAAAAAGTGAAATAGAATACTAAGAAGCCATATATAATCAGATTAACATAAGTTCAAGTTGTACTTGTGATCATGCATCCCGAAATTCTATGGATTTCGGATGTCTCGGGTGTATGTATGGCGTTGCTGGCTGGTGCGCTTGATCTATGAAACTTATATTTTCTAAATTCTTAAACTTTGTTTATTTATTTTCGTGACTCGTAAATGTAAAAGCCCTAGGGCTTTTCGTCTAGACTTGCGCAGAAACTGACAACAATGTGTGGCACACAACCAGAGTCATGCGTACACATCACAACCAGCTGAAAGCGAAAAATAGACGTGAGGCCACGTGAGCTGGCATATCAAGGGACCAGCTCAACTTTCAGTCTGTGTAAATTCAAAAAGGCTTACTAAGATGTAAGCATGCAGGACATCCGGTCAGTTTCAAAATAAAAACACTCTCCATTGCTGTGTTGAACAAAATACAGTCATGCGTATTGGTAATGAACCAACCTATAATCTTAATGGAAGTCCCCATGGTGACTTAACTACATCCTTAATAATCTGTATATCATTGTGTATGACTTATGTTATTTCAAGTATGTTCTGAAGGACATTAAAACAAATGCATAAATATATATGTCAGGATAATGAAGCTAATTTGGAAAACACTATGATACATGTATTGGGCATGAAGACATGCGCCTCCACTTCAATGCATGCCAAACTTAGTTTTTATGGACTATGATGACCTATTTCACTAAGGTTATAGAGGGTCTGTTTACATGTGTCTTTCAACCTTTTGGGAGACAAGATACGTTTTAAACACTTTTCAGCTTATTCCTCATCCCCAACTGTACAAGTAGCTTACTACAGATAATGTAATTAAGCTAATGTAGATATATTTTCATGGGCCATTCCAGCTTCAAATGAATGACAAATATGAACTTGAACAATCAAACAGACTCTCATGTCCAATATCTTACTGCTCGGCATCGAACACAGGCGGGTCGTCTGTGCCAGGTCCATGAACCACGTCAGCATTCACCCAGACGGGGTGATCCACTCTGTCATCTTTAGACTGAAATCAGAATAGCAGAACGACACGTACATCACGTTTCTTATCCTGCTATTTATTTAAATTTTCACCCACTTGAAGTTGTGTCTCGCTACCGCGATCCACAACTTCCAGTGGCTGAAAAATACTCATAATCGAGACCTATTCTTTGCAAATCTTGATGTTTAGGCACACATTTTATGTTCTAAATATCAGTGATTAAATCGGCTAATAAAACAGAATAAAAACGACAATATATTATAGTTGTGATCAGTAGGATAAGGGTTAATGACAACAATAAGTTATTAGGGAACTTAATATGCCAATGAATAATAATGGTTGTGTGAACGCCGATCACTATTCCAAGTATTAGCCTACCTCTAGTAGTTCTAAAGATGGTTCAACCACCTCGGCACTTTTGAAGTCAAGCTTCGCCCCTTTATCGTCCCTTGCCAATATTTCGTCCAGCCAATTATCTAACGTGTTGTCACTGTCCACGTCTGGTGGGTGAGCCATGATTGGTTCATCAGTCTGATTAGGATAGCCATACCAGCGAAGCTAGGAATAAAAATGGATGTTAGTAAATAAACTAGAGTTGAAGGTGAGGCAATTCATCGAAAGGTTTGACCAAAATTTAGTCAAAGTCGCTTAGCGGACTAGTCTGAGGCCCTACCACAGCTATATCAGTGATTACTGATGCGAGATCTGCATTAGCATCGCTTCTGAATGAAGGAGCCAAGGTACGCCACTGGCAATCCACCCATGAAGATTAGATTATGGCCACACTCGAGGAGGCTGCATATTCTGTTGAATGTTTGTTTGTAGATTATTGATTCCGTGTAATACAAAAACAGCATGCAACGTACTGACCAACACAGTATAATGAGCTGCCCTTTTTGGTCGAAGCTGAGTACCAGTACAACCATGTTAGTGACTAGTCTATACGACCATACCCAAAATATGTATGCTACTAGTGCGATTGTTATTAACACAGACTTTTTTGTTGCAAGTTTTTTATTTAATAAACTCAATTATTATACAATTGATCTAACGATTGATATATATCATGTATATAGGCTTACACTTTATCATGTCTTCTAGTAGAGCTAAACAAGAAACAATGCACCGCATGCCCAACCCATACACAGGCTCATAATGACCATGCACCGTGAATGTGTCTTTGTCGACGTTGCGACATTGTTGGTAATCAAAATTTCGGTCCGTCAATCTGTGAAAATGGCGAGTCCCTTTAAAATATTAATCACATTTCTTCAAATATTGACTACATCTTTGAACACATTTTGCGCACGATATTTATAAAAATATTCAGCCTTTTGAAATTCCAGGTAGTGATATATAGCTGATTGCAAATCACTGACTTACCGAATCACTGATTTATAAAATAGATGCAAATGGTAAACGACACGTATTTTCACATTATTTTGCACAATACTCCTACATTTAAATAAGTGAGTGCGAAACAGGTAGTTGCTTTACATTCCAGGGGCGGACCCAGGATCTGACGAAAAAGGGCACAGGGCTGTGGCGGCATGTCCACATATATTTTTTCAAAGCACTTGACGAAAAATAGGGAGCGCGTAGGCCTACCCCCACCACGCACTGCATTCGGATTAAATTTAAGCATAGCATACTTGTATGTCACCTTCTATCATCATATAATCGCCATCTAAAGCTTCGTCCAGCTGTTCCAGACTGTTTGCTCCATGGTACCATATTATATCCAATGCGTCATCCTTGTCGAAAAAATCCAATGGGCTGCCGTCCGAAGGAAATCTATCTGTCAACAGATGCATACACATATTATATAGTTATATAAGTTTCGCATTTGCCCCTTTCAGGGCGGGGACCGTCTTAAGACGTCATAATCTGAAGTCAGTCCCTGCACTGAAAAAAAGTAAAAAAAAATATAATGGCCGTATACTCATAACAATGTATTCAAATGAAGCGGAAAGAACTAGCTGAAACATTTATATTGCTTTCAAATTGAAAAACCCTTTTGGTCTCGATGGTTCATACACAAACATATCTTTTCTATCTTCAAAAGTATTAGCGTTGTAAGGGTTAACCCTTGTACTGCTGAACCCGCATTTATATAGGTTGCAAGGAAGATTTAAACCAAATAATTTGTCACTACAATTGAGATACTGTAATATTTAATTTTTAATAAATTAAATAATCAAATATTTTGTCACTGCAATTGAGATACTGTAATATTTTTTTTTTAATAAATCAAATAATAATAAGTTGGATATTTTTTATAGATATAACTATTTTTCGTCATTTGAAGCTTGAAATTGTGTCAGCAATTCCAGCTTCAAATGAACGAAAAACAGAAACAAACAATGCAAGAGCATAATGGTTACTCTCAAATAACCACTTAGTTTCGATTTTTCAGTTTTGTAAATGAATTTCGAACGTGTGCATTGATTATTTTCGAGCAGGATCGAGCAATTTTAGCATTTATATAACGTTTGCGTGTGCATTTGTATGGATAACGACCATAGTAGTTTTTTTTATTATTTTACATTAGTACTTTAAAAACAGGTTGAATGCATGAGGTGCAACGTGAATTCTATCTAAAATATCTAGGCCTACATCTTTTAACTTAGCACCGTTATTTCAAAAAACTATTTTTACTATTTTTAGTAATAGTTATGTGAATATTGTGCTCTGGAATTATTGTCAGTTAGCATTTATCACTCGTTTGAATCTCGAACTTAAACTAAGCGAAAGCATGTGTAAATATTACAGGTGATGGAAATTATTTTGTTGAAAGCCATAGCCCATTTACTGACTGGCAGCCAAGAAGAGCACATAAATGATAGTTTTTAGATTATTAGCCACAACACACATGAACACCAATGTCCAGGTATTACGGAGTACATATTGCCTGTGGAAACATCCATGGATAAATACCTTGAAAACAGTCGAATGCAGCAGTTAACTGTTTGGGCCACCGAAATCGAAATTTTGCCACAGCCTCGATACTCAAACAAGAAAATACATTTCCTTCATCAGGTCCATCAAACAAATGGATGCAATTCGAACTCCAGAGGGCTACAACTAAGGACGAACATTCAACTGAAGCTGTTTATTTGAGTAATAGCTCTGGCAATCATTTTCCGACCGTGAGAAAAAAAAATACATTTAGGTCTAAACCTAATCAAGCTTTAAGTATTATTGCATTTTACAAACATAACAATCAATCCTTATGCTGCCGATTTTTTTCATACTTTTTTTTGTTATTTGAAGCAAGAATTGCTAACGCAATTCCAGCTCCAAATGACGAAAAAAAAAATTATTTTTATGAACAAATGTACATGTTAAAAATGTAACTACTAGATTAACTAAGCATCTATCACAAAACATTTTGGCAATTCGAAATAAATTTATTGGTCTGAAATTTGCTTGAAAACGGATATATTCGGTCCCGGCAGCATAAGGGTCAACATGAATCTTAAACTAAACTAAAGGAAAATGTACAGATGTTCAAATTATGTTGGAAATAGATCCTGATGTTTAGTTTGTAACTTTTTTCTTTTAAAAATGTACTTGACCTGTTGACATGTTTAGAAACATACCAACCAACATGAGGCTTAAAATGCAAACAAAAATGTGCAGATGTTCAACTTATGTTGCAAATGTATAGTGATGTTTTATTTTGTACCCTCTTGTAGTTTAGAAATGTACTTAGCATGTTCAATCTTTGTTTTCTTTATAAATATTTAAAGGGATATGCCCAGGTCTATGGACATTTTTACATCATGGTCATATTAATAAGCCAAAATAAAATCACCGTTTTTTTGATGATTTTAGACCTGGGCATGTGCCTTTAATTAAAAATACTTAGATTTTAAATTAAATATGCAATTAAGTTGCTATCTCTAAACATTATAATGTTCCTGCTTGTAGTTTTGCTAACACCTGTCAACAGACAAAAAATTGACAAGGATTCTACGCCATCCAAAATCAATTCAAACTAGCAGTAAATGAAGATGTGTTATCGAGAACGAAGCTTACTCTGGCATTTAGCATTGGAGCAACGCCATTATAGGATTTATTAGCAAAACAGACAATAGGCCTTCAGGCACCACACCAAAAATAACAACCTGAATTTTTAATCAGCTCTCGTTATAACCCCACATTAACTTTCAATGATAAAAATGGTTATATTTTATATTTTTATCACATGGCATTGGGACATTTTTTGGAAGCACTAATTTAATCTCCATAGGCCTATAACCCCTTTGATCTATAAGAAAACTGACAAAAAATGCTAGCAAGGACCGCAATTCTTTTCCAGGGTTATATAGTGATCAAATTGTCTCCAGAAAATGTCCCATTGCCATGTGATGAAACTATAAATTATAACCATTTTTATCATTGAAAGTTATAGCCGGTGAAATTGAGGGGGTAGATATAATATGAAACTAGGGGGGGGGGGGGGGAGACTTGAAACTGTCCATATAACATTTTACGGGGCCTAGATATTCTGGCCTAGTTTCAGATTGCACCTGGGGAAACATCCCGGGGGAAACATGAATCAGTGAACAGATGGGTTTTCTGAAACTGTCACACCTGGTGACACCTAATACCCCCTGTGAAAATAAACATTCCGGGTGAGACGTGTTACGTAGGCCTATGCTTGTATAGGCCTACCGCCAGCCACGTCTGGTCAATACTATGGGCCTACTATGTCTACTTGTGCACGCGGGCTGAGTGAACCCTAGCACCCGAAGGGTGCTGAGAGTGGGATTAAAGCATTCGAAGCTTGTATGAAAGCTTTCTCTTAGCCTATCCAAATATTTCATTAGTATATAATACTCATTAGAAAATGTCTGGTTGGCAAGGGAGGCAAGGAACCTGGAAACAGAAGCATTTTAGAATTTAATTAATTTTGATGCGCCCTCGGCGAACAGAGGGTCGCGGTGGTCTAAATGAGGTGTTGAATCAGCCGGTAGCTACCCTATATCTCGTGTCTTAACTCTTGAAATCTGGATGGAAAAGGCCGATAAAGTTTTAGTTTTGACAGATCCTTTAAATGAACATTTGAGACATTTCTTTTATTAAACTTATGCCTCTTGTGTACACTTAAGTTCACTTAGTATGTTTGACATACTTAAAAGTGCGTTCTGAATTTTGGATCAATTGTGATCAATTTACCTCGTGTTGTTTGCCTGACTGTCTGTGTGCCATCGCCATACTCCCGCATACCCTGAGAAAGAACGTCAGAGTTATGTAATTTCATTGAATTTGGTTGGAATGGTCTAAAAGG
Source organism: Flabesymbios commensalis (assembly GCA_964017125.1). Taxonomy (NCBI): domain Eukaryota; kingdom Metazoa; phylum Annelida; class Polychaeta; order Terebellida; family Flabelligeridae; genus Flabesymbios; species Flabesymbios commensalis. Next base: position 30,984,011 of record OZ024916.1, on the reverse strand, counting down.
TGTCTAAAGTTGATAATTTGAGAAATAGGAAATTCCTAGAAGCGTGTCATCTTAATTGTGAAATTAAGAAAGTTCGCTTGTTCTCTTTTCAGAGCCACCAGGGGATTTAATGTTTAAACCCTTGCTTTCACTCACCATGACAGTCCTCGCGGGGGGTGACAATTATGTTGATTGTCACCCCTGCGATGACATGTGGTGAGTGACAACAGACTGTGACGTCTGCTGTTATCGTGACGCGGTGGCTGACCAACGCCGTAGGTGTTGGCCCGTCAACGCGTCAACGCTGTTATCACACTCACGAGTGCTTGTCAGCGCCGCTAGCGCCGCGCCAATGCCGGCTCAGCGTTGTTAGCGCTGGACCGACATTGGCACCGCGGTAGCCACACTGTGAAAGCACTTCGGTGTGTCTGTCACTCACGCATGCTGCCAGCGCCGCCAGTGTTGCGTCAATGTCGGCCCAACGCTGTTGACGCCGGACCGGCATTGACACAACTCTAGCCGCATTCACACAGCAGTCTCAATTTTCATCATAAATTTCGGCATATTCTGATATTAATTTGTCCAAATGTGTTTTATGCCCTCTTTTAATTCTTGAAGCTCTTAATTCATTTTGAAGTTTGAAAAGATCTGAATGCTCTTTGAGCGAATCTATGAATTTGTACGTTAAAATTTGGAATCGATCTTTGATCAGATCGATCTTAGCAATTTTATGAATATCTTCAGTGTGCGAAAGTGGATCCAATTTGTAGGCTATTCTGATGGCCTTATTTTGAATGATTTGAAGTTTCTTGATATACGTTTCTGACGCTCCTAAAATTACTGGAGCGCCGTATTCTAGTACTGGACGTATATAACTTTTATATAGTCTCATTAGTGTTTTGGGTTTACAGCCCCACTTTGAGCCGCTCAGGAGTTTGAGCAGACCAAGGCGTTGCCTTCCTTTCTTAGCGTTCTCATCTATATGAGCATTAAAAGTCAGTTTCTTATCTAAAGTTACTCCTAGCAATTTTGCTTGCTGTACTGCAGTGAGTTTTTCGCCAAAAAGTTCTAGTTCTATATTTTTCTTAGTTTTAAGCATTATAAGCTGCGTTTTTTTAGCATTTAGTTTTATTCTCCACTTGGAGCACCATGCTTCTAGGTCTGATAAAACTTTGGCTAGCCTATATCTAATTGTTTTTTCACTTTTAGCAAAAGTCCAAAATCCCAGGTCGTCTGCGAACTGAGAGACCCCTACTGTATTACTGAAGGGATCTATTGGAATATCATTTACATAGATTAGGAATAGAAGTGAGCTGAGAACCGAGCCCTGAGGTGTGCCGGCATTAAGTGAAATTTTGTCTGAAGTCTCATTATTTATTTTGACTGGAATTTTCCTGTCAGTTATAAATGAAGACATTAATCTTACTATTTTATCTGGTAAATTTGTATTCATTAATTTATATCTTAGTCCGTTGTGCCATACGGAATCAAAAGCTTTTTCTACATCTATAAAGATTGCAGCTCCTTTATGGTGACGGCTATGTGCTATGTGCGCATCATCAGCTAGTCTGAGAATGTGTTCCATAGCACATATTTTATTTCTATAGCCAATTTGCCATTTATTAAAGAAATTTTCTTCTTCTAATTTACTGCGCATTCTATGAGCAATTATTTTTTCAAAAAGTTTGCCTATGCAACTTAATAAACTGATTGGTCTATAGTTAGTTTGAATTTTATTGTCTTTTTTAGGCTTTGGGAGCATAATTCCTTGAGCTTCCTTCCATTTACTTGGAAAATACCCTATTTTTAAGCACTGATTGTACATAGTTTTTAAATTCTCAAATACTATTTCTGGACATTTTTTAATTATAGTGTATTTAATTCCGTCTGCTCCTGGAGCAGACCTACCTTTGGTCCTATCTAATTGTAGTTTTATTTCTTGAATCGAGATATCCCTGAGTAGTATACTATCGTCGCCATCTTCTACTTTATTTTCTTTCAGGGTTGAAAAAAGCTCCGATTTTTCATTTATAGCTTTATCTATTAAATTTTGAAATTCATCATCAAAAATTTCACCTGTGTGAGTATTATGAATTTTGCCTAAAGATTCAGCGAACGTGGTTGCCTTTTCTAAGTCGTTTTGAGTTAAATTACCATTTTCTTTAATTATTGGCTTGGATGCGCCGCCTGATTTCTTACCATTAATACTATTGATAGTTTTCCAAAATTCTTTAGAGTCTTTAGTTTCGTCTAGTTTTTTAGTTTGCTGATTCCAAAATTCTTCTCTATCTTTGTTTACTTGTTTACTTACTAAGTTGTTTAATTGATTATATAGAGTTTTATCCTCTGCTTTTTGCGTATTTCTAGCTAAGCGTCTAATTTGTCTCTTTAATTTAATTAATTTCATTGTTTCATTTGAGATAAAAAGTGCTTTATCTTTACGTTTTGCTTTAGGACACGCTTTATTTAGCCCTTCTTTAATTATATTGCTTATTTTTTCGTTAGCTAAGTCTATTTCCTCTGGTGTTTCAGGTTCGAGTCTATCTAAGTTATTTATTATTTCTTTATTAAACCTGTTCCAATCTGTTTTTTCATATTGTAGAATTTCACTCTGAAATTGTTTTTGAATTTGCGGTGAAGCTAAAGTTAAATGAACTGGCAAATGATCTGAACCAATGTCATCGCCTTACACACATGATTGGATGCGTGACGCCATCTGGCGGCTAACTAGCGCTAGATCTAGTAGATCGCCGCCAGAGGACGTCCCTGGTCTGTAAGTTGCAGTGCTGTCGTTAGTTATTAGTAAGTCTAATTCTTCAATTATGTTAAATAGAATGTCTCCGTTAGTATTTCCTACTTTACATCCGAAAAAAGTATGCTTACAATTGAAATCTCCAATAAGAATTGAAAGTGGATATAAATTAGTTATATGCGTGAAATTCTCTATGTTTGGTTTAATATCTGGCGGGTTATAAATAGTTGCTAATGCCACTGTCTTACCTTGTGATTTGAAGTTTATTGCCAAAAATTCTTCGTTAAAATTTGAAGTATCTATTTCATTAAATTTGATATCTTTTCTAATTAAAATAGCTACACCGCCTGCTGCATGCTGCAGGCGCCCATTAGGATAAATTATATTTCTATCTTTTCTGATAATGTTATAATTTGGAATTCTGATTCTAGTTTGCTCTCTAAGTCTAGTTTCATTTAAAGTCACAAAATGTGGTTTATATTCATTTAAATAGTTAATTAGTTCAGTCCTTCTTTTATATAGTCCGTTAATGTTAGCATGAATAATTTGAACGTTTTTAGTTGGTGGTAAACTGTTATCCATATTTTATAAGTACTGTACTGTACTTAGCCCTACTTTAGTTTTTCCTACTTTAGTTAGGTTTTTACTGGTGAGTACTGTACTGTACTAGACCTAGTAAAAACGGCCCTACTTTTTCTACTTTAGGTTTAGGTTGTACTTACAAGTTCTCAGGAAGTTGGGATAGGTAGTCTCTGATGATCAGTGGGGAGATGTCTTTCCTGAAGGCCCAACTGACTGCTTTGCTGGCTAGGTGGGGTATGTCATCCCACTCCAACTTTCCTTCATTCCTGTGGATCGTTCTGCTGTACAGGACCGTGTGGGCTGAAAAGAGAAGGGCAAGACGGGTTAAGTCACTATCTGCTAATTTAATTAGTGGTAACTCACTCTCACCTCCTGTAGCCTTCTTGGGCTGATCGGCGCGTTCACCCTGACGTTGGTGCTCTCGGTGCTGAGTTGGCTGGGATCTCCTGTTGACTTCCTGGGTGCTGCGATGTCGCTGGCCTTCTCTCTTCTCAGCGATCTTCCTTTTCACCTCTATTGCTCTAGGGCATCTCCCGTCAGATGCCAGGTGATCTCCTGTGCAGTTGGCGCAGTAGCTTGCTCTGGCCGTGCAGTCCTGTCTCCTGTGGGCCCCAGCGCACTTTCCGCATCTGATGTCTCTTGCCTTGCAGGAGTCCTGGGCGTGGCCGAATCTCTGGCACCTGTAGCACTGCAGGATTCTGTTCTTCTTCTTGTACTCCTCCGTCCTGCAGGAGCGAGTTCCGATGAAGAGACGGCTGTTGCTGATCGCTGCCTCCATCTCTTCCTTCTTCTCGAAAGTGACCTTGACTTTCGGGATGCCACGTCCTGAGGTCCTGTTGATGAATCTGATGACCTTCACCTTCAGACCTTGTTTCTCTAGGATGGCTGTCTCGATCTCTTCCTCTCCTATTTTGGTGTCCACGTCTTTCACTACCACGCTGAGGGCGTCTTCTACCTTGGCCTCGGTAGAACTTCTTGGTGGTCTGAAGACAGCTGAGGTCCCCATGAGGCCGCTGTCTTCTCTTTTCATGGACTCGTAGATCTTCTTTGAGTCCTCTTCTGTCTCAGGGAAGATGAGTAGGTCTTTTCCCATGGTCCTCCTGGTCTCACTTACCTTTACTCCCATACGTTTACTCCATTGTATGAAAGTTAGGTGGTTTGGTCCATTGACCGAACTGGGCAGTTTCACGCCGACGATTGGCTGAACAGCTGTCTTCCTCTTCTTTTCTTCATTCTTCTTTACTTCATTCTTCTTATTTCCTGTTGCTGCAGGGGGCTGATGAGCGGCGTCGCGACGCTTCATCTCTTCTTTCTTCTTTTGTTTCTTAGCTTCTTTCCTCTCTCTCTCCTCCCTGCTGGTTGGAATCGTTGTCCAGTCAGAGCGCTCTCCGTCGGACAGGATTTCTCCTTCTTCTGCTTCCGGAAGGGGGGTGGCCAGAACTTCTTCAGGTGGAGAAACGACGGTCTCCATCTCTTCTCTTTTCTCAGGCGTCTTCTGCACTGGAGATGCCGTCCTTTGTTTCTTCGCTGGTGAGCCCCCTAAACCTAGCTCTGCTTCGGCAACTCTTACCAAGGTCGTTAGCTGCGACGACCTGTGACCTATCTGGGCCTGGTCAACAGGTCTAAGTACCTGTGGCCGGCCGTCGGACAGCCTCCTCTTGGCTGTTGACTTCCTCGGAGTCATCTGTACTGGTGACTCTGTTAGACACTCGTACCTACCACTATTACCTTTGGGTGGAGTTTCAACACCCTTGTTTGCACCCGAGAGTTCTCCCGCAAATGACTTCTTCTTTGGAATGGCCCCCCCAAGGGCGGGACCCATCTCCAGCAGTTACCTTGCCACTAGGCATGCTAGCGGCAAGGTTAAAAAGAATTTAGAAGAATTTTGCTAATTTAATTGTCCCGTATTACTGTACTATACTGTGCAGTATGTAGTGGGATGTGTAAGCTGTCAGTCACACTCAGGAGAGTGATGACGCGTCGCTCACTAATAGGTGTGAAAAATGTACCTGTGTACAGACAAGCTGTACAACACAGGTAGCACGCTTAGATAATATAATATATCTAATTTGGTAATGCTGATCTACTAAAAGCGATTATTGCCTCTATCTAGCGATTTAAACAGCAACAACAGAGCCCCTGTAGGGTGTTGATACTGTATGCCGTCACCGTTTTTAAATCTCTGAGATTGATTGATAATCCCTGATCAGATTGCGTATATTGCAATGTATAGCTTTATGCCAATTTCGTATTTTGACAGCCCGTCAAAACTCGGATTTACCAGAGCCCCCACGGGTTGGTAAGATGTTCACTGGTTGAAAGCCAGAGAACAAGTGAATGGAATGTTGTGCACGCGGGAAGCACATAGCTAGACTAAAAACCATTACCAACATGTGAGAGTGCTATAGTGGTGACGTCATACTTAATAATACAAGCCCTGTGACGTCACACTATAGAAGTTTCATGGTGCCCACAGATACCATAACCTTTCAGGATAGGGAACCGTTTCTATTATCTGTCAAATTATCACTCCCAGTCATGCACAGGCTAAAACCGCGACCAATATTTAGCACTATATATAGGCCTACATTTTTTTTTTAATAATGGCACTTGTATTGCAATTCAGATCAGAGACTGATGGAGACGGATCAATAAAATTTTAATTCAGTTTCCGACGCTGTAGCACAGCGTCACCTGGTGAATTGGTTCTCAACTATTTACACATATTGATGCTCTCGACGACCTTCACCTTGCACGTTTGTCAACAAACCGATATTATCTTCAGACATACGTGCAATATTTTAGAATGAACCGTGATAATTACAGTTATTGTGTGGTGTCCCCAAGCACAGAAAGTCTGAATATAGATCGAATGCGTCGTTGTAGACGTTTTCTCCTTGTTATTCTGGGAATTGTAGTCGCCATTTTGATAATTGCATTGATTATTCATGTTGTTCACAAACGGAGCAAAGACAGGCCGCTGCAAAACATCGAAACGGGTGAGAAAATTTGAGAACAAAAACCTACTTCAATTCTGTAAAAGTAGATCTATACTATAACGTGTTAGCCCTTCTGACAGTCGCGACTTATGAGTTATGTCAGACTCAAAAGTGTGAGAGAATTTTATTAAAATATAGTTTTTTGTTAAAAAAACTTACTTCCTCCTAACCTGAACTTCTGAAGTGAAGTTAAACTAGGCTAAAGTTTAAACTTCTAACATTAATAAAATTATAACGTTACTTCCTTGTTAATCTTAAAGGTTAAAGTTAGGTTCGCTAACTTAAACAGATTCGATACCATGTTAAAAAATCGGAGTGGCTATTCGTACGGGAAAGTTATAGACTAATGGGAGTCAAAAAATCACGTACGATTAGCCACTGCCAGGCGGTGGCTAATCGTACGTGATTTTTCATAATGTTACTCTATGGGCAGCCTCGTTTACGAAATGACGGACTCCCATTGACTCCCAATATAACTTTCCTGTACGAATAGCCACTCCGTAACTACTATCCCAGTGAATTCTTTACCAGGTGTAACTGGCCGAAAAGGGCCTATATCTCCATATACCTTCATACTGCGAACATATAAATATTTTCACCTGGGTGCATATATATATTAAGGCAGTGGCTAATCGTACATGATTCTTCATATTGTAGGCCTAACTCCATGGGCAGCCTTGTTTATGAAACGAAGGGCTCCAATTGACTCCCATTATAACTTTCTCCTACGAATACCCACTCCGATTTATCCAAATCAAAATTTATCCAAATAGACACTGATATTTTTATGATTTTAGTCTGATTTTGTCCTAATATATATAATAATCATGTTAATACGACACAATCAGCCTAAAATCATTAAAAAAATCAGTATTTTTATTTTGGCTTCTTAACCCGTTTGTGACGAGCCCCGGAGATCTCCGTGATTTAGGGAGACTATTCAGATACGAGGCCCGGAGATCTCCGGGTTTGATTGCATGAGATAACTATGACGTCATAAAATAATCTCGTTTCAGAAACAGTGCAGTAGCATAATAATCTCCTGTTCAACGGGTTAATATAGCCATAGATATGATGTAAACATGTCCATAGACTACAACTGTGTAAGTTTTAAAATGTTTGTGTTGCGCATTTACCGATTAAAAGCAAAATATAAAGACACAATTTCCGCATTTCCTATTTTGGACATGTAGCCTATGCATGTCCGAAATCATGGAAATGATCAATCAGGAATTTCGAAATAGCTGCCAATCTGTTTAGAAAAAAAATCATCAAAGGCACAATTTGATGATATGTCACACCTATCAGCTGTACTGTGTAGCCTAGGCCTATAACTAATTTAGATGATTTGAAGACGCCTGCGCACAAATATTTTTCTGTACCCTAACTGATAATAAATCTCATTTGCAGGTGCATCTCGGTCCAGAATGAGCCTGTTAAAGTTCTTTAACGCTGAAGATGGCCTTGACATCAGATGGTGTGACACATCTGTGACTGATCCATTGGCTGATAATGACTGTCAGGTGATTGGAGTCAATGTAAATCAGCCAAGTAATAACTCTAACCAACTGCTTGTGGCATCAAGAACAGCAGAAGAAGGCACGCACTTCACAGACTGGCTGGAGATGGCACTGACAGAAAAAACAGCTAACCATGCTTTCCACATTAGACTTCGTGGTCAGAGCTCAACAAAAATTACACTTAATGCACTTCTTGACAGAAAAGAGCTTGTTGAACAGAAGTTAATAATCATTGAGAAGAATATAGTTCCACCAGATGGAGTTAGTTTGGTGGATGCAAAAGAGTAAGTTTGTCTCATAGATCTGCATGTTTGTCCAATTTTTGTTTGTTTTGATCATCAGATACATAGATCCAATAATCTGATAATATTGTCATTATTCATGTATAATTTAGCAGCGGTAACTACATGATTGTATTCATGTTATTTAATTAAACTGTTAAATATGTATTTTGTATACCAGAAATTGCACCTTAACCCTTTAAGCCCTCAGGATGCATTAAAGCATCATTTTACATCCCTGAAAACTGACTCAATTTTCCTACAACTAAGGTTTTTAAAACGAAAATTTCTATGAAACTGGTTTACCAATACGTGGCAATTTTCCTTAATTTTTAAACTACATCAAATCATCTTCATCCACTACAATTTGAGAATTGCGAGAGCAATTCGCGGCTTGTCGTGGATGAAGATGACAATGGTAAATTCAGGCCTGAAAGGGTTAAGCCTTGCAGCGCTGAGACTGTGTTTAGATGTCAGAATCTGATGTTTGTAGACATCAGATTCTGACATCTAAACAGGATCCACGCAGTAAAAGAATTAAAAAAATTTAATGGCCGTAGACCCATACCAGAGGTATTAAAATGAAGCAAAAAAAAACTAACTCAGATATTTATGTTGATTTCAAATTAAAAAAATTCCTTTGATCATGTCAATGCACAATTTGACTTAATTTTAATGCTCTATCCAGATTTGTAGGAGATGTGAACACCATCTACCCTCATATTTCTCTGTCCCTTGGATGGACCATAGACTGCTGCGATGCTATAAACACAGGTGCCATGAAGGCTATGTGGGATGTAGTGGAATCTACTACACAGCACATCTCCTTTCCGGTGCGAGCATCAATTCTTAAGGAATCTTGGACAGAACTCAAGAAACTACTGAATAGAGATCCTGAAAGATTCTCCATCATCGTGTGGGCGAAAAATGGAAAGACAGATTGGGATGGGGCCACTCCGTATGACCTACTTTACTCTCGTAATGACTGTGACAAGAAGTCCATCTATTATAACCTGTCCGGACCTCAGATGGAGGAGTTCAGGCAGCTGAGCATAACAGCCGGCAGCTTGTTCAATCATTTTCCTCACATTAATTACCGAGATGGTCTAGATATCACATGGGCTCATGCCGTCAACAGTCAAAGCGATCTGAAGATGAATTTAGATGGTATGTTAAAACAATAACTGACTATAAACTGGTATGATATATGCTAATATAAAACAAAAACTGTATCATGTCTATAGATGCCATTTTTTTTAGAAATTTTCTCAAATTATTCTATATTGTAGACATTGGATAATAGCTTTACATTAATCTTAACCCTTATACCCCGACTATAGTCAATTTTAATTTGTTTTGTTTTGATTGACAAATATATATTATATAAATTATATTATATTTATCAGATGATATTAACCCATGTGAACCAATCTCTGATATATTCCAGATTTGTGACTGTTCCCCCCAGGACCAGTCCAACGATTTGTTTGGGATTGATTACAGATAACTTTGATTTTGTAAACACTGATAAAATAATCTGGTCTCAGCAAGCGCGCATGAGCAATTTGATCTGGTATTTAATGGGTTAAAGGTTGATTGACATGCTTTTGTTCATCAGGCCATATAATGATGGTTTTGTTTATCAGGTGATGTGATGATGTTGGAGGCTGATGTATTACTTCATGGTCAGGATACAGAAAACCAGACAGACGTCCCAATTATGGCGCATCCACCTTCAATCTATAGCGATCTCACATTGGAACACTTTCTGGCTCAGGTCATTCACACCAACAAGGGCATCAAATTAGACTTCAAAAGTGATGATGTTCTAGAACCCTCCATGAGGATCCTTCAAAATTTGAAGAGTAAGCTAAAACAGCCTGTTTGGTTGAATGCCGATATCATGTCTGGGCCAAATGTGGCCGTCAATGATAAACACATCAATGCCACATTGTTCAAGCAATCAGTAAACAAGTACTTTCCACAAGCTACCCTTTCCTTGGGTTGGACCACCGCTTGGAATGCGACTGGTGAAAACAGTGTATATTCTCGTCAAATGGTGGAGGACATGCACGCCTTCTGCCAGGACATCACTCAACCTGTCACATTTCCAGTGCGTGCTGTGATGGTTCGTAAATCATGGTCAGATCTAACCTGGCTACTTTCTCAGTCGCAGTCATATAGCCTCACCATATGGGTCGGTAAAACTGACCAGACGGATCCAGATGACTTGGTCTATGTGAGGAATATAGGCCAAATGGACAAGATTTATTATGATTTGCCCACGGACCTAATGTCAGCTTTCAAACAAAAAGTACTCTAGCATTATTATCCTGATACCATGTCTCAGTCACTGTGTCTCAGCCACCATGTCTCATCAGGTGACAGTGTGGCATTATTCATTACATCAGATACAAATACTCGACCTGTGTATATATATCATCACCTTGGATATGAAAGCGGTGTCTGCCACTTCAACATGCTCAAGTGGCAGACATACCCTTTCATATCTAAGGGCAGGATATATATAGAGTTTCACACAAGTTTCAAACTACATGTGAATAAAATGTCATTGGTAAAATAGCTTGCGGTAGACATTGACCCAATTAAATAATTAAATTTGGGAGATAGATAGAAATATTTTTCATCATTTGAAGCTGGAAATTGCGTTAGCAATTCCAGCTTCAAATGATGAAAAATACCATTCTGCTAACTGACAATATCCAGCTTTGAACAAATGAAAAATACTATGAGTACTGCCAACTGACAAGATATACCGGTAGCAGGATACTGAGGGTTTAGGTGGGTCTGCAATACAAAATGATTAACACTTTCAGTGCGAGGACCGTCTTTATACGCCAGAATTTGGCATCTGTAGACATCAGATTCTGAAGTATAAACACGGCCCCCGCACTGAAAGAATTAACATAGGTACCCAGTACCTGGTATTCAAATGAAGTGGAAGGGGCTAGCTACGGCATTAGCTACTTAAACATTATCACGATTTCAAAATTAAAAAAAACAACATTTATCTCCATTGTTTATATAAAAATATTTTATTATTGTAAGTTAAATTATACCCTTGTCTGCTAACCACAGCTTGATTTCATTTTAATCCCCTTATTTTTCTTTCTTTTGAAGCTGGTAATATTGCTAAAACAATTGGCAGCTCGAATTGAATGAAAAATATCCATACGTTTAAAAAGTTGACATTATGATGTTATGTACTTAAATACAAAACTGCCACCATCATCTTATTTGCACACCTTACACTGTATCTATGAAACAAATTAATCGCTTTACAATTTTTCTGTCATGTTGAATAGAGGGATTGGTGGGTGTATACTTTCTATTTTTGTTTTGTAAAATGCTTTATTGCATTATTCCGCCTTAGTTGCATGAAAAAACTACCTGAAGCTTTGTCAATGTCCACTACTGTCATGTATATACTGTTCATATACATACATACATGTACGTGTAAATATATGTATAATCTAAACACCTACCTTTCAAGAAATTATTCCAGTCTGGGTGATTTATTAGCTACGGTAACCCAGCATAAAATGACAATTATCATGATGATGTATCCAAAAAAAATTCCCCACATTTTAACTTCTTGAATTTTTTTTATCTTCCTACTATTATCATGATTATATACAGTACACCCATCTTCCCTAGGCAATGCTTGGCAGGTGGAGAATGTAGTCTTTGTCTGTGCAATGCTGGATCAATGTTGGGCCAGGACAGTGGGTAGAACGATGACAAATTTATATGTTCAATAACCAGAAAACACAAGACACTGAGCCAATGTTGGGTCGGCGTCACAGTCGGTGGGCCATCATTAAGTTAACATTGAGTCAATGACTCGTGTGATGTTGAATCAATGTCCTTGACGTTGACTCAGTGTCTCAAAATTGTCTTGTGTCCACTGGGTATCTTTCTTATCCCCAACACATAGTGTTGTAAATCAGCAAGAAGGTTGTGTGTGTTAACTATAATAGGGATTGCGTTCACATAATTATATGTGTGTAAATAATTTCAAAACATTCAGCCCTAATTAAAAACTGAACTGGCCAAACCAGCACAAAATATGATAAATTTTCACTCCAAATACTGACACTGTGTCTGTACGTATTTGGTTCTCTTATAATATTGTACACTTAACAGTTAGGGAAAAATGTCATATAGTTTTGATAATCTACACAAATATAGGCTATTCAATAAAAGTAGATATTTCAGATGCAATAAAGGGTCAATTGTTTTGAATAGGTGTACATAATAAAAATATTTACTGCCAGTATATACGTTTTTTCCCTTTAAAAATATAAATTCCAGTGGATGCACCCATTGACAAATGGAGGGGGGGGGGGCGTAGATTTTTACTAGAATTTATAAATACAGACCACAGCTGGCACAGCCAACCTGTCATATGCTCTAGAGGGGTTCAAGGGCATGCCCACCATGAAATTTTGAAATGTGAGGCTTCTATTTGTGTACTGTATTCTAAGGCTTATTTCAGCCAAAATATGGTCGTTTTTTAGCCCGCCTTTTAATTTTGATTAAAAAGGTGGGCTATTGCAATTGAAGTTCGGCGGCGTCAGCGTTAACATTTACTTGTGGGCGCGATAACTTGAAAATTTTTTCATGTTTCCTTCCCAAATTTGTTTTGCATGTTACTAATGACCACTTCTCGGACAAGTTCAATAATGGCTGAAAAAAAATTCAAAATGGCCGACTTATTGCGATTTTTCACCTTTTACGTCAATAATTTGACCTTGTGGGCGCGATAACTTGAAAAGTTTTTCACAAATCCTTTTCAAATTTGTTATGCATGTTACTAATGACCAGTTCTCGGACAAGTTCAATAATGGCCGAAAAAAAAAAAAAAAATGGCCGATTTATTGCGATTTTTCACCTTTTACGTCAATAATTTGACCTTGTGGGCGCGATAACTTGAAAAGTTTTTCACATATCCTTTTCAAATTTGTTATGCATGTTACTAATGACCAGTTCTCGGACAAGTTCAATAATGGCCGAAAAAAGAAAAAAAAATGGCCGATTTATTGCGATTTTTTACATTTTACGTCAATAATTTGACCTTGTTGGCGCGATAAGTTGAAAAGTTTTTCACATATCCTCTTCAAATTGGTTATGCATGTTACTAATAAGTAGTTCTTGGACAAGTCCAATAATGGCCGAAAAAAAAAAAAAAATGGCCGATTTATTGCGATTTTTCACATTTTACGTCAATAATTTGACCTTGTGGGCGCAAAAACTTGAAAAGTTTTTCACATATCCTCTTCAAATTGGTTATGCATATTACTAATAAGTAGTTCTTGGAGAAGTTCAATAATGGCCGAAAAAAAAAAAAAATGGCCGATTTATTGCGATTTTTCTCATTTTACGTCAATAATTTGACCCTGTGGGCGCGATAACTTGAAAAGTTTTTCACATATTCTCTTCAAATTTGTTATGTATGTTACTTATAAGTAGTTCTTGGACAAGTTTAATAATGGCTGAAAAAAAAAAAAATGGCCGATTTATTGTGATTTTTCTCATTTTACGTCAATAATTTGACCTTGTGGGCGCGATAACTTGAAAAGTTTTTCACATATCCTCTTCAAATTTGTTATGCATGTTACTAATAAGTAGTTCTTGGACAAGTTCAATAATGGCCGGTAAAAAAATCAAAATGGTCGACTTATTGCGATTTTTCACATTTATTTTACGTCCATAATTTGACCTTGTGGGCGCGATAACTTGAAAAGCGGCTGGTTTAACATACCATTTAGAACTTGGGTTGTTATATACGTGATGACATTCGTCTTTACTTTCTTTATCATAATATGGCGGCGGGCTATTATCGAGTGTGCTCTTGTTTTGTTTTGGGAACCCTGGAATTTTTATATTTCTGTGTAAATAGCTGACTATAAAAAACATTCACATGTTTGTGTAAATTAAATATTTACACTATACATGCTATACATGGTATATACTGGTGGCATCTTTCTCCAGCTGCTTTTAAAGGTGATGTTATATTGTCGAGTACTTAACCTTTCTTGTGTTGAATCTACATTTATTTATTATCTCTTATGCATTTGAAGCTGGAGCTTCCCAGCAGACACAAGACGTTAAATCAATGTTGGTTTAACATTGGTCCATCATCGTAGACAGTGGACCAACGTTAAACCAACAGTGATTCAATGTATTGTGTCTGAATTTCCTGCTTTAAATCATTTTTCAACATTTAATTTTAGTTGTACAAAGCTAAGAAGCATTGATCACGGGAATTGTACAGCTGAAGTTGTCAAGCAACTACAGGTACTTGTACTTTAAAGCGAAATCCCCAATGTTATTTTTTCTATAGTTTGTGAATTCAATGTTTGTTTTATATAATTATATAATTGTACAGTGTATTTCCTTTGTTTATTATTGTGGGAAATTGATGAGTATTGTGTATGATTTACATAATGATATATCCTAGAGTGTGAATTAAAAGATGAAAAAAATGAGCTTTAATCATTGAACAATGTTGAAAGTCAATGAACATATCACATAAAGATTTGCCTTTTACATTTTCATAGACAGATACTGACGGTTGTATTGTTAAAAACGCCTCAGTACTGGTGCCAGCCGGGTACCTGATTACTGCAGCGGGACCCGGATTGTTTTATTTTGTAATACATACACATATACCATGTATACTGTGGTGCATTTATTATTTACTCAGATTATCTCTGCAAACACGTACAAGAACTAAAAATACAATTATTCTTATTTGTCAAGCTTGCAAATGCTTCTATGTAGTTATTTGGCCTGACGAATAAGAATTATTGGCATTATCATGATTGTATTCATAATATTACAACAACATTCTGTGTGTTCGATCCATACATCATCCCCTTGGGAGTTAGAAGGTGCTAAACTGCCACTTTGTAAAGTGGCAGTTTAGCACCTTCTAACTCCAAGGGGGACGACATATGGCTATATTTTCATGTTTGTGTATTTTAACCCTTGAGCTTCCAGGCCTGTATACACATGGTTCAAAGCATGTTTGAAACAAAATAAAATATCACTAAATTTGCTCAAATGCTTTGTAGTGAATGCTCAGTTGATCAAAGAATTGATTTTGTGAGATGTCTGGTTTTCATAAATAGAAATATGCTTCGTCGTTGATAAAACAATTTCCAGCTTTAGCTGAATTAAAATAATAGCCCTTTGCACACTAAGAACGACTATGGTCGTTTTTTATCTGTTTTATTAGCAGGTTGAAAAACTGTTGTTGAGAATGAAATGAGTGCTTAAACATCAAGATTTGTAAATTATGATTGGTCACAAATTAAACAAAAATATGAACAATTTTCACCCGCTTGACTTTGTCACTCGCTGTACCGCGAGCCACAACTTCAAGTGGGTGAAAATTTCGATAGATAACTTATCAGGTAAAGGGTTAACAGACAACTCAGGAGGACTAGGGTTAAAAGACAATTTATTCTGAAGCTTCATAAAGTAATCTACTTAACGGGTATTTGTTATCTATTGGCTTCTTGTTGCGAGCTTATGGCAATTCAAAAAGTGAAATGTTGGTGCTCTTCACTTATAAAACACTTAAATAACTACACATATATAGTACAGTTTCTGTGCAGCACATGTTCACTAAAACATGATTGTAACATAATTAAGCTTGGTGTTAAGTGCTGTGTGTTTTACTTTTCAAATTGACAGACCCCACCATTTAATACATGTACCACTACATAATACTTCTGTATGTCCTAAAATCTTAGTTCTCACCCATTCAGCACGGAGACCGTTTTTTGACCTTTATAGACGTTAGACTCTGATGTCTAATGTCAATCGCCGCTCTGAACTAATTTCAAATTAAAAAAACTTTGTTGCCCGTGGTTTATATAGAAGTATTTCAGCGTTGTAAGGGTTGACAGGTCATTATCAGGCTGATGAATGTGTTACAAAGTTTTAAATCATCATAGATCTGAATTCAGAGGAGCCAGTTAAATGGGAAACCACCCCTAAAGGACAGATACAGTGTTTTTATCAGACTGTCCCGTCTTCCATAGCAGGCTGGTTTCAATGGAAAAGCCAGTCTCCCATAGCAGATTGGTTTCCCATAACAGGTTCATCTATTACTTATTAGTTTCAATTATAAGAGACTAACTTCTATCAATTAAAATTGGTGATTTCATTCGTTAAACTATTTCATCAGCTTATGATTTATATAAGTACCGGTACTTGTACATGTATACCTTCTCCAATTGTTGGTGACAACATATACACCACAATCATTCACCTGACATTTATTCACATTTCATATAGTGACTTAACCCTTAGAGCACTAAGTTAAATAATTTAATTTTTCACTCACTTGAAGTTGTGTCTGGCTACCGTAACCCTCATTCCAAGTGGGTGAAAATTACTCCTATACGTTTAATTTAGGACCAAATATCTGCACATCTTGATGCTTTAACGCTCATTTTGTTTCCAATAACTGTGATTTGATCGCAGAAAACACATTAACCCTTTAACCGCCGGTGCCGCATATATTCGCGTTTTCATTTTTATTAGCACATTAAGTAACAGTAACACATATGTTAATGATGAAATGTGACATCAACCAGCAAGATTTAAAAAGAGTTGACCTCCATTTTGTCAAATCTGAATAATTTTCACTCACGTGAAGTTGTGGATCACGTCAGCGAGACACAACTTCAAGTGAGTGAAAATTCAAATTGAATAATTTGGCGGGTAAAAACGGTTAAAAATGGTTAAAAAACTACTATAGTCAGGTGTAGTGGTGTAAGGGTTAACATTATATAACTAAGTTTGCTATGTGTACAAAGGATATATAAACTAGATTGTGTGTAAATATTAAACATGCCATTCCATCAGTCTTAAATATACATGTCCATTGCATATATGCCGATATATATATACATGTATATAACATAGATATAATTATACATGTATAGCCTCCCCATGTTTCTTGGTATATATATACATGTATATAATATAAATATAATTATACATACATGTATAGCCTTCCCATGTATCTTTAATTATACTTTTGGGGGAAATATGACTCAGTTTATTTGAGTTCATATTATGTGTTTTATAGCAAACCTTTTTTGTATTTTTACTTTGATTCATTGACATATTTTATAAGCATGAGGTGTAATTTTCTGTACTACATTTATGCTACCAGATACTGACATTTAACATGTTTAACATGTTTACTGTAATGTGTGTTCCCAGGCTCTTGATTTCCATGGTCCCTCTTTTATTCTTGGATCTATGATTACCTAGTGGTTCATTTTACCCCACAACATGTGATGTTGACCCAGTGCTGATCATTTAACCAGCATTCTCAGCAAACACGATACCCTGACCCATTGTTGGTTCATTGTTGGACCAACATTGAACCAACATTAGGTCAGTGTATCGTGCTGACTGTGTTAGGCCAACAGCTCTGGTTTTCCAGCTCATATGTTTAAGTAGTGTGAATGTTGTGGCATTTGACCTCAAGTATTCAGTCTTATGTATAAAAAGCTCATGACATAATGTGTGAATAGTGATTGTTTCAATCTCCATCTTTAACATGTTTAAGGTAAAATGTAGTTACATATAATTTCGAGGCAATCTTTCTTGACATGATTTTTAATTTATATTCAGAAAAGAGAGAAAAATAATCTACTACCTCTCATTTTTTGTTGAGATATATTTTTTTCTATAATTCATAATTTTTGAGAATTGGAAATATAAGTGACCCACCACGCGGAAAGGGCCTTTAAGTCAAAATTTTCAAAATTGATTTTCATAGGTGATATGATAGCCGTGTCCTCTCTTTTTGGATAACTGGAAGAATTTTTGAAAAATATTCGTAACTTTTTGTTTTATGAGTTAAAAAAAAAAAAAATAGTCATGTAATCATAAATAATTCTAATAAAGCCACGGGGAGGTACCTTCTTGCGTAGCGGGTCACATATACTTTAAATACCATTTATACATGTAGACCCTACGATATTACAGGTATGCTCTAATCTTACAAATTAAACATTAATATATGCTTTTCATTTCTTTTGACTTGATTCATGATATACTGTAAGCTATTCTAATTTAACCCTTCAAGCACTGAGTTATAGGATTCAATTTTTAACACATTTCAAGTTGTCTTGCTACCACAGCCCACAACTTAAGTCATTGAAAATTATTTTTATTTGTTTAGTTCTAGACCAAACATTGTGCATACAGTCACCATGAAGATTTAACCCACTTGGTAATACAGTATGCATTGTCCCCCAAACATTCTGCTGCTGGCCAAACATTTATGCAACATTGAATTAAAATTGTGCATGTTTGCTAGAGCTACATTTCACAAACACTTAATTCTAAGTGGATGTCAGTAGCAAGACAAACTACACCATGATCATAATGATATGCTAGTTACTCATGAATAGTTTTTTTCAATAACACAATTAGTTGCTGTGTGACTTAACTTATCTTTATTTGTAAATTTTACGTTTTTGAAAAATTGTCAATGATTTATTGTGTTTATGACTTTTATTGTAATAAACAATATCTTATATGTAATGACAATGCTGTTTTGGATCTGCTTCAAAATGAACAATTTGTTTGAGCTGTTTAAATTGATGGGTGTCTTGAATCGTACTGTCTACCGGCATTGGAAGGGTGGTGTGCTACTGAAATATATATAGGTTTATACTGCCGTGAAAAGCAAAAAGGCAGTATCTGCCTCCTTTACAAGTAAGCAGATAGTGCTTTGTGGCTTTGCAGGACAGCATGATACATCGTCGCCTCGGAGCTAAAGGATCCTATCTGACACTCTTCAGAGTGGCAGATAGGATCCTTTAGTTCCGAGGCGACGACATATTAACATGATCGCGGAAAATGGATTGAGAGCCTGGACTGCATTGGAGACAACAGCAAACACGGGGTACTGCACTTACCGTCCGACGAATCGTCCTTGGTGGCATAGTACACAATGACTAAAATAACAGCCAAACCTATGAGCACGGCAGCGATAATCAAAATAATCCTGGACAAGGAGCACCTTTTTGACCTCGTATAGTCTTCCTCTATGTTGTAATCCTTGGTCATCTTGGAGGATGTTTATCACACCTGCAGGTAAATGTTACGTAATTGTAGTATTAGGGCCTACAACGTTAATTGGTAAAACCACCCCCATAATCTGAAGATGCTTAACCCGGGACCGTCTTTAGACGTCTATGAACTTCAGATTCTGACGTCTAAAGTTGATTCCCGCACTGAAAGAATTAAATATTGTAGACCCATAACATAGGTATTCAAATAAAGCGGGAAGAGCTAACTAAAACATAAAGGTTTAAATTTGAAAAAAACCTTTGGTTTCCATAGTGTATACAAACGTATTTCAGCGTTGTAACGGTTAATCACCCATGTTGCATAATATGGGCCACGTGGCATTTTTTCAAAAAAATGTAAGAGAGAATCAATAGAAAAACATTTTGACTTTTTATGTGCTAAACCTATTTAACCCTTAGAACGCTGAAATATTTTTATATAAACTATGGAGACCAAAGGATTCTGTCAATTTGAAATCATCATAAATGTCTTAGTCAGCTCTTTTCGCTTCATTTGAATACCTATGTTATGGGTCTACGGCCATTATGAATACATAATTCTTACAGTGTGGGGAGCGAAAGCTAGTTTTCTAAAGATTGTAGCCTATACCGCTTCAGACTTGTGAAATTTAGGTCCCAACATATATATCTGTGTCTCAAGATTTAAGACATTATATTTTTATCCGCCGCCCGACGATGTGCGGTTTCAAGGAGAGATATGCCCTGAAAAATCTCAACTCGATCAAATTCGAAATGGCCAACTTGATGCCATTGTTGACATTAATATGGGTAATATCGGGAAAATAATAGCTAGACTATTGCTGTTAAACAAAATGTGTCGTTTCAGGGAGGGATATTGCCTGAAAAATCTCCAACTTGATCTAATTTAAAAATGCCGACTTCTATATTATACATATCTGTAATACACATATAATTCAAAATTATACCCAATTAAAATTTCCTCTGGCTATATACTGCGACCCGCGACTTCGAACGGATAAAAAATAAGCAAATTTGTTTTCGTTGAGACTAACATTAGCAATATTTTTCTCTGACAAAACGATTAAGTTCACGCAGTACAGTCGTTTGATGTGTTAATAAAATAGATTGAACAACAAATGTAGTCAAAATTGGAGGTGACATGGTTAGCATGTCATATTGTTTCTGTATCTCTGATAAAGATGATAAAAATAATGATATATCCGTGATGACATAATAATGAACTGATAACTCCGGGACTCATTTCTCGTACATTAACTGTTACGTAGGATACACAGAAGTGAATGTTTGCATATAGGCCCTATAAAGAAGTCAAGCTGGACTCACCTGTGAAACTTCCTGTTAATTAGGCTTGGTCATTTTACAGCAAGTCAATCAGGTCGACGTGCTTATTATCTATGCAATGGTGATATAATGGACCTGTAGCTGCTATAGTCGTGGTTGAACCTTGAGTCCAGTCTGCTATCAATTGACTCGTCATCGAAATTCTGAACGAAGGATTGAGCATCAGTATTTACTTCTGGAGTGCTATTCTTATTAAGGCATATCATGTAGGTATAGGCCATAATGTAGTTGAAACGTCATCAAGTTGAATGCTATTGTGCAATTTCGCACTGGGCAGAATACGCTGTACCAATGTTGAATCAACGTCAATGACGTTGATTCAACGTTTCGTATCCAGTGGATCACCATTGAATTCATATCTTGAGACTTCACTAAACAAACAAAAGGCGTCATAACAGATAATATCTGTCGATTTGATGTCAGGCGGATTAACTAATATTAAACCAACATGGTATCAGTGTTTCGTGCTCACTGGGCGGATGTTGAACAAGGTTCGTAGCCTCTTATCGTCGATTAAAAGCGAATATCATTTGAAAAAAATAAAACTATGAATTATAACTCTTAAATTTTTTATAAATATAGTTGCCTATTATATCCTACTATCTCATGACAATTTATTTCAAATTAGTCATGTTAGACAGAGTAGATAAATTTACATTTTGTAACAGATTTCAAAATAAATAATAGTCGAAAGTCGGTCATTTTGAAATTGATCAATTTTTAGTGAGGGCGTCGCGTCCAATCCATCGGTCTGCAGTACTGACGAGCTAGATATATTTCACAATGTGACATCTGTATATCTGGACATAATATTATGACTTTACCAGGAACAATACAGTGTCCTCAGTAAAAATTGTTTTACTTATAGGCCTAAAGACAATTTTTTACATTCCTAAATAAAAGTATTGTAATTATTCTCAAATAGGCTACATAGGCTAGTGTCATCTCATAAAGCATATATTTTTTTTGGTCAGGCTATCTACGTAGGCCTACGCATTTCAAAGCATGTTTTTGCCACTATAATAATAAAGGTTGTTTATCTCCACTGTTTAGTGTGGGATACAACTTCAGATCATAAAGACAAAAGAATATTATCAGCAGTGCTAGGTGTATATATCAATAGGGTATACCGTGTAAATTTTAAATTATTACGATAATATAACGCAACTTGTATTATATGCTTTGCACCTGTCTCATATTTTGAGTATTAATATTGTTATTAGTATTATGTTAGATCAGAAATGTATTATGCATTTCTGGTTAGATGTAGGCCTATATAGTGATCGTCACATAGTCTTGATTAAAAATACTACGATAATGTACCACAACCTGTATACATGTACATATATATACAGCAACTATACTTCTCGTTTTGTAAATATTACATTTGGCGACGACTGCTACAACGTCGGCAAAACTGGGGACAATTAGACGTAGGCCTATTATTGTACGCCTACACCACAATGAATGGCAGCGCGTTTAGATATCAGTCATTTTTATAAAGAAAATACAAAAAGCATTATAAGTTAATGACGTAATAATATGTCTATTTATGCGGGCGATACAACAATAATGACTCCATAATCCACCCCAAGTTGAATCCTTCCCCGAGGTCTTACATTTTGTTTTATGGTATTGATCTAGCTATGTAGCACAGTTTGCCAAATATTACGCATATTAAATAATATAATGGCCGCAAGTCTGCCATTTTGAATTTGATCGAACTGAAATTTTTTAGGGTGCATTTTTTTCACATTTTGCGTTTCGTCTCACATTTTGTTTTTATAGTCGGCCCAGGCCCAATGGTCTAGCTATCTGGCATGGTTTGCCAGATATCGGTCATATTTGAGTAAATCATGACCGATAGTCCGTCATTTTTAATTTTGCTCGACATAAATTCAGGTTACATCCATGAAACCACATATTTTGCTTTATAGTGATGTACTGTCTTACAGTCTAGCTATCCAGCAAGGTTTGTCAGATATCAGTAATATTAAAATAAATTCATAATAGCCAATAGGCGGCCATTTTGAATTTATTCAAGTTCAATTTTTTCAGGGTCACTTGGGTGCATACTTCCCTAAAGTTCCACATTTTTTTTATGGTAGTGGTCTAGCTATCGAGCTCAAGTTTGCAAGATATTAGGCATATACAATTCCTTTTTGAAACCCGCCTTTTTATGGTAATGGTTTGACTATCTGGCACGGTTTGCCAATTATCACACAATTGTCCCTATTAAAGTGAATAATGGCCGATAGTCAAACCATTTTGAATTTGATTGAGTTTAAATTTGTTAGGGTGCATCCTTCCATGAAGTCTCGCGTTTTGTTCTATACCAATGGTCTAGCTATCGGGCACGATTCGCCAGCTATCTGTTATACTAAACCAAATCATAGGCGATAGTGGGTCATTTTGAAGTTGCTCGGGTTGTAATTTTCCTGAAGTCTCACATTTTTATATCTAGTATAGCACAGTTTGCCACATATTTCGACTATTATTATCAATAATGGCCGCAGGTCTGCCATTTTGAATTTGATCGAATTGAACTTATTTAGGGTGCATTTTTTCATGAAGTCCCACATTTTGTTTTATATAGTTGGCCTAATGGTTTTGCTATCTGGCATGTAGCTGGCAAATTGAAGTAGGCCTAAGTCATGACATTTTAAATTTTGCTCGAGTTAAACAAAAAATTCAGGTCACATCCTCCTCGAAACCAAAATAAGTGAAACTAAATATTTTGTTTTATTTATAGTGATGGTTCAGCTATCCAGCACGGTTTGTCAGATTATCAGCAGTATGAAAATACAATTATAATTAGATTTGCCCGAGGGGCAAAGCTTGCGTCTCCACCCGCCCCACATAGTACATAAACTATAGAGAAATACAGTGCTGCCACCAAATTTTTATGTAAAACAACGTGAAAATGTGATGTCAGAATCACAATAAAATATAATCAACATATGGAAGCAGTTCAAATTCTTGATAGTAACATGTGATTCGTCAGCCATCTTGAATTTTGTTGAAAAATGAAAAAAGGAAACAGTTCTCCTGACTATTTTCTCATGACCACTGAGCATACACTAAAGATCAAATTTGGGCTGTATAACCATATTACCAAATTGTGATAATAGCCAAAATGAGCAAAACTGAAATATCGGCTAAAACACACAAAAAACTAGTCAGCACACATCCAGGGTAGGGTTATTTCTTTGAAACAAACATGAAACAAATCCATGAAGCAGTTCAAGCTCTAGGCAGTGACAAAGAATTTTGATGGCCATCTTGGATTTTGTTAAAGAAGCTGAAAAACGCCAAAAAAACTTTACTGGGCAAATTTCCTAGGGCTAATATGCAAACTGCAAATACTTAGAAATAATCCGAGCAGGGGTGTATAGCTAGATTAACCAATTTTGCTGATAGCCAAAATGAACAAAACTAAAATATATGCAAAAATTCTGAAACGTAAAAAAATCGAAGTTTTTATTATCAGAATCACACCAAAAACTAATCAGCACATGTGCAGAGTAGGGTCTTTTCATTAAACCAAGCATGAAACAAATCCATAAAGCGGTTCAAGCTCTAGAGAGCAACATAGGACTTTGGCTGTCATCTCGGATTTTGTTGAATAAGCTGAAAAACGCCGAAAAAAATTTACATGGCTAATTTTCTAGGGGCAATATGCATACTGGAAATATTTAGAAATAATCCGGCTAGTGGTGTATGGCTATATTACCAAATTTTGATGATGGCTAAAATGAGCAAAACAGAAATATCCGCTAAAATACTAAAATCTAAAAAAATCAAAGTTTTTATTACCAGAGTCACACCTAAAGCTTTTCAGCTCACGTCCAGGTTAAGGTCTTTCCTTTAAACCAAACATGAAACAAATCGATGAAGCAGTTCAAGCTCTAGCGTGCGCCATAGGATTTTGGCGGCCATCTTGGATTTTGTTGAAGAAACTGGAAAACGCAAAAAAAAAATTACCAGGCAAATTCCCCAGGGCCAGTATGCATAATGCAAATATTTGGAAATAATCCGAGTAGGGGTTTTTCGAGTGAGAGCAGAAACAAAATGCGGCGGCGGGTGAACTCAGCAAAAACAAGTCTCCACCACTACATAGTGGGTGGAGACTTAATAACCAATGGTCGGCCAGTTTGTATTGGATCAAGTTCAATATCCAATGATAATTATGCAAAACATTTTTATACTCTAGGGTTTATGAATAAAGGACTGCAAAGATAATTTAGGAAATATGACTTTTATTATAATTTTACAAATGTAAAGTAACATTTGACGTCTTAAAGCAGCTAAGGTTCCAAAAGAACGGATCACAGCAATTGCAGGGGTGTGATATCTTAAATCGTTTTGACCAGGTTGACAACAATATATACATCTCCTTTCATTGTAATATATGGTTCAATCACATCAACTAATAATTTGATGGAAAATTTAAACTTCCTTTTACTATTATTGATAAAGAATGAACAGTAACGCTAATTTTTTTTATAACAAAATTTCCTTTATTACATGTGTATATAGTATAAAAAAACAGGAAGACAACTTTCATTGTGGTATATACATATAAGTAAATAGGAAAGCCTATATAATTGCAAATATTCACAGATTTATAAATATAATAATTATTATACCATACTATGTTACATCTACATAAAAACAAAATCTGAACCAAAAAGACGAGACATGGACCATATGTTGGTTTAATGTTGCTCCAAAGTTTTTAATGTCTGACCAGTATTATACCGGCATAGGGTCACAATCCAGTGTTTGGCAAAGATGAAGATGAAATGATTGCATGAATAATATCAAAGCCAAATGACCAGAACCCATCGCACTAAGAAAAAAAATTATCTTAACTTTCTCTCATTTCCATTAGAAAAGTTAAGATTTATCTTAACTTTCTCTCATTTCCATTAGAAAAATTCAGATTTATCGTAACTTTCTCTCATTTCCATTAGATCTTGACTTTTGTTAGGCTAATAGACAGATACTGCAGTTGGTGATCTGCATCCCACTGAAAATCGTTACTTTCTGATTATCTTAACTCATTTCTATTAGAAAAGTTAAGACTTTTGAAATGGAAATGAGAGAAAATTAAGATAATCAGAAATTAACGATCTCAGTGGGATGCAGATAACCCACTGCAGTATCTGTCTATTAGCCTAACTATCAAGATCATTCCCAAGCAAGGTATTATCATTTATTTTGTCACATGCGACACAAGGATTATGTCACATGCGACATAAAAAATGCAGAAAAGGCCTGCTTATCAACATAATATCCAAAAGTTAGTTTTTCTTCCTTTTTTTCCTCAGCAATTCCAGGTTGACCCTCGTGTTTTCAGCTGTAGGATCTAAACTGAGTGCCGCATGATAGCTCTCTTCTGCCTTGTTGAGCTTTCCCCAGCGATGATATAAAACACCTGCAATTTACTTTAAAACTATCATAACATTCAACAAAAAAGAAAAGAAACTTTCTAGGAGCAGCTCATAACTTAACAAGAAGCTTTACAATACGTTTTAGGGAGAGCTACATGTATTTAATTATCAGGAGCTGCTCTGTAGGTATTCTCATTTTTGAAATAACAGAATAATGCATAGAGTAATGGAATATAAAATGCAAGAAATAAGACCACTCTAATGTATCAGAAAGACTTTATTGCCTTTTTTGAGTTTGCACGACAGAGTCTGCTGGTAACACCTGGCTTTTTGGTGTGACAGATTTTATGGTTGAACCCTTAGGCCACTATGTTTAATTTCTCTGTCTTAGATCAGAAAAATCTAAAGGGGGAGGGCAGGAAAAAAAACATTTAAGAAAAAAAACATTTAACCTATTTTTGGAAAAGTTAATGAAATAAAAAAAACAGTGGGCAAATTTCTAGAAAAGTGAATGAGGGCGTCGGAATAAAAAAAACTTTTCGTCTATTTGAAAAAAAGTTAATGAGGGCGATAGAAAAAAACAGACAAAAAAAAACATAGCTGGAAAAAAGTTTTTTTCATTTCCTGAAATAAACTAGGTTTTTTCGGAATGTATTTTGTATCTCCCGTTTTTTTCGGAAATCGACAACAATCAAATGCGTGCGCTGGGCAGAAAAAAACACAAGTTTTTTTTTTGGTAATGCGCTGCCTAAATCTAATGCGCACGCTCATCTAAAACAGAGAAAAAAAACATAGTGGCCTTAAAGTGTTAAATATTTTTTTTGTATAAACCATGGAAACCAAATGTTTTTTTTTATTTTAAATCATTTTATTCACTTAGTTCTCTTAGTAGCTCCCTCAGATTTATTTGAATACCTACCGGTATGTTATGGGTCTACGGTCATTAGAAATACTTTCACTCTTACGTCTGATTCTGTCGACTAAAGTTGATTTCTGCGTTGTAAGGGTTAACCCTTTACCTGCTAAGTTATCTTATTCAAATTACCACCCACTTAAGGTTGTGTTTCACTACCATGACAGCTGCGACCGACAATTTTGAGTGGGTGAAAATTACTCATAATTATTTGCTTGATTTGAAACCAAATATTTGCAAATCTTGATGATTAACATGTTTGAACACTCATTTCATTCCAAATAACTGTGATTTAACCTCCTAGTAAAACAGATTAAAAAAACGACTATAGCCGTGCTTGGCATTTGAAGTGTTAACCCTTGTCCTGCTGAATTGTTTCAAACTATTTTTCATTCATTTAAAGCTGGAATTGCTCACGCAATTTCCAGCTTCAAATGACGAAAAATATTTCTATTGATGAAAAATAAACATCTCCCAAATTAAAATATTTAATAAGCTTGGCATTTACCACTGAATATTTTATCAATTTCAGTGGCATTTTATTTGGGTTGAAACTTTCTTGAAAACGTTTATATCCGGGTCCAGCAGGACAAGGGTTAACATTACATGGCAATAAAACCATCTCCTGAACACTGGGCCAACAGCACAAACCGTAGTGGGCTAATATCTGGCTTACCCTGCAGTCATACTGAATGTTTATTTGCATTTTCTATCGTTTAACTTGAAAAAATCATGAAGGCACAGAAATAGAAAATAATGTTTTTACAAGATCTGTCTATAGAGATTTTCATTAAATCAACACTTATTCAGCTGATGCTACATTTTTGGAAAAAAGAAGTAGAAAGATATATAACCTAATGAAATAACCTTTCCCTTAAATTGAGAGGAAATTATAAATAGATATTAATAGATAATCACATAGACACCTGGAGATTAAAGGGTAGCATCTGCCACATTACGAATTGGCAGGTAGGACCCTTTATTTCCCAAGGAAAGACAAACTTACCCAGATTAGCATGGTAAGTTGCAGTGTCAGGTTCTAGTTTGATTGCCTTTAAGAAATATTTCTCGGCTTGCTCGTAGCGGCCTGCTTTTCCCAGCGAGTTGGCATAATTATATTGTAGTGATGCGTCATCAGGGTTGTGGTGCAGTGCCTCAGAAGACACAACATCAAGATCGTCATAGCGTTCTGCAACAAAAAATGGAGATCATTATTATACAGATCAAAAATGTTTTAACCCTTTTTTCAGCTAAATATACATATTTAAATTTTTTGAAGTTGTGATCCACAACCTCAAGTGGGTGGAAATTACTCATATTTGTTTAATTTTAGAACAAAACATTTGAAACTTTAGAGGTTTACACACTCATTTCATTCCCAGTAACTGTGATTCAACCTTCTAATAGAACTGGTCAAAAACAGCCATAGTCGTGATTAGCATCTAACCCTTTAAGCCCCCACAATGCATTAAAGAATCATTTTACATACCTGTAAACAGACTTCTTTTTGCTAAAAATAAGGGGTCTTAAAAAAAAATATTCATGAAACTTTTACCGATACATGATAATTTTCTTGACTTTTTCACCAACTTCAAGTCATCTTCATCCACTACAAGTCGAGAATTGTGACAGCAATTCGCAGCTTGTAGTGGATGAGATGACAAGGATATATTCAGGCTCGAAAGGGTTAAAGTGAAAAATAATATTTTGTATAATGTGAAAAATCAAAATAACTGCAGATAACACACCGAGAGGTACACCTTGCCTTTTATACTTTTCAATATAATTATTGTGATAGCAAGCCTTTCTAGTGAGGGCAGGCTGCTTATCTCACATAGAGGCAGACCTGGCAGCACTGACATCACTATACTCTACAAAACATTTTTTGTGGACACACACTGGAGCTGACTACTAAAAAGATCTATCAACTCAGGACCACTAGGATTTAAGTCGGAAAAGCCTAACGAAAAAAAAATTTGGGAAACTAATTATTTTTTTGCAAAGCGAATTTGTAAAGGATGCTCATTCCAAAGTCTATCATCTCAGTCACTTACCAAGGTTATCCAGCAGAATGATCATGTTTGTCCATGCTCTGAGGTGCGATGGATTCTGTAGTGTGGCATTCCTCCATGCAGTTAGCGCTTGTGCGTGCATCTTCATATCTAAATACTACAAAAAATATGCAGGCCTGCTTTAGCCCTTGTGCTGCGGAGTTGTTTGCTTCTATTTTTCATTCATTTGAAGCTGGAATTGCTAGCGCAATTCCTGCTTCAAATGAATAAAAAAAATAATATTATTTATTAAAAACAGGCATCTCCCAAATAGAATTAACTGAACATCTACCAAAAAAATTATATTAAATTTAGTGATACTTCTATTGATGTAAAACCTGCTTGAGACCATATACATGTATGTACAGTTGGTTCCAGCAGCACAAGAGTTGAAATAATTGTTCAACATGGCAACTAATTACATGATGGCTTTCAGGAGTATACATGTAGTAACTACTGATTGTCACCATGTAGGGCTACCATTGCCACCGCACTGTACTGTTACCGCTTTTTATCTTTGCATGACTGTAGAGTCACTGAGCTGTATCATTATTAAGTTATTTGTGCAAAAAATTTGAATTATATATATATGTAAATATTATATTATCACGGAATAAATCTACTACACAATAGTTTTGCTGAAAAAACCCCATCATAATATTAATTCTAAGCACAACCAATGTAATGTAATAGTACTTGCCAGGTTTCCAAGATTGTAGTAACAGTCAGGATACTGCTTACGATGCTTGATAGCTGTGTAATAGCTGTTTTCAGCCAAGGAATGTTTCTGTAATTCAGCTTGAACTATGCCTAGATTCATCCAAGCAGCAGCAAAATCTGGCCTGTCATGATATAATGTAGTACATTTACATACTGCAAGAATACTAACTGCAAGGAAATCAAACTAGTCTAAGAAGAGCATGTCTGCTGTGACAAATATATGAATAAATTGTAAATATAGCTATGAAAAAAAGGCCTGAAGCCTTATACATGAATCACATCCTGCCATAGATTTGAGTTTTTGTTCCCACAAAAAAAGTATGAAGCCGTTTTGAATCTGATTCCAGCTTTATTAGGCTCAGCCATAGGCCATATCCTATCAAGTTTAATTTGCCTGTGTTTGTGTCCTATTTAGGGGAAAGAGGGGTGCTGTGTGTGGGAAATGGTTCACATGTCTGTACACCAGTCCTTATGAACATGTCCAATATTACGTTTCAGGTCCTTAGATAGGCTCATTACCTTTGTCTTTGACAAGTGTTCAG
This sequence comes from Flabesymbios commensalis, assembly GCA_964017125.1. Classification (NCBI taxonomy): domain Eukaryota; kingdom Metazoa; phylum Annelida; class Polychaeta; order Terebellida; family Flabelligeridae; genus Flabesymbios; species Flabesymbios commensalis. Next base: position 30,953,800 of record OZ024916.1, on the reverse strand, counting down.
AAAAAAAAATATTCACGATTACATTTGTTGTTAAGAGCTCAAAGGGTTTTGGTTGGAATAATGGTGGCCCAGCGTTGCAGACGGTGGCCCAACATTATTTCACAATTGGGCCAATGTATCCTGTTATCTGGGTAGTGGCCTTTCTGGCCACGGGGGATGAAAGTGTCACCCGTATAGCAATTGCCGCAAAGTAACCTGAGTATACAGAATGCTGGGTTGTTGTTGGGCCATCGTCAGACACGTTTAATCAACATTGAAGCAACATTGGTTAGCCGTCCACTGGTTGCTGTAGAAACTGGTGTACAAAAATTATGCGTTGGGTCAGTGTTTTGGTGAGTAGGCAAACATCCTCTGTACGAGCAAGAACTTTATATAGAAGTTCTTGGTACGAGATACATCGTAGGCAAGTATTGAATGAATGTTGGCCAGCACCGGCGATGGTGGTGGAAGGAATACACGTTGAAGATATATTTTAACTTATCTTCTTGGTTCTTTCCTTAATATTAACCTGGACATTTAGGAAGACCAATACACTGTTATGTTTACAAAATATTAAGCCGATTTTTTTATTATAGCACTCACACATACTATTTAAAGCTGAGCCTCACAGTTTGGGAACTCCTGTTCTAGTTTCTATTGTGATTCTGCTAACCATTTAAGTGCTTGTTATGACTATTGCCGTGTTTGCACACGCGATTGACAATGAGTAATAAAAGTAATTTTGAACCACTTGAAGTTGCTAGTTGCGGTAGGAAGACAACTTCAACTGGGTCGCCGTGGAGAGACACAACTTCAAGTGGATTAAAATTTTTAATATTTCATTTTGCGCTTCGAGGGTTAAAAGTCCTCTACTAGTTGTCTGTGTAATGCTGATGTACTCAACCGTTTCAAATGAATGTAAAATAGCCCTCTTTCAAAAACCTAGGCATTTGCAAAATGAACGATTTGATTGTCAGCTACACCTCCACCTTCATAAATTTCTGTCAATAAATTTGTTGTGAGAATAGCTTAAATACTCTTTATATCGTCACCCAAACTAAAAGGGCTAAACATTCTCTCTGATATTTGAGTGTAATTATACAAATGATAAATCAGCCCACAGCCCGCAGTTATAAGTACCTGAGATTAGTGGCTTTCTCCAGCAGCTGTTCTGCTTCAGTGAACTGCAAACGTTCCTTCAAAATGTTAGCCAGATTGTTCATCGCCTGGTCATAATCTGGATTTAATCTATTAGATAGGAAACACCAAGATAAAAACATTTTAATATTTCTCAACACAACTAGTAATTGGATGCTTAAACCGTCTGGTAGAAGATCCCATGTTATTCCATATTTATTACTTAGTTTATGTCAAATTACACATTACACATGCCACGTTAAAATACTTGGGATCTGGTGATTTTTACTTGTTTGAATTTTCTCGAATTTCTGATTTTGGGACTTTTCACAAAAATTGGAATTCACAAATTTTCATTTTTGTTTTAGTAGCGCTATTATAATATTGGGTTTTGCAAGATTATTGAATTCGCAAATTTGACCTCCGCGAAAATTAAAACGTCGCAAATATTACCAGATCTACAGTATAATAATATTTCTGAAATAAATAATTTCTAAAATAAAATAAAACATTTTTATTATACATACAAGTATTTTAATAAGCTAAAAACAAAAAAAATAGATGGATAACTGTTAAACTAATATTGTGCAAGAATATAAGGATAACTGTTAAACTAATATTGTGCAAGAATATTTTTATGTCTGCATAATAGCATCTATCTTCTGTGGTCTGTAACATTGCGCCCACATCAATTTGATCTGTATAAAAAATGTCTTTCTTACAAAAACAATTGAATAATCAGTATATACAGTATAACCTGTCCATACCGAAATGCTTTGGGGACAAAAGTTTATTCCGGTTTGGACAGGTTCCAGTTTAGACAGGGATTTTTTCTTTTGGAAAAGAACAAACAAAGATAACTTGTACAATCGACATGCGGGTTATAATTCAGGATGTGTCATCGGTAGGACTACAAATGATAGGTGAATGAATGCAAATAAATTGATAGAAAAAAAGACACATTTTTTTAAAGATGTTTCATTATATTAAAATAATAAGCATATAATAATTAATGCATACATTATTTTTTCAGGCATAATTCAAATATAAAACACACAATAGTTAAATACAGGTGATATACATAGTAAAACTAGTAGCGGGTATATATATTGTGTCCATGATTGTGTACATTATCAATGTATTTACAGTTTTAGCACCGTGCTTAATATAACAGTACATTTTGTTTAATTGTGTGTCACATATTTCACACACGAAGCGAATTTGTCATTTTATAAACATTGATTTTTCAGCACCTAATCTAAAATAACATTACATTCTTGTAATCATCCATCACACATTTCAGACATAGAGCATATTTGTTAACAATGACATCATCCAGTTTAAATATCAAAGCAGTGGGAGAAGCTGTGTTTTCGATACAGAGTTAAGTCGTTTTGCAACAGTTTTTTTTAATTTCCCATGATGACAACACTCGTTTGTTGGTAACTCTAATACATTTTCTAGAATGTATGACACTACATTAAATGATTCAATACTGTATAATTATGCCATTTAATACAATTAATGCCTTGAATAGGAGTAAAAAATAATATAGCAATAATTCAGGGATGAAAGAATAAGTCAAATATTTTTATATTGTATCTACTGTTAGTTATTTATTTAATGGGTCAATAAGTATCACAAAAAGAATAATTTTCTCAGAAACACAGTTTAATTTTCGTAAGAATTATTTATGTTTAATGCACTAATATGTTTATGAATTGATACAAACTTTAATATTCTTTTAGTCAAAGATTTTGTTACAATATTTTGTTCACCAATTATTTTAATAATCCATTATGTTGTTAAAATATGTTACCAATCTCAAAGTAAAGCGCTCACGGGTTCTCTAAGACGCAAAGGGTGTTAACAACACTAACTTCGCACTTTCCGCATTGCATAGCAAGCAGGTAATTACATCACCCTCCTGCTCCCTGCTTAACCCTTAGTGAACCGCATGCGATTTTTTAAAAATCTTTAAAAAAATTGCTTCCGGTTTGGACAGGTGAAATACAATATAATTTATACATTTGGGGAAAATAATGAGTTGGTATTCGGAGTAGACAGGTTCCGGTTTGGAGAGGGTTAATTAGTATTGTTTTGAATGTAATCAATTCAGGACCAAGAAATTATTTCGGTATAGACAGGATTCCGGTGTGCACAGGGTCCGGTATACATGAACAGGTTGCACTGTATAAAGGATTGTTTTATGGCAATTCTGTGACAAAAGCATGTTTGCTAAATCATTTTCAAGCAGTTTAAACATCACTAGGCCACATCATACTATCTAATTGAACGTTTAACCACTAGAGCACTGATTTTCACTATACTGCCAAGCAACGCCAAATGACAGTTTTTGCCTTTCGGCTTTGCAGAGCAGTATAGAGGCCTTTCCTTGTTTGTATTAGTTCCTGTGTCACCAGTTTGTAAAAAATAAACTGATATATTTTGTCACTTTAATTTCACAAATTCAAGTGAATACATTTCTTAAATACAATAGCTTTGTGAGTATTTTTCATTCATTTGAAGCTGGAATTGCTAACGCAATTTCCAGTTACAAATGAATGAAAAATGATACTATTTATGGAAAATGAGCATCTTCTGCAAGATATGTTACAAATTTCAGTGGTATTTTATTTAGTCTGAAATTTCCTTTAAAACATATATATAACAAGGGTTATTGTATGCTGGGATGTTGTTTTATATATAATATCCCAGCAAACACAAAAATATTGTATAAAATTTCTACAACGTCGGCCCACGTAATCGACATTGGTCCAACATTGTACAAATGTTATACAAAAGTTTTATGTTAACTGGGATGGATCAACCTCCCCTGTTTGCTGGACAACTCACCTGATGGCATGTCTGTATTTTCTAATGGCATAATCTATATTACCAGTGTCACCATGAACTTTTCCTATATTGTAATGAACCTGTAGTAGTAAAAACAAACATATAATTATAAAAATTAAAATCATAATAAATATTAAAATATTTCAGCAGTCCAGCACATACTGTTATCACATGATTGCTGCTGAAATGTGTGTTGAGAAACTTAACCCTTTTAGTGCTGAAATATTTAAACCATAGAGTCCAAAGTTTTTTTTTCGATTTTAAATCATTATAAATGACTGTTTTAATGCAAGTCTTGAGTGATCACTGATGGCTAACTTTAGCTACAGTACCTTCTACGAGGACAAGTGGCGTAATGATTAGAACATAATGCCTGGACCACAGGTGTTCCGGGTTCGCTTGCCAAATGTCAAGTTACAGTCCTAATATCATAAAGTTACACTCCTATGAAAAAAACCTTACTTTGGCATTAAGTGGACAAATAGATTGTGCTGACGTGAACAAGGATTTCTCTGTTCTCCATTCGTTGGTTCTCTGATTATAACAAAATAGAAACAATACACGTAAAAACACATTTATTATAAGTTACCAGCAGATGGACAACCTGACTACAATAATAACCCTCTACTTACCAAGTTATCGTAAATTTTCACTCACTTGAAATCAAACCTCGCTACCGTGACCCACAACTTCAAGTAGGTGAAAATTACACATATGTATTTATTGAACCCTCGTCCAGCTAAATTTTCAACCACATGAGGTTGTGTCTCGCTACCGCGATCCACAACCTCATGTGATTGAAAATGACTAATATTTGCTTAATTTGAGACCAAACATTTACAAATGTCTAAACAGTTATTTCATTCCTAATAACAGTGGTTTATTATGCTAACAAAATGATTAAAAACGACTATTGTCATGATTAGAAGGCAAAGGGTTAATTTGAAAGCAAACATTTACAAATCTTGAGTGGTAATCTTACAGTCTGATAAATATTTTGTAATGAAAAATTAATATATTCATAAAGATCTGGGCATAGTTTACTCTCGGGTAGCCACCCATCTGGTTATCATTTATGACAGGTCGTGTTGGGACAGCACAGTATGTGCTGTACGAAGGGCATGACTGGCAAAAATCAGTGTACTCTAGCTCTTCACTTAAAATATCTCAAAAACCGTACTAAATTATACAGTTTGCAGTAAGCTGGTTTTACCAAAAATATATATAATTTTACTCCTGACCCCAGATACAGGCAAATAGTTGCCCAAGCCATTTTAAAAATGAAAGGAGAATGTAGTTATTTCGAAATGTTGTAAATAACATTGCACACCTCTTGCATTGTAATGGTGGATTATCAAAGACAGACAAATAGCAGAATTACTGAGCAATTGCAATCATGTAAAGTATACAAATAGACTATTCGGAAGCATTACTTACATACTATTAGTAATTTATGAAGTTCATAATTATAAAACTGACAATTCTATACAGCTTTGACTGAAATCTAGGTCTAAATTTACAAAATTATATCAGTAAAGATTAAAACATAATAACTAACCTTCACAGATTTCGCAGCAAAAACAATTAACAACAGGGCCATAAACAAAGCAATTATCTACAAAATAACTAGACCTGAAGACATTTCTATGGTGAAATTGATAAAAAATCAGTTCATTCATTTCTAACAAGTGGCCGACCTACCCCGCCCGCGTGATAGACATTTTACACAGTGTTTTCGCACATTCTGTTTTACAGTAATGGTCTACCTAACTAGCACAGTTTGCCATGTGCCGTATATTACAGATATTAAAGTCAATGATGGCTGCAAGTTATTTTTTAATTTGATCAAGTTGACATTTTTGAGGGCATATCCCTCACTGAAATCACACATTTTGCTTTATATTAATCATGTACAGTAAAAACTGTGCTTAAACATTTTTAAACATACAATTGAGGTAGATAAAAAATAAAACTGATTGAGACAGCCATAAGTTATTTTTAAATGACCTAATTATCATAGAAAACATGATTACAAATGATTTTACCTAAAATAAATTGCTATCCATAGCCTCATACATAATAGCAAAAGTAAGTGGCTGATAGATGAATTGAAATGGTTCCTTTTTGCAAAAAGAATCCCAAAAAATTGTATCGAGAAAAAACGGGCTTCAGTGGTGAAAGGGTTAAAGCGCTAAATTATATACAATTTAAATTTTAAACCATGTGAAATTATGTTCCGCTACCGCGAACTACAACTTCAAACGGATAAAAATTACTTGCATTTGCACAATTTAAATCGAAACATATTCCAATCTAACAGTATTAATGATCATTTATTCTTTCAATATTCTTGTGAGAATGTCAAATAAAACAAGGCCCGTCGGCGACGAAAAAAAGCCTCAGCCTCTAATCATCGTTTAAAAGTGAAAATCATTTGAAACAAGAGCACATTCGACAATAGCGAAACATAAAAAAATGTTGAGAGGATCGCGTAAACGAGAAAATTTGTCGATCAAAAGTGGCCGCAAGTCGGCCATTTTAAATTTTATCATGTTGAAATTTTTCATGGTATATCCCTACCTGGAACTGCACATTTTGTTTTATAGTAATGGTCTAGCTATCTGGTCTGGTTTTCCAGATATTATGCATAATAAAAAATTAATGGCCACTCATAGGCCACTTTGGCCGCCATGACCTAGTTTCTGTCCGAATCTTGCCAAATTTCTCATTCGAGCTATTAGTGAAATTGATATATGGTATAAATTTTGGAGCGATACATAAAAAAATGTTGAGTGAATCGCGTTAACGAGAATAATTGTCGATCGGAAAGAAAGTCAAGGTCAAAGGGGTTACAGAAAGGTCAAATGTGCAATTAGTCAAGCTTTAGTCATGATTAACCTGTATGTGAAGTTTAATGTGCATTCCAGTTATATAAAACAAGTTATAGTTCTAAAAAGTGGCGGACAGGCGGACTTCATCCACTACAAACCGCGAATTGCTACCGCAATTCTCGACTTGTATAGGATGAAGATGACTTGATGTGGTTAAAAAATTAAAGAAGATTATCACGTATTGGTAAGCCAGTTTCATGGAAATTTTCGTTCTAAAACCCTTAGTTGTAGGAAAATTAAGGATGTTTTCATACATGTAAAATGAAGTTATAATGCATCGTGGGGGCTTAAAGGGTTAAGGGTGAAACTGCTCTAGAGAAACTTACATTTTTGTTCAAACGTGCTACTAGAGCATTAATACCTAATGTAGACAATAAAACTGCACCCGCAACTGATAAATATAACACTCTCTCAGCAATAACAAATCCTACTCGAAACAGTAGGTTAGTAGCAGGTAAAAAAGGCACCACCAAAAGTACCAACGACAAACTAACAAGTCTGCAAAATAAGATATCATTAATTACTGAAATATATAAGCACAACAAGAGGTCGTATGAAAACAGTACATCCCTTTTCAATTTTACATGTACCATATCGTCCTGTGAATAATGTGACACCATATATTTATAAACACAAGCTAAGATTTAAAGTCTCTGAAGAAAAGCTACGCAAGGTAGTTAGAGAACAGAAAATCCCTTTTAAAATATACATGTACATGTACCATATTGTCCTGTGTATAATGTGCCACTATATATTTAAACTGGTAAAAAAAAGTAGAAGGCTTAGTAAAACAACTACAAATTTTAGCTATGCGTGATGGCTATACTACCACAGCAGGCCTTACAAACAATAGAGGCATGGACACAATAGTGTACTTACTAGCCAGGGGTTTATCCAGGAAAACAAAACAGGGAGTACAAACTTTTTTGGTGGTAACTCGATGAATTAATTGCAAGGGAAAGCATTTCCTTATTTTTAATACAAGCTGTTCTAATTTTTGTTCTATTAAATTCTTCATGAAATTCAACTATGAAAAGTAAAAACACTGAACGATATTGTATATACATGAATATACCAATATAGAGTCAAAACCCAGTAAACTCAATACACTGACCGAATGTTATAGACGCAATGTTGGCTCATTGTCCTGGCCCAACATAGAACAATTTGTTCACCGAACATTGGGTCAGTGTATCGTGTTTTCTCAGAAATGGCAATAAACGATATAAAAATAATATTACTAATAATTTATAATTGCCAAATTTTACAAATGTGTCTGATGAAATAGCCAGACCAAATGAAATGCTGACCTTTGATGTCTTGTTTGCTTGGAGGCGGCTACAGTGTATAGTAAACCGCCTAGGGTGATCCACAGAGCAACTAAAGCTAGGAGACGTGGATCACTAAACGTGGACACGATGGGTACACAGCCCATCGACCAGTCAAAACATAACCAGTATGGGCATATCAGCAGCCAGGCGTTCAGTGAGTAAATGTAATGATAGTTCATTATCTGAAAAATAGTTGACACATGTATACCTTGAAATAAAATCAACTTAGGGGAAGTGCACTGAATACTTTCATACCAAGTAGTCTGGATTTGAAGGAAACAGTTTTACTCCCAAAGTATATATATATATATATATATATCTTTCTAAATACCATAAATAATAATAGAAGGTTTTATAATATGATTTTCCTGGCAATGTAGTAAGGTACACATAGGTACACATAGCAAAACATAACTTTTACAGCATGAAGAGCAATACTTTTCAACTAAATATTACAATGAATACAAGTCTTGTTCCATCACTCCTGTTTCAGAACTCACAAGAACACACAAACGATAGAAGGATAGTACTTTTTACCCCTGTTAATTTAATTTTATACAGGTTACAAACTCACCCTTAGCAATGTGGAGTTTACAAATGAGTGTGGATTGTCAACAACTTGGAATGTTGGAGGTTGAGATCCCATGATTCTCCATCGAATGTAAAGTATGAGAATACCCATTAAGAGAAGCAGCAACTGCCTCAATAGTAAGCTCCTCTGCCAGCTATGAAGCTGAAAAAGTCACCATGATGATTAGTACATATGAAGCACATCTGCTATAAACTACGGGGGACCAAATGGTTTTTTCAAATTAGTTTTAGGTCAGCTCCTCACGCTTCATTTGAATACCATGTTATTTGTCTACGGCTACTATAAATCATTAATTCTTTCTGTGCGGAGATCAACTTTAGACCTCAGAATTTGAAGTCTATATACAGATCTATAGTCAGATTCTGACATCTAAGGTTGGGCCCTGCGCTGAAAGGGTTACATAGTGTCTCGAGAAGTGTTGTCTTGTATTTTCATACATTAAGCTATTGACTGTGTCAAAGCCACAAGGATTAACATGTAATGGTTTAAGATAAAGCATTTGTTCATCAGTATTGCATACACTATGTACAGTAGATCTCTTAGATAAGATCTCCTTACAAAAAATGTTTAAAATGCTGGAAGACTAATACCACCATACTTGTCAGATGCGACATGTGCTCTAAAAAATTTGGCAATTAGATAAAAAATCTACCTTTTAATATACAATTTTCCAAATTGGATTTAGATTTCTCAATTAGTGACAACCATGCACTCTTGCAGCCAGTATGAATTCATCAGGCAGGATACTGGCCAGTAATTGGGCAGTGGTGGGCGGCCTTGGCATCACAAAAGTCAATTTTTATACTAGAGACTCTACTCAAAAATAATTAGCTTGCTATGCTTTTATCAACCGTGATGATGAGCGGCGTGTCAGAATGCTGGACATTAATGCTATCATGGCTGATACTTATTACTATATTACTATTAACTCAATTTATTTGTTAGCTATTAGCACATGCATCACCATTAACCTTTTAAGCGCTGAATTTTTGTTGTATAAAACATGGAGACAAAAGGGTTTTTTTCAATTTGAAATCATCATAAATGTCTTAGGTACATGTAGCTCTTTCTACTTCATTCGAATACCTATGTTATGGGTCTACGACCAATATCAATTTTTTTACTCTTACAGTGCAGTGATCGAATTTATAGACGTCAGAATCTTATGTCTACAGTCTTCAGATTCTGAGACTAATGTCGATCCCAACACTCTAAGGGTTGATATTAAATATTTTCTACACATACAATTGATATACTTATTATTATCATTAATTACCATTACTAGCATTTACCTTATAATGCTCATTATTTTTAACACAACATTTGCTATTTTCAACCACAAGTTTACTCTTCCACTTCCATGCTGTGTGGAGAAAATTTATTCTACATAAAATGATGATGTCATAGGCTGAGCACAATCCCTGAAATCAAAATGGGAGAACGTTGCAAGAGATTAAAATCAACAGGTTGATCATATAAATGATTACCATGATTACTACGTGTAATTCGAATCTGAGATTTACCTTTACAGTTGTATGCATTCAAAAAAATATTTATATTTCAAACAAAGTTTTATCTGTGATTACATGTATCTCAGTAAGAGTAGATACTATTATGCATAGCTTATAGCTTATTGAGACAATGAGGTTCCAATATCTTTGTATATAAATAAGGGCACAAATATTTGTTATACAAAAATCATCTATTGTAATCAGGTAATTATAAGGATAGCATATGGCATAATTTAAACTAAACAAATATATAATATGATAATCACTATTTAAATGTAAATATGATAGTTAAGTACTATTATGATGGGAAAGTAGAACACTTTTATAATTATCCCGTAAAATTATTTGGTAGTATAGTAAAATAGATTTTACCATGATAAGGCCAGTGTTTTTATATTAGTTGGTTGACAGAAATTATTATTTGAAACCTAGTAGTGGAGGTCCTGAGAAAGTTTTGTATGCACTTTATTTAGGAGAGGCTAACACAACTGTTTTAGAATACAACTGTATGCCAAACTCTCTATTCGGGACGAAAAGTCTGAAAAATGCCCTCGCTTTTCGAAAAAAACGTATTTTTCATCGCGAATGCCGATTTTACATTTTTAGCTATATATTCTAAGTTTAGTTTGCAGGTTATGTTCTGAGACATTTGAATTATGTAAATTGTCCACGTTTGTCAGTTTCTAGAATATTTTTAGATTTTATTTATTATTTTTTGTGTATTATTTAGACTTTTTTGCAAAAAAACATGTTTTTTTCATCGTGAATGCTGATTTTACTTATTTAGCTATATATTATAATCTTATCATGTAATTTATATCCTGTGACACTTACGTTATGCAGAATATCCATGTTTCACAGTTTATAGAATATTTTTAGATTTAGTTTGAATTTTTCATTATTTTGTGTATGAAAATCATTTTGACTGATTTTTGGGAAAAACACGGTTTTCTTCGCATGATGATTGTGGCATAAGAATTTTTTTGGGATTTTTTTTAAATCAGATAATCAGACTTTATCACAAATTGTTTTGGATAGATGGCATATCCAGTGATTGCGAGGCATGTTCATTCAGTGATAGGGTTTTATTGGTTGCCCCTCACTTACACTAACGGTACGTACAGCAACGAATCTCCATACGGCATGGATATTCATTCAGGCAACACATTTTCTGCCAGTACAAGAAAGTGATAGGCCATCAACATTTAAGCTGTCAATTACAGGAACTCCTGATTTACCCTGATTATATAAAAAAATAATGATTGTTGTATCTCTGAATAAATGTACAAGTTCGAAGTCAAGGTCCATATTGAGGGCAATAACTTATTATGAAAAGAATGGGAACACAATTCAACTATTGCCAGAAAATGTTGATGGTTTTAGACATTTGACCAAGAATATATCTGCCATTTCTACTGCTGTTCGTATCAGCTGGGTAGGCCATACACGGGAAATTAATTATATTGTCAGCCTGGACATATCAGTCTTCACTCTGACGTGCAGTGCCGTTCGCTCACTCACAGACACTGCCCTTATTATAGTTTTCCTCCAATAATCGTCACTGTCTGCAGTAGTCACAAGTCAGTTCTCACAGCATCTGATTTTTTTTAATCTGCCCCCCCCCCCCCTCCCCAACAGCCATGAGCTGTAGGTGCATGTGCACTGACGAATCAGAATATCAATCTGGGCTCTAAGTTTAATTTAGAATCAGCCCTGGTGAGCATGGCGTGCTGTAAGACATTTTGTAAGCTAATCCCCCAGTGCCATACATATGCCATGTATTTCTGTAAGCTTAAATGAGTCATGGAGTTCATCCCCAATGTTGTAAACCTACTGCATACCATAGACTGGTAACAATTCTCTTATCAGATTTTCATTGTACACAGTCCAAAGCTCTTTGAGTCCAATCCGCTTGCAACTATAGACAGTGGTGCGGTACATTAAGCATACACCTGCGCGTATAGGGAAGTACAGATGCACATTGCACTGTGAATTAAAAAAAATGTATGTGCACGGAACACAATCCCATCATCAGCTACATTATGTGTGTAGTTGAGACAAAAATAGCAAAACATGTTCATCTGACATGACCCATGCCATTCTCCACACATATATGTAGTACAGTTCACATATATCTCTTTTGCAGCATGGTAATGTTAGTAAGTCACTGAGCATAGACAGCGTGAAAGGCAGTCTTGCTTGCAGGATACATCCTTAAGTTCTCTGATAATGCTGTTTACAGTTATGACTTTCCCTCTCTCTTATTGATGTCATCTGTATAAAAGTCAAACAATATACAGATTTAGTCAGAGTTGTGTCCAGCTTTTATAGTAACCATATATGTCAATGGAACATCGAAGTCTTTGCAGGTGTACTCGGCTTCTTCAGTGATTTTTTTCTAACACAGGTCATAAAGTTGCTAACAATAGCGTTGGTTTTCAAAGATGTTTTGAAGGCCCTTGCTGATTTATTTATGGACATACCTTTAGACGTTTGACATGAGTTATGACCTGACACTTTTCTTCAAAAAACCTTCTTTGTCAACCAAGACAAACGCTGAGGTGGCAATATAATGCTGTACCAATGTGATCATGTCAGGTGTCATCAATACATATCGAGCTTTGTATTACCTCTGATTTTAACAACAAATTCGAAGTGTTTTTTATGGACAATGAGTTTGATTTAGGTGATGGTTGACTGAGTATATCGATAGTATATTTTTCTGATTCGATCCTGGAATATTTAATAAAATCAGCTTTATCTTCCTTCATACAAGCCAACACCTTCATCAAGTTATTCTTTAAATATGCTCATCGATTGGATACCTTCAAAACATCATGGCCACAACTTTTGCGTTAATGAAATGGTGATTGAAGTGATAGTTCTCCTTCAATCTCATCCTTTTTGGAGTTTAATGATTCGCCACAGCGCTACTGCATCCTTTTTTTTCGAGCGAGAGCTAGTGTTCCACAACTAACTTTTATAAGAGCTGCTCCCTATATACCATACATCATCTTCACAAATTTGAATGCATTTGAGCCTACTTGGGTTCAAGTCATGGTTATTTCACTACAAACTTTTTCCATATTTTTTTTTTAGATACATAATTTTCTGATTTATCATCAAAGATTTAACAAATGAGCTACGCGTGGGGTATTTTTGTATCTATCACTTTACCATGAGTTTATTCCCAGTAATGACACATTTGTGACTATGCTGTCCTTTATAAAAGTGCACACAATTAATCCTGTAAAAGAGTTCTTACACTTTATTATAACACTTGAAAAAAGATCAGTTGTTGGCCTACACGAAGAAAGGTGAGACTGCTCGTGTTAAATTTAAATAAAAAAAATAGTTTTTAATGCAATATGCAGCAATGCAAATCACAACAATATTCTCATCGACTTTGTAAGGAAAAGTGCACACGAAAAGACATTTTATGACTTTGTTGTTGCATTGATTTCTATGGTTATTACATAAACTAGACGAATCTTTGATGAAATTGATTATAGTTTCTGTCTTACAACACTTTATTCTCAGATCGTGGCTATTTCGAGCAGTATGAACTCAACTAAACTTAGATCCCAGACTGATATGCTACAGATGCATCAGTGCACATCATCTGCAGTGCATGGCTATAGCGGGGGGGGGGGGTCAGTCTCTAGATGGTTTGACCATCCACGGACCAGGATATGGTTAAAATTATCAGATGTTATGAGAGCTGACGGGCGACTAGACTCCACGCACTAAGCCGCAGAGAGTGCCGATTATTGGCAGGAAAACACAATATGGGAAGATTTTCATACATAAAATATATGAAACATCAGTATTCAGCATAACATAAGTGTCACAGAACATAAATTGCATGATAAGATTATAATGTATAGCTAAATAAGCAAAATCGGCATTCGCGATGATAAAAAACGTTTTTTTTTTGTAAAAAAATCCAAATAATACCCCCCCAAAAAAAATATTTTGAGAAATGACAAACATGGACATTTTAAATAATTCAAATGTCTCAGTACATAAACTGCAAGGTAAAATAAGAATATATAGTTTAATATGTAAAATCTGCATTTGCGATAAATAATACACTTCTTTCGAAAAACGAAGGCCTTTTTCAGACTTTTTGTCCCGGATAGAGAATTTGGCATACATCCCATGTTGTTCCTTGGGGTCGAATTAGTCTAAAACAGTTGAGTTAGCCTCTCCTAAATAAGGTGCATACAAAACCTTGTCAGGACCTAGACTATAGGGCAGGAGGACGGAAGAAACAGAAAAAAATCTAAATTACTTTTTTTTTAAATACTGGTCAACTTTATCGTTCACTAACTCGGGGTCGAAGGAACTAAAAACTTGGTCGTATGGTAGAAAAAATACAAATCCAAAACTGGCAGGCTGTGAAGAAACCTTTTTACATTAAAACAATCTGTGTTCATCTAAATCTACTTGCAGGCTTAGCTAGGCCCCTATTCACCGGCAAACACAGGGTCGGCGGCAATAAAAAAATATGTTTTTTCAATTTTAATTTTTTTTCAGATTTTGCGATTCAGCGGTTTTGTCAACCAACTGATGAAAAAAAAATTGCCTAACTATAATTCTACACAATAAGTCATTGTACCAAAATTGTCACAATCTTTAATTTTTTTTAATATGCCTTTTCTGTGATATATATGTATTTTTGTGATGATTCCCTCAAATAAGAGCATAAGTTGTGTTCATAAGGATACACAACATTTTTTAATTTGTAAAACATATTTTTCAAAGAAATGCATCTAAATAAGATTGTAAAGTATTGCTCACCAAAGCAGTTATGCCTTGCTCCTTGCACAAAACAGACACACCACAGAGTGTTCCACAAGCTATAATCCATAATAGTGAGAAATTTTCTGGAGGATAACACTTATTGGATTCTGGAAACAAAATAATCCACACATAATTTGGAGCAATTGTTTTCAAAAACTTGCTTATTGAATTTAACAGATTTTAATCAAAATTCTATCGACTCTATTCACAGAGCACTGCATAATTACCGAAATACACAATATTTAATGTTACATGTAAGTGATAAAAAAGAGGAAAGTCGGAAATGAGGTCATGGTAAACAGGTGGTTTTTCTCTATTATATTAGACAATGACCTCGTTCCTATCCATCAAATTATTTCATCACAGCAAAAGCAGTCTACATCATACATGTACCGTAGCTTGATTGGGGGGGGGGGGATATGAGCTTGGTTGGACTGTTCCCTTGACCCCACTCTCCACCACTTATACAGCATCAAATAATGTAAAAAAATCTCGATTAAAACCCACTTAACAACCTTGTTTCTTTAAATTTGTTTAACATCGAGGTGTAATTACTGTCACAACTCCCATCTCAAGATGCTTAAAGAAAACTGGTTCTGTAAAAACTATAAGTTTCCCACGAATCAGCTTTTCAGCTGGGTAATTTTTTTTAAATTGTTGTTACTTCAACCGTTGTCAAAATTGAAGGCAATCCAACAGATGGTACATAAGATTTTGCATTCACAGCTATCTTGGAAAACACACTTTTATGGATAAGTACCAAAAATATGTATGGAAAGAATTTCACAGGTCATACATATCTGTTTCAGTCCAGATGCCAAAAATTACTTTGAAGATGATGAACAGGGTAGCGTTCTCAAATTACTGGAGTGGCCGATATATATGTGTTAAAGAGGAAAAAAAGTACTACATACATTAAAATTAGGTGATGCTGCTTGGTAAACATTAGAAATAGTGAATGAAAAAACCAGGAATAACCTAGACCATTAAAAGCCTGATGGTAGCAAAGAAAAGCCAAAAAGAAGATTAATGCACACAACAGGTCAGCTCGTCCAACAACTCCTGCAACCTAAAACAACAACAACAAAAAAAGTGGTAAGATTACTTTATAAGATCTTGTTTTTCAAATAAGTTCATGTTTTAAACATCAATTTTTTTTAATATTTGGTGTAGATAGAATATAAATTGTTTCACCACAGGTTATCTTTTGTAATGATCAAGTTTGCCCTGTAGGGAAAAACTAAAAGATTACTATAATAGCATGATTAGAAAAAAAAATAAAAGGTTATATTAAGCGTCTGGATCCTCTTTTATCCGAGCTCAGAGCCGCAAAAAAACATAATATGAAGATATATTACTTACACTTTCTGTATGAATTGGATGTACAGCAAACAGGAGTGAACTCAATAGAGCTGTTCGAGGTACACATCCATTTGACTCATTCTGTCCCGGAGCATTACTTGCAGATACTAGCACACACATGATATGGAGAAATAATACACATACTACTCCATGAAGGGCAATGTTTGTCATGTGAAAACCACATGGGTGAAAGCCGTTTGCCAGATAATAATTTAATCTGATGGTGAAAAAAACATTTTGCAATTAATTTTATAATACAGTGGTTAAGATAAGTAAATGACAAAATTACTAATTAAAACAAAGAAAAAAAGTGACCATTTGAAAAATAACTACTGATAATATAAAATACTTTTTGGCAATAACTCACTTACCTCAAAGTTAATATTGTGAGTGGTCTGTATGATTTGTGGCTACTGTTACTGCTGAGACGATTTCCCCAGAAATCATGTAGAAAAACCTTCTCTAATGATGTGTCTGGCTTAATATCCTTATTTCCAAGAACAGCCTCAGCATCATCAAATACAAAGTCAGCATTCCAACTATTCATAAAACACAATATGGCTGAAAGGAAGACTAAAGAGGCAGCCTTGTGAAATGTCAACACAGGAAGTGGAATGTTACTGTCCCAAGATTTGCTCTCTCTAGCAATTTTCCCAGTCTTGCGTCGAAAATCGCCAGTATCCATTATGAAGATCACCAGACCATGACTGAACGCATGTATACATATATATAATAGGAATCTGAAAACAAAATAGAAAATAAGATAAATTGTCCTGTTAAGATAAACATGTCCAAAGTTCAAGTTAAAAACTGTTATGCATTTAATTCAGGCTGGAATTGCCAATTGATGTGATTTTGAGCTTCGAATACCAGCAACAATTCATATGTTCCATAATAGACACGTCCCAAGTGTAGTTATCGACACCCATCCAACGAAAAGACGGTGTTTCACGTCACCTGGTGGTAAATTATCAATCAGCACCTGTCATTCAGTTTTGGTGTCAAGTACTACACTTGGGCCATAGACACCTTCAAAATTGAATTACCAGTATGTGATTGATCTATCATATACTAATTTTTAACGTATTTTCATGAAATGTAAATTTCAGGAAATTTGAGTAAGAATTTTAGACTATTTGAGATGTTTTGTAACGCCCAGACAAAGGTAATAAGTTCTTTGAAGGCTATTGATCATTTACTACATGTTATAAACTATACAAAATTTTTACAACTACTATTTCATAGTCCTAAAGCAACAAATTAGTAGAGATTTCAATTATGAGTATCTGTATTTTAAAAGTTAGATCATTTGACATGCAATAATCATGATGATATATATTACACTGTATTATAAAAGTAACCATGGTAATGGGTTTATAGTCTAAGGATGTCATTATTAGCAATTACTATGTCATCATGGTTATACAGTCAAACTTTTAAAATATGTATACAATATTTTTTATGAAATTTTAAAGGTAGTTGGCACAGGACTAGAAAAACTGCTTACAAAATGTCATGGGAATAAAATGATAATTTCCTGAGAAATATTACATGTACATAGTTAGTAAAAGCCATCCTCTATAACTGAGTTTGGTACGTTGTAGAATATTGCTATAAAGATATCGAGTGTTGCCACGATAGTACTGGGTGTGTGAGAATCAGTCATAAATAAGGGGTACGTCTCTTACATTGTCTCTACCCTAATATGATCAGTACGTGAGACAAACAGAATCTTACACACAGAACAAAAGATGTGTATCTATCAGACTGGTTTTTGCCAGATGTCTTTTTAAGTTAGTTGTATACTAAGAAAAGTATCTGAAAAGGCGAAAACTGCAGTCAAAAGAAACCAGCTATAATGTGAGTCAATGTCAGTGAACAGCAATTTTTAATTACTCAATGACAATTTATTCGAAAAGATTGATATGTTTTGATATGTTTTAGATATACCATCGCCTACTTGGTTTCAGTTTTTGGAAGAGAGTTTAACTTCCTAGAAATGAGGTACCAAAGGTTTTTTATTTTGCACCATCGCAGAAACCCAGGATAAAAACAGTACTATCGCAGAAACACACAATACTTTCTTAGCGAAATTCTACAAGGTTCCAGACCTGTTCAACATGACAGGTCGTCCCTGAATGATAATATAAGTATCAGTGTGTAAATGTCGCAGAAACACGCGATAAAAGAATCTCGATATTCTACAATTTGTCAGACCTGATAACATGATCTGGGTTAGCTGGGGCCATATTCTCGATAAGAACATTCTTTTCTGAGTTATAAGATAAGATGTTGCTGAGCTGAGCAGTGTCTTAAGTTGCTATATACAAAAAAGTTAAGAACATTTTTCCATACTTAATATCTTCTTCTTGTTGCACTTCACCCTCTAATGCTTCACATGACTCAGTTGAAAATGAGTATGTGGTAGGACAGAGATAGCAATATTCAATGTTGCAGGACTGTATGCTATCTGGAGTTGAAATGGACACAAATGAACAGGTCCTACGACCAGGGGGGTAAAATGTAAAGTCGGATGATAAATCTTCAGACTTGATATCAGACTATAAACCTGCACCCATACCTTGAAACACGGCTTTTCTCGTGCTGTTTTAGCACTGAATGCAATGTGTTTCGTAAAATGTTACAGCACCTCTGAAGCTGCCATAAATTTAAGCAAAACTTTACGTAATTTCTTATCCTTACTTTTCGTGAATAGCACTTTTAGATAAAAATTCTCAAAATGACGAGTATTCTTAGCCTACTTACGCAATTCTTAGACTTGCGCAATTCTTATTACTTTTAAATACTGCCCCTACAATGTAAGATTGAGATTCGCCAATAAACTGTGTGCGCCAGAGGCAACATAGACACTTTGCTTGCTAGGTGGTCTCAGGCTACATAAGACACATGAGGATAGCCTTACTCTAATGAGCTTCTGTAGGAATGTATCATTGCATGCTGGGGCTGCATACTACGTGTAACGAAGTCACCAAGTTCAATCTAAATGAAGCAGCTCCCAGGGGAGTGCCTGGTTGCCCGAAATGTCGGGTTTCACCAAAATGATCCTCTCCCTGCAGGCAAGAAGAGCCTCTGCACATCCACTTCACTACCCTCGCCTAAACGAAAGCAATTCTAGTCCGTGGAAATCAAAAAGAATCAAGTGGGAGCAGACCTTGTGTATTCCCTACTGTCCGCCCGGAGGCAATGCCTTGCCCGCTGGGTATTCACAGGGGCTTCATGGACATGGAGTGCAGTAGTATGATGTTCCATGCCCTGGCCACTAGATATTCACAAAACTTGCTTGCTTCCATTGATAGGATAGATACCGGTATAGAAAAGCTCGGAATCTCATGCTAAGGTGTACCAAACTCACTGATAGTGGCCACTGTGTCTGTGACTATAGAATATGAATAATACTAGCCGCCATGAGTCATGACTCCATGAGGGAGTTTGACTCGGTACACTTCACTGTCCAAAATGTGAGATTATCAACTTGTCTATAAATACATCTAGCAACGAAAACAGGTAGCCTAACTCTGGGTATTCACAGGGGCTTCATGTACTGAAGATCAAAATTTGAACTGAATTATAAAAACGTCCAAAAGATGTCACCTCAATGTTGTAAATTGCCAAAGGGATACAGAATCCAAAACATCACCCAGAAATCACCCAGAACTTTTTGAGCAGCTGAGGAAAACTACTGAGATGATGCTGCTGCTGAGAGTTTTAGTTTTTAAATGCATCAGGGCACTCAACGAGTGCCCCACAATACAGTAGCAGTAGGAAATATACCACATATGCACATAACAATCAGAAATTTGGGCATAGCCTCCGGCCTGACCGAGGGGGTCATGGAAGAAGAAAATTTTTAATGGATACCTTCCCCAGATATCTCAATTCTTAGAGATTCCCACATTGCTCTGTCGAAACACATTGTCCTCTAGATAGAGCTTCCTCATAGGGCAGTACAGTAGATCCTGTCATCAACAACCCTGCCATCAACGACCTTTTGTCTCCAACAACTTTTTTCCTTGCACGGAACATTTTTCTATAGTTAACGACCTGTGATCAGAGACTTTCTGTCTAACACGATTTGCGACCTCAAATATCTGGCAGAAGGTCATTATATTACTTGTGTCAACGACCTCAACTTTTTTCGTCGTACGACTTTTGGAAACATTGATGAGCAAACCACTGCATGTCAGATCTGACTGGGTGGATATCATGAGGTATAACGCTGGAAGATCAGGCTCTTGTAGCAAGAGGTCTATCTACCTCAGACCGTCGTTGTTACTGCACAGCAATATCACCTCGCGCGCTGATAGGAAATCATCCAACCCTTCATGTCCAATGACCAACTAAAGATATGCCCTATGAATCAATATAATGCTCGCTTACTTTGCATAGCGCTAATTAAACATGTTTTAAAATACAATCGTATTAAATTGTTCAGGGAATGTAATAAGAAGATACGCCTTGAATAATTATACAAATATTACTGTCTATAGCACACTAAATGTCAACTGTTATTCAGTTGTGTGTTGGCTGGTAGACAGAGCGGCGTCATCATAATTACGTTATACACAGTACACCCCTCTCCAGACATGAGACGCAACGTCACTGACCAGCAAACAAAACAGGTTGACCCAATGTTGTTTTAATGTTGGCCCACTGTCTTCGCCCTCGGCCCGCATTAAAACAACATTGAGTCAATGCCTCATGTTTCCTGGGTGATTATACAGCTGTCTCGAGACTTTGATGCAGGGTTGGCCAACATTAGAACAACATCGCGTCGAGACATAACATGACATACCCAGCAAACACATCTTAACATTTGTATAACATTGGTACAACGTAGGCCCAACATCTTCGACGTTGGTCCAACATTGTACAAATGTTATACATATGTTTAGTAAATAATCCCCCAATCACTTTAATACAATACACTGCCTTAATGAGCCGTTCACGCATGTTTATTCACACGTAGTGAACATCCTATATCAGCGTGGTCCGGCCACATATACCCAGCAGACACAAGACGTTGAATCAATGGTGGTTTAATGTTGGTTCAGCGACAAACAATGACCACTATGATAATTTTGTTACCGTTATACACTTAGAATCCTGTTATAATGCAGTAGTTGGGGTCCAAAAAACGGGACCGCATTATAAGTGGATCGCGCTATAGCGGGACGACCGTTCTACCGCTGATGGTCAATACATTGGGTCTATATAGACACGCTATACGCGGCAGTGGTAGATGCTATGTGCTAGATATAACACTGTATTTATTACAAAACAACGGAATAAATAATGAATTGGAAATATACAATATTTCATTTATCATTTATCTGCAATTGAAGCGATGCTGTCTGTTTCGTGGTCAAAGCAAATATGCCAGTTCGATTGAAAATTCACTCTTTATATTTAACATGCTGCTCAACGAGAGAGACTACTGGTTGCAATTAGAAATATCATCGCTCCTACTCTACATCCGGCTACATTACCAATTTTAGACAAAGATGCATATATTAAAATTTTACTTTTTGGATCCAAAGATTTATCTTCGGAAGAAAATATTCTTCTTTTCAGAGCCACACAAAATTTCATTTTAAACTCTGATAGATTTAGTCAATCATAATAATATATTATAATTTACCCTATCCATAACCGAGTAAAATTGAGCTACGATGTTTTTTCGATCTGTGTTTGCTGCTTTAAATGAAACAGTTTTTTACGTGACATTTTGCTGAATATTAAATTAATGTTTTGTATTGTATTGTATTTTAAGGTATTGTATTGTATTGTACTGTATTGTATTGTATTGTTTGTATTGTATTGTATTGTTCGTATTGTACATAAATGTTATGTATATGTGGAGAACCCCTCGTCTAGTGCTTAATGCGCTATTTGGGCAATCCACCTGAAATAAATATGTTTATATATATATAACACTAGGGTGGGCAAGTTATTTAGTCTCATGTTTTCCTATATGAATGTGAGATATGATGACATCTTGGGCTTCTTGAAATCACTGCATGTGTAGTTAACAGATTGAAGTGCGACTTTAGGCATGAATGAAAGGTGTAAGGGATCTACACTGACCCTGTGAATGATATCGGATCACGCAAGGCGTGATTAGGCTAGACGTTTTTATAACAAATACACTCTTCTGTTTCATGCAAAAAATGAGGTGTATATATATAATATTTAAACTAAGCCAGCACTGGCCCAAATTGAAAATGTTATGCCCGCGTTAACGCAACAATTAGAAAACTGTTTACATGTATGAATGGGAACTATATCACTGATTATTCCCGTGCGCATGGACAAAACCCCGCACTCACGGGCATCACGTTGTTATGCGACATAGGGACAGACTGAGCTCTCCTCCCACCAATCAAGCTTTGGAACAGTTTGATTGACAGATATTACGAAAGGGTGGGCTTTGTATCGTATATTCACGAGGCCTTGAGATTCGACAAGATTTGCTAGAATTACTTTGTTTCTCATACTGTAGATTATTCTTGAGGTCAAAATAGATATAGGTATAGCAGTGTTTCATCTAGGATTCAAAAGGGGCATGGCGCCAATTATCATTAGGGCACCTTATCATGCATGCCGGGCACCCAGTAAGGCGTTTCCAACACACCCCCTCCCAAATTAAGGGTATAAACAGAACCAGTTAGGTATGTAAACAGCGCGAGTTATTACCACTATGTGCACAGGAAGTTATCAGGTATTGCGTCATAGGTGTGAACGCGCAACACCAGTGACTGGAGTGTTTTTCACTGTGACAATCGCCTGGCTGGGTTGAATATGACGTAACAGCAGTTCAAAGAGGCATTTCACTGTCCGAGTATTAGATGGGCAACATGGCGCACATGTACGGCAACATGACACTCAAAAAGGGCAACATGGCGCATATGAAGGGCAACATGGCGCTCACAAAAGGCAACATGGCCCTGCGCCATGTTAGAAAGAGCTAGATGAAACACTGTATAGTATAGCGCAATCGTGTGACTAAAGCACAACGCTGTTTTAATGCTGGATCAACATCATGATTGCCCATTGCTAACCACTGCTCTAGCGCTAAATGGTATACCCTCTCGAAATAAAGTTTATTTTATTTGAGATGTTGGCCCGGCATTGTGCTGTAATCACCTGCCTTTTGAATACAGAGTAAAGAATGGGCTGTAAATGTTGCGTAACATGCCATCACAATTGGTGACCTGTTAAGCTCCAGTACTGTTAATGTACATAGACGGCCAGACAGTTAATGTGCCAGTGATAATTAATGAGAGTAAGGTGTACTTAAAGGGACTGGCCCAGGCTAAAATCATAAAAAAATCGGTGATTTTATTTCGGGTTCTTAATATAACCATATGATGTACAAACATGTACATAGACTAGAACTGCAAATTTTTATAATTTTTGTGCTGCGCATTCATCAGTTAGACTAGATATAGAGACGCAATTCCCGCATTTCCTATTTTTGACATGGTTGTCAATAATTAGAATTCAGGAATTTTGTCTCTATATCTAGCCTAACTGGTGAATGCGCAGCACAAAAATTATAAAAATTTGCAGTTCTAGTCTATAGACATGTTTACATCATATGGTCATATTAAGAAGCCAAAATAAAATCACCGATTTTTTTATGATTTTAGCCTGGGCCAGTCCCTTTAATAAATGTGTTACATACACACAACAAATTGGTATTGTCCTCCTTGCTGTGATCTTGCACAAGCATAACATCGCACAGGTGAGTTGTTGGACAGGAACAATCATCAACAATGATTAAAAGATCTACGAGTCATTCCCAAATTAGGCTATTGGCGCTAAATAGTCCTCTTTGTTTAAATGAGCACACCAGACGATAATTACTATTTCACGACGATCCATAAAAGTATCATCACTCAGAACTCAGAATCATTTATTCGCCTCTTCCATACCGCTGTAACTGGATCACCTTATACCGCGGCCTAACAGTATTATCAGAACTCAGAATCATTTATTCACCTCTTTTAAATGTATACCATGGTAACTAGATCACCATATACCGCGGTAACAGTATCATCAGAACCATTTATTCACCTCTTAATTTTATACCGTGGTAACTGTAACTGGATCACCATATACCGCGGTATAGTCCTAACAGTATCAGGAACCGGAAAATTAAGTAAATTACAAGACCATAATGGTGATGTGGTCCTAGAAGACCGAGAGGACTTGTGACCACAACATAGTAAGACATAGTAAGTAAAACATAATCATAATGTACGTTAGCTTAATGGTAAATCACCTTATTATCGTCCACAACTTCACACTTGAGAGGAGGTGACAAGCGTCAAGACTTGTCTTGATTTAAAATTAAAAAAGTCAAATAGTAGCCTATTACTATTAGTAAATAGTAGTTATTTTAATAGAATAATTACAATACTATAAAAGATAGTTAAACTTGTGAATGTTGTGTGTTAGATCAGATTATTTCGTCTGCTTGCTACTTTAAACAGTTTGCTTGTTGTTGTTTGTTTGGGTTAGTTAGCCTAAAAACCAAGCTGCCTGGGCCTTCCGATAACATCGATCGTTCAAAGCCACTGTAGCCGGGTGTGTGTCGACCCTTTGACTTACATCACCATACGATTAGAGCAATCTTTTTAATTTAAACTGTTTTAGCATACACCCTGTTGGCAAGCTAATCTTTTCCTTTTGGTTATTTTTGTTAGTAAGCTTAGCTTTGCCCATAAACCGTTTATGCACCAGTAGGCCTACTCACATCAGCCATATGAAAAAAAAATATTTACAACCAAGCCTATGGGTACCAAACCTTTAAGCAAAATTTGCAAGCGCACACTTACACCCAGAGTAACCAGCCTTCCAACTGGAAGTTATACTCTGCCACGCAAAGAAGAAGCTGTTTTTGTAACATCGGTGCGCTATAGGCCCACTAATCCCTTACAAGCCAGCCCAAGCTCAGTCTAAGGGACGTCTGGTCCCTGTGTAGCCCCATTGCCAGACGACTCGTACCCAAGATTTTTGCCAACCCGTACCCTATACCAACTCGTACCATATACCAACTCGTACCATATGTGATATATACCTAACACATGTGTGTGAGTGGTGATTGAGCGGCCGCGTCAGGGCAGCTAGGCCGCGTTAGCGCATGCAGCAGGCGTCTCCACCCCTGGTCAGTGGTGGTCAGGCTGCCTAAGGACACTCCTGTACCTCAGGCGGATACCAACTCGTACCATATACTAACCCAGTGTTAACACATTACTCGTACCATGGAGATGGTCTCTCCATGCTCATACCATATATACTTAACACATTGGAGGATAATTGCCCTGGGCAATTGGCGGCCGCACTTCGTTACTCCCTAATAATGTGTAGGTGACCAGATAAGCTAAAAAATCTGTAGAAATATTCAGCAGGCTAACCACAGCTATTAAAGTAGTCCCACAGTTTATTTTAAGGATTCATTTTAAGTGAGGTTAAACCTAAACATTCGCATAAAAAAATTGGATTCAATATTACACCTGAAGATATAATGTCATAATATTGAGAGCTAGATAAACACTCTCATCACCTGTAATTTATACAATATGCTAAAAGGTGTTTGAAACACCTTCCATAATAAATCGACGTCACCCGTTTTATTAATAGCATATTATTGGTCGTTAAAAAACCTATTATCGTCCACCTTTTACCAATCTTATTTATGGATTTACAGGCCTATCCGCAGGACAGATTTATTTATTCTAAGTGGTGTTGATCTAGAATGAACTGAAAAAATGTTTTGAAAATAATTATTTGATAGTGAATGATACTGGATTAGAGTATATATTTCAAAAATAACAGAAATTAAATACAAAATGAAAAATAAGTCATCAAAAATACAGTCAGCTAGACTACCAGAGATAAAACTAATTTTTAAGTATCATGTATTCAAATTATTATTCATGTTTATCTAGTTTTCAGGTGTAAAACTTTGTAAATTCAATGTTCTTCACAATCCATCTAGCTCCCAACATTATGATAGGTATCACTATAACTTAAAGCTGCATGACTGTTTTGTTTATTTTATTCAAAAGATTAATCTATGGAGGATGGTGTTTTATTTTTTTATTTTACTCCCCTGGTTAGTGAGTTATTAAGGATTAAGTTTGTTGTTTTTTAATATTGTTGCCCCACACAGTGGAGTAAGACACACTGTCTGTATAATCAGAACATTAAAAGTACCAAGTGGCAGATACCGATCATCATTGAAAAAAAAGTGGAAGACTTTTAATTTTATTCTTATTTTTTAGGTGATCATAGATACATTTCACAGTGAAAAGTGTATTATCTCATGTCATTTAGACATATCTAGGAGTTATTACTTTGTGTGATATGGGTGATATATGCATATAATGTCATGTTTAATTTCGGTGCCAGTATGGAGAATGTCACTCACTTGAAAAATAGAACTATATTTTTGTTTGGTGCTTTAAAGTGTGGGCCAGCATTTGAGCCTTTGGCCCACCATTAAGACGCTCTCTCCAGTCCGTGGGAAATTGTCGCGGAATTGTCGTCGTTAATTCAGTGATGACATTCGAAAAATTGTAAAAGCTTCTAACATCATAGATAGTACCTAAATGCTCATGACTGCTTGCATTTGGTAAAAAAAACTATGACGTCATTTTAAAGGGTGGCTCAACGTGGGCCCATGGTCAACCTGCCCCGGTCTCCCCTACATATTCGGTGTATTCTGGGAATATTTTCTCTAGCACCCCTTTCCACAGGAAAGCTGTTATTTCGGCATCTAAATTTAGAAAAAGCAATTCTGAGGTAATCAGGAAATTAGGTTAGATAATTTTCAAAGGTTAAATTAACTTTATACATTCTATAGACTAGACACTTGCTGTTATTATGCATATCAGCAGACCATGACTGAAAAAATTGGTCTTTCAATCGCAAGTTCAAGATTTAAAATAATTTAAATTCCCCGGTATGTTTAGCTGATCCCAAAATACTGGGAAACCACATTTACATAAGGTTTTTTAACATACATCAACCATTTGTTGTGGTAAAAAATACTAAGAAGCATTGTATACAGTAATTTATATAACATACAACTAATTTTGGTTTCTTGGCTGGTAATTAACCTTGCCCGGAATGACAGAATTCTCATTTTTGCTGCTATTAATAATGGATATCCTCCTAATTCTCCATATACCATAACATTGCACGTTGATTTTTTTAACCATAAAATAATTGTACAGAATTGTAAATGTAATTTTTCTAAGATTTCACACCCTTCATAACACCAGATTTCACTTCTATATAAAACTACTGGAGTAACCACTGCATCGAATAGTTCCAGTTGGACGTCTATAGGGAGGTGAAGCTTCCTAGCCTTTGTTGTTAGGGCAAACATAGCCCGCTCCCCTCTCAATAATAGATCCTGCTTACTACTCGAAATTTACTATTATAATTGAATATAATTCCCAGATATTTATAGCTGTCGGTGTTATCTAATTCTATTTCTTCAAAATAAAATGTTTTTTTTTTCTGATTTTACCTCTTGAAAAGGTCATCACGTGAGTTTTTGTAACATTTAGGGACAGTTTCAAGTCTTTACAATATTCTCCCATGCTGTTAAGTGATGTTTCCAGATCGTTATGAGTTTCTGCTAAAATCACTGTGTCATCAGCGTACAATAACAGGTAATGTTTTAAGAGCACTACAACTTCAGCGTCGTCAACAAACTCTGTTGCCAGATGCTGTATAAAATTTAAACCGTCACACTTTCTTGATAAAAATTCTTTCAGGACAGAGAGATGTATTGAAAATAACAACGGGGAAAGATTTTCCCCTTGTCTAACAAACATACAATGTTTTCTTCGTGTGCAAAAATAAATCAATTAACATTTTAAGTGCAAATATATGATCAATTGTTGAAAATCCAGACCTGAATCCTGCTTGTTCAGGACCAATCACGTCGAGTGTGTTACATATTCTGTTATTCTCATGTTAATGACGCTTGTAAAAAATTTACTCAAGCAGCTAATGATTGTTATACCACAGTAATTATTTGGGTCAGTTCTTGACCCTTTACCTTTATACAATGGTTTGATTATGCCAATGCTCCATTCTCCGGGAATAATGCCACACTTTAGAATTACATTGAAAAGCTTTGTATACAATTTATTATAATTGAGTTTATTAGATATTCTTTCAGAATTTTGTCTATGCCACAACTTTTGTTATTTTTTAAATGTTTAATTACTCTTTTTATTTCTTCCTCTGTAAAATTTTGATCTGATATTGGGTTTGGCGAGTGGTATAATGATGACATACCAACATCGAATTCATCTTCTGGTTGAGCATTTAATTTACGAAAATGTTCCTTCAAGGTGTCCAAGTCTGGTTTCTCTGAGTTTTGTGAATTTGTTTGTCCATTTAACAAATCCCAGTATTCCTTTGAATTGGAAGATTTGAGATTTCTAATTTTTTTTGGTAGGTCAGACTTATACTCCCTGAAAGATTTGTTAATTTTTTTCTTATATGCTCTGCTTGCATTCTGCATTGATATTAAGTGTTCAGTGGTTTGGTATTTTCTATATTTTCTTTTACTTTTCTGATATATTTTCCATTATCTTCACATGATTTAATAAACCAAGACTGTAATGGCTGTTGATGTGCTCTGCTTTATTTTCTGCTGTGCTTGTCTACAGTTACTACACCTGCATCAAATGCTGCAAGCTTTAGGGATGAACATATATATATCTGTGACCACATCATCTATCATATTTTGGTTTACTTCTATGTTAGCTTCTACTACTTCAAGAGCTAGATTGATATTTTCTATAGAAATGTCGTTTAGTTTTTCAATAAAATTAGCTTTTACTTTAGGTTTCCATTTCGGCTTACGTGTGGGTCTTCCCTTAGTCACTAGTAATTTTGATTCTTTACTATTATTAAGGGGCACATTGCTTTTTACATTATAATCAAAGCACAATTCAATAGGACAGTGTATGCCAGAAAGTAATTCTTCAAAATGGCTGATCTGAAAACCTATCACATAGTTAAACAAATCAGGGGTAGAAATTGCATAATTGAATTCTTACAGGTTAACATACCTACATCTCTATCTAGGCCACATCTGCCATTCATAATATATAACCCTAGTGACTTACACATGTCTATTAAACGTCGGCCATGGTTATTTACAATATTGTCCAAATTCACCTTTTTTCAGAAAGACATTATTTTATTTATGCAGTACTATATATTTAAGTTCCCTAATTGTTCGTGTGTAATATCTGAATCATCCATGTAATCATGCTTTCCATCTATACTCAAACAATCGTCAAGAGTACCTGTACGTGCATTAAGATCACTTAGTATACATACACTTACATTTTCATCAGATCTCAGATCAAAAATGCAGTTCTCAAGGAAATCAAACATATCTATATCGCAATAAGGTGACCCTTCTAGCTGGTGGGTTATATACAACACCTAGTACAACTGCTTTTCCACAATATTCTTTAATTACATTGATCCATATTGTTGAATAGTCATCACAATTCACCGTCACTGTTTCAGAGCCTTGCGATGTCATCAGGGTAGATCGAGCTATGCACTAATATGGCTGCACCACCTGATGCGCGTTTTTTATATTCCCTAACTTTGGAAATTACAGCAAAATTTGGAATGTCTATTTGGTCATACTCATCTAATTTTGTCTCTGTTAACATCACAATATCATACGAATGCCACAAACATTTAGGCCCAATATCTTTATCTTCCTGAAGGTGGCAAAGTTCTTTTCACAGCCACTAGTGGATTGTCGGTCACATTCCTGGCTGCTGTCCTAGCTGGCAGTTATATCCGTAGCTGTAGCGCCGCCCGAGGATGTAGGCCTACCTGGCACTCCATCATCTTGGTCTCGATAATTCTGTTTGTTATAAATTGGGCTTCGAAGGCATATAATTGAGTCCCCCTCATTTACACTTGGTGGAGTGTTATTAATGCATTGTTTTTTTGAATTTCTGTCATCAGACAATGGTGAATCATCTGCCTTGCGTTTTCCTACAGTTGGTGGGGGGTTTGTTTCAAAATAGTTCAACAGGGAATTAAGCTGTCATACATGAAATTACTCTCCCTTTCCTTGTGTACTGTAGTGGACCCCACTTTTGTCTGTTGCTGAAAATAGCCTCTTTACAGGTTGTCCCCCATTGGACGTGAGTGTTGTCAACGATCCACGTAAAATCTCGATCTTTTTTTGGCACAGCACTTTTTCATGAACTTGTTGGTCTTGTTAGCTGCGTTATTGTTGTTGCTAACTGCATTTCCTTTGCCTCCATAACTCTGACGTTCTTTCTCAGGGTATGTGGGAGTATGGCGATGGCACACAGACAGTCAGGCAAACAACACGAGGTAAATTGATCACATTTGATCCAAAATTCAGAACGCAATTTTAAGTATGTCAAACATACTAAGTGAACTTAAGTGTACACGAGAGGCATAGGTTTAATAAAAGAAATGTCTCAAATGTTCATTTAAAGGATCTGTCAAAACTAACACTTTATCGGCCTTTTCCATCCAGATTTCAAGAGTTAAGACACGAGATATAGGGTAGCTACCGGCTGATTCAACACCTCATTTAGACCACCGCGACCGTCTGTTCGCCGAGGGCGCATCAAAATTAATTAAATTCTAAAATGCTTCTGTTTCCAGGTTCCTTGCCTCCCTTGCCAACCAGACATTTTCTAATGAGTATTATATACTAATGAAATATTTGGATAGGCTAAGAGAAAGCTTTTATACAAGCTTCGAATGCCTTAATCCCACTCTCAGCACCCTTCGGGTGCTAGGGTTCACTCAGTTCCTTTGCCTCGTCTCGGAGTGATGGAGCACACACCAACTGTCGCATTTGGGAATAGTTCATCTATACTCTGGATTGCATTTGAAGCATTGACCATGAGCTCCTCGCGATCACCAACGTGCTCGGTGACATCATTTGTTCCCAGCTGCATTATCACAGCTGAGAGGTGACATGTGTCAGTTCTAAATGTTTTTTGGCCAACTCTGCTAATTTATTCACAGAGCTAAGTGATGCCCCTGATTCTGCTATTACCAGCATACTGGAAGGATTGTCAATGTCTTTCATATTAGAATTACCTGGTACAGTTGTATCTATTTTTTTAACGCTGAAAACAATTTCACAGTTCACACCTTCTGATCTCCAGGCTGATGTTTAGCAAATATCAAATGTTCAGAACTGATTAGGCCCAGTGGAGACCGGGGTTAGTTGGAACACGGGGTCTGTTGAAACATGGCTAATTACTTTGTGCCAACAGTATTTCTGTATCGTGGGTTGCAACCTAGTGAATGGTTTTGCGCCAAGCATTCCCGCCATATTTTGTCAGAAAATTTTGATTTGCAAAATTGGAAACACCAACAAGATTTGTTTATTTTGTCGCGCAATTTTGTATATGTCTGGGTAAATTTTGCAGTGTACGTAGTGAATTTATCTACTTCTGAGTAGTAATTTTCTGATGAATTTGGCTGTGTTATCTATGCATAGGCCTATGGACCTACTATTCAGCCATATATTGATAACATTTGAGAGTGTGTGTGTTGAGTAAGTGCCGTGTGGTCAGCATATTGGTGACATATAGCCCTACGGGGCTTGTTGAAACACCATTGATGGGGTTGGTTGGAACACTCTGGCCACTAAGTTTCAACTACGTTCCAACTAACCCCATTGTGTTCCAACCAACCCCGAGCCACTTTTATCATTTGGGAGTGGACGCTGTGTAGCCATGACCAGTGTAGTTTATCCCAGCATTGTTTCAACATTGCCAAGCAGGTTCTCCAGATCGACATTAATCGTCTGCATAGGTGTTCCAACTCACAGAACATACATAAGTATATTTCTATGTTCCAACTAACCCCAATCCCTGTTTCAACCAACCCCGTGGGTGGGGTTTGTTGAAACAGTGAGGGTATGCATGGTCATTGATTGTTTAATATTTCTGCGGTGCTTATCGATTTTTAATCTGATGTTGTGTGAATATTTGTTTTTTTGAAAAAATTTCCAACCAACCCCGGTCTCCCCTACCCGGTAATAATTACAACCAGGTAAGCCTTGAAGCCTTGGGTATTGATACTTACGCTTATAACGTTAGACTACCAGTTAATTAGCTAATGAGTTTACTTTTAATCATCAACTACGCTCTTGTGACTTCTATGATATCAGTAGGCCTAATGCATTTCTTGCATTAATGCTCGGCGTGATCCTTTTGCCTCCCCAGCACACAGGAGACGTTCAACCAACGTCGGTTTCATGCTGGCTCACCGTCTGCGACGCTGGCCCAGCATCCCCACAACCTTGGGCGAACGTCTCGTGTTTGAATGGTCATTCCTTGATGTAACGAATAAGAACAGACAGTGAATACGTTAACGACAATGGCACCCTTTCCGTCCACAAACCTGATATGATGGGTGTAGGCCCTACAACTAGATATTTATTTAAAAAAAATTGATTTGAAAATAGGCCTATGTATTATCGGAGTATGTAGAGGACAGTTACTGTGCAAAGGCATAGAAACCTAAATATATATTTTTAAACAACAATGTTGGCCCACCGTCTACGACGTTGGCCCAGCATCCTTGAAACATTGGGTAGTCTAGATGTGCAGTGTTTGCTGGGAACAGCCATCAGCTGTTTAGAGCACTATTCTTGTAACATGTTCTAGACGAAGCCTCACCTGGTGAGTGGAAGTGGAAGCACAATCAATAACAAAATGGAGAACTGAAATGACCAAAACGAAAAATTGGCATTTTTAAAATCAATTTAGCTCTTTTTCGGCTTTCGCTT
The DNA here is from genome assembly GCA_964017125.1 of Flabesymbios commensalis. Classification (NCBI taxonomy): domain Eukaryota; kingdom Metazoa; phylum Annelida; class Polychaeta; order Terebellida; family Flabelligeridae; genus Flabesymbios; species Flabesymbios commensalis. Next base: position 30,920,462 of record OZ024916.1, on the reverse strand, counting down.
TTCTGCTTATAAAGGCTATATGCTATACAAGGTATTAAACAGAAACTATGCTTCCAATTACTCAAAACCTGGCTTGTGAGTTGTGTCCAACCCATGGCCATGGCCATGCTAACTTTTAACAGCTTCTGAATCTGAGCCTGAGGCTCCAGTTCCACTCCAGTAAACCGCCGCTTTATCGCCCGCTAGGGGGATACCCTATAGGCCTAGTTCCGTTCCCTATAGGCTATAGACATAGTCTGTTCGACGGTGGAGGATCGTCAAAAATGAAAGATAGCTTTTCGGTATCCAGTCAGTCAATCATCTCAATGTCATCATGGTCATTCTCAAGCGATTGTCACAAAATTTTGTAACCATTCGACGCGTCTAATGCAGTAGTAGAACTAGATCAGGCTGATCCACTCTGCTCCATCTTATTGAATTGATTAATTAATTAGGCCTCTAAATCGGTCTCTCTCTACATATCCCAAGGGTGCCGGCCGTGCGAGAATTAACGGCTTAAGCGATGCAAAGGTGTGTTTTCATAACAATGCCTGTGGCAATTAGCGCCAACACCTGCACTGATTATACTCGCCGTCAGATTAACTTGTATCGCATGTTTTTCGCAGATTTCTCAGTCAATTCTCAACCGATTTTCATGAAATTTTACAAGGACTATTTTCGAGTCACACGGCGACTACCATGAAATTTTCATCGGAAAATATTGTATAGTTAAAAAGTTAGACTATCCGGCATGTAATGCAATTCAGGGCTAAAACAAACTTTAATTTAACCAGTTTAATGCGTTTGAAGAGGGACGTCGTAATTACAAATTTATTACATGTCAAATGGTCTAACTTTTGAACTATAGAATATTTTTTGATGCAAATTTCACGGTGGTCGCCGCGTGACCCGAAAATAGCACTGCAAAATTTCATCAAAATCGGTTGAGAATTGACTGAGAAATTGCCGAAAAACATGCGATACAAGTTAATCTGACGGCGGGTATATAGTAATGGGATTAGACTGTTGACGTTCTAGAGCCAAATACAGTGCGTCTGACATTTTTTTAAATAACATTTCTATTTTGATACAGTTTTTCTGCTATCAGCTAGTAAGGAGTATATTATCAACTGATTATGAGTATAATATGTCTCCTTGTTGAAATTATTTAAGCGCTACGTACAATATTTACCAAACAGTAAATTATAAGCATTTTATCAAGCGTGCGCTTTAACACTTCGATTACGATTTCCTAATTATAAGCTGTTTCATAATAAAGTAAAACATGTTATCTTTTTTGTGGTTTATTCAACTTCATATAATAAACTGTTGTAGAGTTAGTCCACGTAGAGGTAAGTGACAGCCTAAAACCCTTAAACTACTATTGTAATGTTCACCCACTTGAAGTGGTTGCGGTAGCAAGACACAACTTTAAGTGGGTGAACATTTAAAATATTTAATTTTAAGCTGTTGACGATTTAAGCTGTCATATACAGATATATCAGCTTGCGAAGGTGAGTTGTGAATTACTCCAACTGAGACCCCACCTGTTAGAGATTAGCTCCGAGCCATAGGTGTTGTGAGTGATAGCTGACGCTGACATATAATATCGTGAAAAAGTCGTAAATATGATGTAGGCTACTGAATAAAGTATTGATGCAATATATTGAAATACACACAGAAATACATGACATCGACAAATACATACATATAGCATAATAAACCTGTCTAAATAATTAAGACAAAGACATATATTTATTTCTGATTATTCTGAATAATTGCAATCTGTAGAATGTAATCCGTACATATACATATGTTGCATATAGCATAACAAACTTGTCTAATGTTACCGATTAAGAAAAAAAACCATATATATTTTTTCCAGTATGAAGTGGTAAAATATTGACCACCTACTGTCTGATAAATTTTGCTTGGTCTGGTGATAGTTTCAAGTTTACAGGACCTACTGTCCAGTGAAATTTTGGGCTTATTGGGAAAGACTGGTTGCACTACTTTACCCAGGGTAAAACCTGGGTGAAATTTTGTTTGCCTACCCTCCACTTCCTCATGGGGCACACGAGGGTAATGAACTGGTAGCTTTCTGGTACGAAGTGGTAGGTTATGAAGTGGACATGGTACGAAGTGTCTAGAAACCGTTCCCATCATTAGATTTCTCGCAATTACGAAAAATGATGCCAGCTCTCGCCTTTAATTTCATGATAGCTGCAACAAATGCTTGAATAGGTAAGTGGAACAGGCATGCTATGGCCCCTTATGATAATTTTTTTTACGCAGGTACCATGTTTTAATTTTTTGTAAAAAAATGCAAAAAATGAAAATAGACTATGTCCACTGCCCTATGAGAAAGATCTGGAGGACGTCATTAAGACCGTTTGGACAAAGCAATGTGGGAATCTCAAAGAAATAAGATACCTGGGGAAGGCTGCACAGTCTTTCCCAATAGCGTCGGACCGACCGGACATGTCAGGTAAAACAGAGGTAGGTCGGACAAAATACCCAACCACATCAGACCTACAATCCCGTAATTTTTCTGGTCAGTTTTGTTTTTTGACCGTTTTATTTGTCACACAAGGCAAGAATCGGCCATTGACCACCTACTGTCTGATAAATTTTGCTTGGTCTGGTAATAGTTTCAAGTTTACAGGACCTACTGTCCAGTGAAATTTTGGGCTTATTGGGAAAGACTGGCTGCACTACTTTACCCAGGGTAAAACCTGGGTGAAATTTTGTTTGCCTACCCTCCACTTCCTCATGGGGCGCACGAGGGTAAAAATGAAAGTTTCATAGCTATAAGGATGAGAATCCATCAAAAGTTATGTTCTTCCTTGAGGCCGGAGGCTATGCCCAAATTTCTGATTGTTATGTGCATATGTGGTATATTTGCTACTGTTACTGTTTTGCGAGGCACTCGTTGGGTGCCCTGATGTATCTAAAACTAAAACTCCTAACAGCGGTAACACCTCAGTAGTTCTCTTCAGCTGCTTCAAAAAGTTCAAGGGTCTGGGTAATGTTTTGGATTGTGTTACCCCCATAACCGTTTGACACATTGAGGTGCCATCTTTTGGACGTTTTTATAATTTAGCTCAGATTTTGATCTAGCACAGCATTTTTCTTGCTCGGTGAAAACTGTGGAATGTGGTCATTATTTGCTCCAGTCTGGGATACTGCTGGTGTGTTTAGATACATCGGGCTGAGTACAAAATACCCTGCATTTTTTTCTGCCTCTCCCAGGAATTTGGCGGTTGGGGGTAGGAGTGGTGCGAGGAATTTGGCTCTAAAAGGGTTGATGGGTTTATAGAGGGACGTCGTAATTTCAATTCACTACATGTCGAATGGTCTAACTTTTGAAATACGCTATATAATTATACGAAATTTTCAGGGATGTTGGGATTCTTTTGGAAAATAGTGTTTGAAAATTTCATGAAAATCTATTGAGAATTGACTGAGTAATCTGTGAAAAACATGGGATCCTGGTTGATCACTTTTAATGTGACTTTGGGTATAGACTAGTCTTTCACATATTTATTTTTTGTTTGTAGGCGATCTTGGCAAACATTTCACGATGTGAAATTGAATATATAGGCCTACAGATATGAAATAAAATTTACAAAAGAACATCAAATTTATTATACAAAATCTAAAATGAAGAGTTTTACAATATGATATTTTCCCAAATATAGGCCTACCGTATATCCCCGTGTATAATGCGATGTTTTTTCTTAGCTATTCATGTCACAAAAAGACACCTCGTATTATACATAGATGTAGAATTTAATACAATTTTTTAGCTCTGTAGCGGTAGTTCAGCGGTAAGTTTTCTAGCGGTAGAAACGTAGGCTAGTCGGCGTGTATGGTAAGCAGGCCTATACACACGATACAACAAGACTGTGCCTTTCCAACTAGTAGCAAACAAGAGACGTTCAACCAGTGCTGGTACAATGTTGGGCCACCGTCAGCGACGCTGGCACAACACTGTACTAGCATTGGGTGAATGTGTCGTGTTTGCTGGGAGCCCCCGTCTCACATTACCGCCGACGCGCGTGGCACGTTTGACAACCACGGGCAGATATATGACGCCGTTAGTCTGCAACCAATTCACACTCCTGACCTGTTCATTTATAATAATAATGATTTAATCTAAGATCGCCTTTCATATGGGCGTGTTCTATTGTGTACGAAAAATCTGAACATGATATTTTCCTATTGGAATGAGAGAATGCGTTGATGAAATATAATAGGATATCACTGTTTATATCTCCAATCGAAATTCTATACATGTAGGCCTCAGAATGTCTATATTGCTGGGATAACATTAACGCCTACCACTGTTGCCGCGGCTGATACGGTATTGAGCAAATGGTGGTATCTGTTAGCTGTAGTTCATGGAGCGCTGCTGTGTTATTGCACCCGGACACCTTATACAACCAAACACCTCTTGTGTCTAGACAATGCGGCTAGTCTGCAAATGTTTTACAATCACATTGCATCTTGGAATGTTCTTATTCGAGCACGACGATGTTAAAATATGGTCTTTGTAATAGATAAATTAAAATAATATAAATTTGTCGGCGAAATATAAATACGGGTATTTTAAAATCTGTGTGTATATATATGTAGCCTATGCAGGCCTCAGAATGTCTGCCCATCGAGACAGTCCCGGTGACATCCACTCTGCCTTGGAAAATGGAAATACAGTATCTGCTTACTTTACAAGTAAGCAGATACTGCCCTTTGGTTTTGTAGAGCTGTACTGTTGCCGCTGTTCCCGTCATTGAGCATCGTCTATGCAGGTGTCACAGCGCTATTTAGTAGAATAAATATCCATGCCTCACATTTAGATGGCCCGGAACGCTGCCGACCGGGACGCTGCCGACATCCAAAATTTGAGGTCGTATTATACAGAGGGGTAGACGTTTTTCAGGTCATCCTAGGCCTCAAATCTTACCTCGTATTATACATGGCGTCGCACTATACGCGGGGATATACGGTACTTGTAAGCTTGTAATTATGTTCGCTTGGTGGTCACAGACGATAGAACAACTTTATTCAACGATTACTAGTATTGGCTCTATGTCGTGTTTGATGATGGGATATTTTATGTAGGCCCTAATACTAGAATATCCTGTTGAGCTATTGAGGTCTTCCTTCCTAGAATATCCTGTAGAGCTATTGAGGTCTTTTTTACACAGGTGCCATTTTTTTAATTTTTGTAAAAAATGCAAAAAAATTAAGATAGACTATGTCCACTGCTCTATGAGGAAGTTCTGGAGGCCATCACTAACATGATTGACACTGTTTGGACAGAACAATGTGGGAATATCTAAGACATGAGATATCATGGGAAGGCTGCACTAGTTATCCAAGAGTAAAACCTGGGGAAAGTTTTGCTTGCCTGAGTGCCCACCCCCTCTTACACGCAAAAAAGGCGCTAATTGGGTGCCCTGATGTAAGACTTTGTTAAAAAACTTACTGATTAATATTCTTTGCTGAGCAAATGCTGAATATTTTATCTCCTATTTTTTTCAGGAAAATTTTGTGGCTGGAGATGAGAACAAGATGGAAACTGCAGGGGTGACCACCACCCCTGGAACAGAAGAACCACCCGATAGTAAATTTAATGATCTAGGCAGAGCAGCTTCAATGCTGCAGGGTTTTTCTAAGTTGTATTTACGATGTGAATTTATAGATGTGACCCTCTGTGTCGGGGCAGAAGAGTTTCCCTGTCATAAAAATGTACTAGCAGTCTCTAGCCCTTACTTTAGTGCAATGTTTTCGGGCGCACTAGCAGAAAGTCTGCAAGATCGCATTCAGATACAGGAAATGGATGCATTGACTATGTCTGCCGTCTTACAATACATCTACACGGGCGATGTGACTCTCTCTGAAGACAGTGTTCAGAATCTTCTTTCAGCTGCTAATCTCTTCCAACTGATACCCTTGAGAGATGGTTGTGCCAAATATATGATGAAGCATGTCGCTGTTTCAAATTGCATCGGCATCTATTTTTTTGCCCTTGCCCATGAGTGTGATGAACTTGCAGCTCGAGCCAAGGAGATAATAAATTCACAGTTTGGGTCTTTGTGCAAAGAACCAGAATTTCTTAGTTTACCTCATGACAAGTTAATTAAACTTGTTCAAGATGACCAAATCAATGTTGGAAGTGAAGAGACTGTTTATGAAGCCTGCTGGAGTTGGCTCAACTATACACTAGAGGACCGTAAACAGTATCTGGTTGAAGTAATCAAATGTGTTCGGTTTGCAAACATCAGCTGCTACTTTTTCTGTGATAATATAGACAACAACTCATTATTTAAAGGTATTTATATTATGATGTGTATAATTTAGAATACCCTAGAAATTTTAAGTATCCTTGGTATTTTAGGCGCAATATTTTATGAACTGTTGGTTGGATACTGATAGCATTCAAATTTGATGAGGTGGTTCTCTTGGTATTTCTGATGATCAATCTGATTGATTTTTGTGAAGAATCCATTTAAAATAAAATGGCTGGCGATGGATATGTCGATGGATAAAAAAAGTTAACATGTTTTTTTGGGGAAATTATTTTGTTATTCTGATTATCTTTTGAGAGGAATCCATTAGGAGCTGATGATGACATCCATCTTTTTTTAAGATGAACTGACCTGGAAATATCTAACAGGGATGTTTAGTGTTTTCGTGCAGAAAACAGTAACATGTAATCTAATATAAGGTTGCTAGAAGCTTTTAACACAGTATTTCATTAACATATATTGTTTGTAAAGATTTTTTTTCAACAAATATGACCTGATCTGGCCAAATGAGTCGGAAGTCACAAATTAAAATATCAGAGATATTAATAGATCCTGAATCTACACAAAATTACCATTAAAATGGTATATCACGCAACTATAGCATGGTTAGCTCTGAAAATATGACTCCGCCAACTCACAGAAATATGAAGTGTGAAATTGTTATATTTTGGGAAAAAGGCCTTTGGAAAATTCAAAAAGACAATTTGTAAACTTTCTGAAAAAAAACACACAATTGGATTACAATTGAAAAAATAAAAGAAATATTAATTTCGACCTCATTTTTTAAATAATATACGTATAGCTTTAACATTTTGTACACTCTAAAAGTAAATGGGTCAATATTAGCTAAGGTGTAATAAAGTGTAACATACACAGTTGAATTATAACATATTTTTTTGATAAAAAACACTATTTCCCATCAAAATGATTGATGAGAGCTAACATTATCTACCATTAAAAAGATAGTTGTTTTACACAGATTTCGCCACGATCACATCAAAGTTGTAGTTTTGTCGCTTACGCATGTTACTTTGACAGACAAACAGTTGATTTTTGTTTTTGCAATAAAGTATTTTTCAACAGTGCAGACAATAAAAGTATGTGTTTTATAAGGACTCTTACCTTGGCTGCATTATATGTTCAGCAAATCACCTAAATCTTACAGAACAATGCCTAATAAACAATATGGCCGGGGGAGCAGCCTGTCTGTCAAATAGTAACACACGAATCATTGTCTGTCAAATAGTAACGTACGTAATCATTGTCCGTCAAATAGTAACATACGAATTTAACGTTCTTTAAATTTTGAAATCTGTTGTCAAACTACAAGTTCTGTGCGATCTTGTTGTAGTAGTTGTCTGTTTTTTTACAGTTTCGTGGCCGTGATCATATAAGAGAAGTTTGTGATAGCTCCTATCTATCTTAGCAGAGTTATTCACATGTAACTGACGTTGATGCTTACGCACTTTACATACGCACTTTTTTGACGGACAGGGTGTTTTTTACTTTTATGCTGTCATTCTTCCCCTCTGATACAACAAGTGATGACGTGATCGGAAAGTGTCCTCAGTAGTTTTTTGTGAACTCCTTGCTGAACACGTAGCCATTTGTGGGTGTTCTTGGTCGGCCGAAATTACGCATGTTACTTTTTGACGGACTTTTTACAGATTATTTTTAATTCTGTATTATTCTGGCAAATCTGGTTCGGGGGTTCATTCCTTTATATACTGCTACAGTTTATCAATTTCGGGAGCCATATCACATCACATGGCATCATGGAACTGTATTTTAAGCAGTAAGGAAGCAGAGCTAGTTCTGTTTAGGTTTTTGACGGACACATGTAACATGCGTAAGCACTATTTCATATATCGAGTTGTATGTTCTATAAACAATATTGCTATACATTTACCAACTTTTCAAGAACAATTGGGCATGATCCTTATTGCAACACTTTAGTTTTTTTCATTTGGAAACAAATATTATACATACCAGCAGTCCAAATACACACTTGCCAAAATGTTACGCTGGATTGTTATAAAATATTATAATATTGACCACATATTTTACTCGTAATCTCTTAAAAGTAAACCATCCTCCATGTAGTTATGTTTTTTATGTAATGATGTGTTTACCTTGAGGAAGATATTAAAAAAATATGTATTTAGATATATCAATGGTCCCCATTGGAACTTTGTAATTAACTTCATCAATATAACACCTTAGCAGAAATTTTTATCTTCAGGATTTTTACACTAATAATATTTTATACTTGATAGCGACTTTTTCTATGGCAACATGTAAATAGAAACAAATATCACTGATTGGAGTGTAATTGAGGCCAAATTTAAAATAACAGATATATTTAAAATATTTTTTTCAACATTCAAAAGTAATCATTGAAAATATGGCAAATTAAGGTCATTTAGGCTTTTAGGGGCCCTAGCATCGATTGTCAAAAGTGATAAAGTCAAAGTGACTTCCGACTCATTTTGCCAGTTTGGTTCACAATAAATTGATCAATTTATTTACTGCTTTTCAGAACAGAATGAGCTGAGGGACATTTTAGATCGTGTCAAATATTACAACATGCTGCGTAACAGACAACGGGAAATTGACCTGAATTATTTGCCTCGTAAAGGCATGACATATAGTCGTGTTGTCTTTATAATGGCTAATCCATACAGTGAAGACAGTAGCCGAAAGTTTAATTCAATGGAGGCACTACTCCCTAAGACTGGCGAGCTGAAGCATGTCTGTAAGCTGCCACAAAGTTTGTATATGCCAGGTGAATAACATTTATTCCTCTGTGACAGATGTCCTAAAATAAGGTCAATCAAGTTACCAATTATAATAATTATCAAATTATATAAAAGCTATATATGTAATACATGTTGAATAACAAATGTTTGATATTTACCCTTTCAGCACGGTGACCTTTTTTAGACATGTTAGAAGTCAGAATCTGATGTCTAAAGACGGTCCCTGCACTGACAGAATTAAAAACTAATAATGGTCACAGACCAATAACATAGGTAGTCAAATGAAGCGGAAAGAGCTAAGTAAGAGATTCATGGCGATTTTAAATTGAAAAAACCTTAGGTCTCCATGGTTTATAAAAAAGATATTTTAGCACTTTGAGGGTTAATTATATGCTGTTGGAAATGTTATTACATGTAATTGTGAATAAAAGTGTAGGCCTACTCATGGTCTCAAACTGTGTTAGCAAATTATTTCAGCTAACGGATGAAATAATTTTTAACTGAAAAGGTTTTTTTCATAAACACTTGAAAATTTAAAGTAACTCTTAAATGTGAGAAAGCTTACCACAGGATGCTTCCGTGTCATTATGAAACCTTAAAGCGAAAATTATAAAATGCAAATTTTAATTCCTTTGAAGTTTTGTCTCTCTACTGCGACCCACTACTTTAAATGTGTAGAAATTACTCACATTTATATCATTTGAATGAAATATATGACAATCTAACAATTCTAACGCTCATATCCCCTTCAAGTTTTTTGTTTGAGGGTTATTAACCCTTTCAAGCCTGAATTTCCCATTGTCATCTCCATCCATTCACTGTCAAACAAGAAATTAGGCTAAAAACGGCTTTCTGTAGGTCCACGATTAGCACTTTGGAAAATAATACCCATGCTGGCCATGCATCTTTTTTCAGGAACATGCATTACGGGGGATAACCAAGTATTCCTTGCTGGAGGAGCTATACGAAAAGTGAATTACAGAGGACCTTTCAGTTCTGAAGGTGTTGCCGCTAACATGTACTCATTTGACCAGAACTTTGGGTCATGGCAGGTGAAGGCAAAATTGAACATGGGTCGCTGTCAGTTTGCTTTGGTTGTGGTTGATGGGTGAGGAAAAATGTCAGATAATGAATTTTTCTTTAAAATGATATTTTTCACCAATGTGAACTAATTTATAATCATAATAATTGTTGATCTGATGCAGAATATTTATCTTTCAAAATTCATTTTTTCCATTGTTCTCTGATTCATCAATCTACATATCTCTTTGATTTATTTTATTAGTACTGCAGAAATATTCTACATTGAAAAGATCATCCAACAGTAATACATGTGCCAGTATATTGTTGTAAACATATTTATTTAACGAGGATTTACAAATAGCTACAAAGCTAATGTCAGTGTCTCCTCAGTGCAGGTGCAAGTGCAAATAGTAATAATAATATAATGTGGTGTGAAACATGTATAAATTAAACATCGGCACCTCTATGCAATACCATAACAATGTGACCGAGCAAATACACAACATTGTCACCCACATTTACGAAGAAGCAAAAAATATGAATACACACAATAAGCATGAAAGATGCCTTCAAGGCGGCTCAAAAATAACATTATATATTCACACATTTCGAAACAGAGAAATACAAAAGTACACACTATAATTAGGAAACAAAATCTTAAAATTAACATAAAATGCAGGTATCTGGCTACATCCCAAAACGCGATGTTTCGTTAATAACAACGTTTCGTTATAACAAAACAAAATGGCATATTTTTATATTTATTTCGGGGGGCAGTGTAAAAGATCCCGAGACAAGAAGTTCGTAATCTATTCTTGTTTCTGGAGGAATTAACGGAGATATTTTTTCTAGCATAGTTTCGCGTTGAAAAGTGTAATTGCTGCATTGGAAAAAATAATGTCTAGCAGATTCGATTTGAGGCCCACATGTACACATGGGGCTGGGTATACAAGATTTGTTATATAGATCCCCATTTAATGAAGAGAAGTTTAACCTCATTTGACAGAGATTAATTTGATCAAGTCGATTGCCGATATAAAAATGTTTGGGTACTATGGTCTTAACTTTCAGGTAGTCAGTTAGTTTGCATTTCCAGTATATTATCTGCTCACAATTTATTGTAGCAAAATGGGGGTGCATGGTCTTTCTTTGTTGCTTCCCTTTCATTTGAAGTTTGTTGCCTGTTGATCTGAGACTTGCTAGCACAGTTGATTCATTTTTAAAAATTCTGAAAACAGTAATTTTTTTACTTGGTCTCCCACCCTAGTTCCTCACAGATTAAGTGAATTATCTTTACAGAGCCATTTTCGCAGTTGGAGGACAGAATGAGACCACTATTTTGGACAATGTGGAGAGGTTTGACAAAGGCAGCAATTCATGGAGTCAGGTTGCACCATTACCACAACCACTCCGCTGCCTAACTGGACTCAGCTACCGTGGTCGACTCTATGTATTTGGAGGAGAAAGTACAAGTGAAATTTCAGATGCAGCCTATAGGTTTGTTGCTATGCTGGAAGGCCCTGATTCAAGTAAAGACTTGACCGACTGACTAGCAGAGACTGACCAGTGAAAAGAATAAAAAATTGGCTCTTATATTACTGTATAAATGCCAGCTGTTATACATGTTGCATATAACAGAAATGCAAAAATTGGCTCTTATGTTAGTGTCTAACTGCCAGCTATTATACATGTTTCATATAACAGAAATGCAAAAATTGGCTCTTATATTACTGTATAAATGCCTGCTGTTATACATGTTGCATATAACATAAATGCAATAATTGGCTCTTATGCTAGTGTGTAAATGCAAGCTGTTATACATGTTGTATATCATAACAGAAATGCTAAAATTAATTCTTATGTTAATGCGTAAATGCCAGTTTTCATTCATACATGTTGCATAAAACAGAATGCAAAAATTGGTTGTTATATTAGTGTAAATGCGTGCTGTAATACGGTACATGTTGTATGTAACAGAAATACAAAAATGGGCTCTTATATTAGCGTTTAAATGACATCTGTTATATATGTTGCTATTCCTGCATGACCTAATATATTAATTGCTTGTTATAGGTATGACCCCACTGAAGACAGATGGGTAGCACTTCCTCCCATGCAGGTGGCCCGGGCACTTGCCGGCAGTGTGGTCTATCAGGATAAAATTTATGTCATAGGTAAGCTTATGTTTTATAGAAACAGAAATATACCATCAAATATAAAGGACTAAGCTACACTGCTGTGCAAAGCGAGAACGCATTAACTGCTTATTTTTCAAGTAAGTGGTTAATGCCTTTTGGCTTTGCAGAAAAGTTAATCACTACCTCCCTGTGAATTGTGTAGCTAAATTGAAGCAGTCATATTGATTGAGGTGGTTCAAGGAACATCTAGAGCATAATAGTCCAACAATATCCAGATGGCTGCAGTGTATACTATAGTGGTAACAGCACATAGCAGATTGTACTGTTCTTGTATTTTTTACATAAATAATGTAGTTTTATTTTCCACTAAATTTATAGGTTTTTTAATCAGACAAGATTGTCAGATTACTCCATTAAATGAGCTACATTCAATCCTTGTGCAGCACAGATCTTGTAGGAACTGTTTTATCTATCAAAATGAGTCATAGGTATGAGAAATTTAAAATGATTTTTTTTTAACAACCTGTGTACTTTCTGTTCAAGGGGGCAACTCATCAATAAGTCCCAAGTGGAAGAAGGAGCTTTTACCAGAGCACTGTATTCCATCTGTGGAAGTGTTTGATCCAGTGACCGGCCAGTGGTCTCTTGGACCGGAGCTGCCAAATGCTTTATGTGGGGCAGGTTAGTGTAAGATGCATGGATGTGTTAAACTGCCATGGCCTCTACCGTTTTCGTCTTTTGGATTTATCCAGAAAACATGGGGCAATCATCTAATGCTGTTTCAATGTTGGGCCAGCATCGAAGACGGTGGGCCAACTTTGAAACAGCATTGGGTGAATTCCCCATGTTTGCTGGGTAGGCACTTACCTGGCTGGTCGCGAAATCAAAAGTTTATAGCATGGAAGCCTCCATGGATGATGACCTTCCCAGCAAGCATGAGACATTGGCCCAACATTGGTTTACTGTTGGGCCAAAGTCATAGACGGTGGGCCAACAGTAAACCAATGTTGGGCAAACATATCATGCTTGCTGGGTTGAGCCAGCTCAAATTTTGCAACCTGGGTCTGTAGGCCATCTGATTCATCCCACATCTTCAGGAGGTGCTTCTGGCCCAGTTTAGCCAATACGTGCACAAATAAAGTAGTCTAAAATCCCATTTATTCATTTTCCGTCCATGCAAAAATGTCTAGCACCCCATTTATTCATTTTTTGTCCATGCAAAATATATTAGTAAGAATGAATATACCGGTAATACCATTTTGTAACATTTGTATGATTTCCCTTTTCAGTCAATATTTATTAACTTGCAGACTGATATATAAATACAAGTTTATTCATCATCATTCTTGATAGAAAAAAATTAAGCCTAACATCCCATCTCAGGGTCCATAAATCCTTAACCCTTTCACTACTGGCAGTAATGTCCCCCCAGTACTGGGCCCCAATGTATAACGATATATAATTAGGCAGTCGTGGCGAGGGCCCACATACTCTAATGTACACCATTTAGGCCATCGTGGCGACGGCCCACTTAGTGAAAAGGTTAAATAAATCAAATTTGGGGGTCGAATCAGAGCATGAGCACCCATAAATCAGAATGGAAATAATGGATCATTTTTATTCAAATATCAGAAATGATGACATTTTTATGATTTACCATCCTTGATAACAATGTTTGGGAAATATAGAAATTTGTGTGAATTTGACTTGTAAATCTAGTATGTTTACATTCCTTTTCAGGTGTCCTGAAGTATGACAATACAATTATGGTTGTCGGGGGTGAAGACGACAAAAGCTGGATGGCGGGTCAGTTTGTGCTGCGAGAGGATGCCTCTGGTAACCATCACTGGGAAGAGGGGCATGAACTGCCGTCTGTAATGAGCACGTTTGGCTACGTTGTGGCAAACATGCTGAACAGTGCAGTAAGAGCAGATTATATTTAAAAATAATAATATCATCTTAGTTATTAATTACAATTTTTTTCATTTATTTAAGGTTGAATTTTTTGAAGCTATATTAAAATAAGAGGAAAGGGTTTCAATTTTGAGAAAAAACTAGTCATGCACCATAATGTATTTCTACCCATTTTCAGGGTAATTTTTGCTGATTGCCCAGCAAACGTGGCATGATACATGTGAACTCAGTGATGATTTATTGCTAGTTGAGCATTAACTCCAATTCTGCTATTGTTGTTTTATTCTGTTTTATTAGTTGACAAAATCACTATCACTAGGAATTAAATGTGTGTCTAAACATCAAGATTTGCAAATATTTGTTCTCAGATTAAACAAATATGAGTAATTTTCATCCATTGGAAGTTGTGGGTCGTGGTAGCGAGACACAACTTCAAGTGCGTGAAAATTTAAATAAATAAGGATAAAGGTCAAACCAACATTTGGTAAATGCTGCTACTGGGTCATCTACTGGGACAGCATTTGCTCAAAGTACATTTCTACATGAATATATATACATGTAGTCTCTCTGTAAAACCGTACTTGATTTCCAAGCAAACACGAGATGCTGGCTCAATACTAGTTTAATGCTGGTCCACCATCTCTGATGCTGTTTCAGCAATGAATCAGTGGTTGGTTAACATCTCGGTTTTGTTGGCTTGTAACAATTCACCTTCATCTGGATTACTGGGTGCTTACTTTCTTCTCAAGGTAATCAGGTTTCAGAAATGCATAAAAACTGCCTGCATTGAGGGAGGGGGTGGAAGTTCAAAACTGGTGTGCTGTGTTGGTAAAGCGATGGTTCACATATGAATGATAGCCTTCTCACTAATTCCATGTTGATTTTATGTTTGGCTATGCATTGCATACGTATACATATCGTATAAAGTTTTTGTTGTTCCCTCATTTAAAGTAGAGTGGTATCATTCACTATATCCTTTTGTTTACTGTAGAAATTATATTCTGCCAAGTGTTGTGGCTACATATATTTATAATGGTGCAATGGTAAATTGTATATTTATTAATGTTTTGCCATATTTACCCCTCAGGCTTGAGAATTACCCCTCAGGCCCAATAGCGAATTGTTGTTTTACGCCTGCGTATTTTCTACAGATACTCCCTAGGAAAAAGACTTATTGTATTTACTTGATATTGTACACATATGTCTGAGTAACTGTTGTATATTGATCTCCATGTTAAAATTCCTTTGGTATTTTGAACTATTTGCTTTAAAGTTTTCATATTTGGTACCTTATACAGAATGATGCATAGTAGGAAGTTATTTGTCAAATTTCAAGATAAGTGATCTTGACCTAATTCTATGGCTAACAGCAGTTTATCAATCACAATTGTTCATGCTAATAATTATAATGTTAAACTAGAGTGCTCATATTTTACACTCGAGTACATCTGAGTCACCATTGCCCTTGAAATTATATTTATATTAAAATTTAGTTGATGCACAATATATCTTGAACTGTTCGATTTAGAGCATTCATATATATGATAAACAGGTGCATCCTCCTAGATCAACTCAAGTCAACTTGATAGATGAGTGACTTTGATCCATTTTCATAACGAAGTTCACAGCATTAAATTGTTTGGAAATTTGATGAGGAACAGCTTTTGAACCCTTTTATTTAGAGTCTTAATGTTCAGTATACAGAAGTAGTTCAGGTAATTACAAGTTCAAATATCAGACGCCTTGATCTATCTTGAAGGTCCCGGTCATAGCTGTTTGCCACAATTACTATAAGTTCAAAATATTATATATTTGTCAAGACTAGTCTCAATATTTGGCACAAACGTACATCTGAGGAAACTATAGTTTAAATGCATATTTGAGTGACCATGCTCAATTTTCTTGATAATATTTTTGTTAGATTTTAGAGCTAGTTTACTGATAATGTCAGTAAAATACAAGGTAAGCTAGAAGCATATTCAATCATTTGTGGAGAACTTTTGAAACTTATAGAAGTTAAAAAGAATCACCCCTGCAAGCTTCCCACACCTGAAGAATTGAATGTTTTGCCAGGAATTTTTCGTGGAGTATTGCTCTCTTCCTATATCCTTATGGGAAGGACTGCTTTAGTGTTTCGTGTATTTGTTATTTTATTTGTTAAGTTTATCCGATTTACATCCCTTAGCATAAACATTGTTTATTAACTAATTGGAACAATACAAAAATTCTGGTTGATTAACATGATTAACCCTTAGAGCACTGAGCTAAGAAATTTTAATTTTCAGCCACTTGAAGTTGTGTCTCGCAACCGTGATCCACAACTTCAAGTGACAGAAAATTTGTGTTATTTGTGAAATTTAAGTCCCAACATATATCAGTGTTTGAAGATTGAAAGCATATTTTATTTTTAACAGGTTGTTATACAGGTGCTAATAAAAAGACAGAATGTCTACTGTAGTCGACATCAGTGTCCTAAGGGTTAATGTTGTTATAACATTATAACATAAGAGTTATTAAACCACAGAAAAACCGCCGAGGGTTTGCAGGTGCGTGCACAGTATTTGTTTAGAATCTCATCTGATGATTACCCAGCAAACACAAAACATTTGTTGGACCAGCGACATTGGTCCAACAAATGTTATACAAATATTTTGTGTTTACTGGGTATACCTATCATTAACCCTTTAACTTCTAAGCGTAAGTATGGTACTGCTATTCAGAATGAAATGGGTCTTTAGGAATTTAGATTTGCAAATGTTTGGTATCAAAATAAACAAATGTGAATAATTTTCACCCACTTGGAAGTTGTGTGTCGCAGTGGCGTCACAGAATTTCAAGTGGGTGAAAATTTAAATTGTATTTATTATATTTATTTAGCGCATTTGAGTATGCTGTTTATACCTCACAGTATTGTTGTCTAAAATACTCACCTCGTTATAATTTTGTGCAATAATTTTAAGCCATAGTATGTGTTCAAATATTTGTAAAATCCCAGCAAACATGAGACATTGATCCAATGTCGTTTTAATGCTGTGCCAAAGCCTGCTAGTCTGGATCAGTATTAAAGCCACATTAGTTTAACATCTGTTGTTTTATGGGATGTGTTTGAGATCTGATCTGTGCTACAAACAATATCATATATATGACTATGTGACGAGAAAATAAGTTGTAATGTGCCAGCTAAATAAGCTGAGTTTATTACTTATTCTGAGTTTATCAAATGCAGAATATTTATACATTTAGATTGTGTTTCTGTGTTGAACTGAGCTGATATATGAGATGATATCAAGATATATAATTATGAGATTGATGATAATAGAGCCTATATAAGTAATATCCCACTGAATAAGAAAGATTAATATTCACAACAAATAACTTTGTAAGCAATGAGTGCAATAAATGTACATGAAATATATACAAAAAAAAAGAATAATCAGAATTAGTTTGATGACTGAATCTGTTTATGTCTGGTATATTTAGCACATAGACTCAACTGATTCCTTTATGCTTTAGCACCACTATGTGTTCATCACTTTATATGTTGTACTGGTACACCTGCATTTACATTTATCAGGTTCACAAACTGGGATTGTAATATTTGTGATGTGACTACCCCAAAACCGGGATGAATGCAGAAATTTAATTTTTGAATGTGTTTCTCATTCCAGCGAAGAAAGTTCTTTCCCGATCCTTTTGGTGCAAAATTCATGATTTTTAGTGTTAAATTGCTAAGATCCCTTCAATGAGATTTAGCACTATAGAAGAGTCTATCTATAATATCTGAAATAATATCTGAAAATTGAACTACTAAAGCATGTAGGCCTACTACCGAAGTTCACGTAGTACATTTGAAAATAAAAATTAGAAGTTTCAAGAAGGCTAAATGTGCCTCTCAAAGACGTGGTGCTGCTAGCACATTAGCGGTAAAACATTACACTTCTGAAGTTTGATAAAATTTTCTTCGACAAGCCTTGTTTCGACATAAGCCACAAATAATCACAGGGCCCATATTTTTGTACAAGATATGATATATCGTAGGCTTCAGATCCCAATCCGAAGCCTACAATATATCGAAACTTGTCCAAGAATACTGGCCCAGGAGATGGACTGTCAAGTGTATCTTGTGGAAAAACATAGTATCCTATACAGAAACATAATTATAGAGAGGACCAGAAACTGAATGAAGCCATGTGTGAAAGAGTATTTTCCCCTATTAGCATACTGATTAGTGTGGATCAATTTTTTTCCCATATTAATTTTTTATTTAAGGAAAAACTTAATTTCACAGAAAAATTGTTTAAAAACGAAAAAAATATTGATGAAAAACTTCATTCTCTCAAGCTTCGGAGTTGCCGCTTTCTGACTGATTTTGGGGTGTCACGTTACATTTGGTTAAATTAGGCACCTAGTCACTAGATGCTGGATATGTTTTGTATTAATTCAAACTATTTATTACCAGGCTGCTATTGTTATATTTGATGTTTGTCCGTACTTGTAATGTTATTGCTGCTGGTTATCAGCTAACACGAGGCGTTGACCCAATGCAGGTTTGATGATGGTCCAAATTCATAGACAGTGGCCAACATTGAACCAGCATTAGGTCAACGCCTCGTGTCAGCTGGGTATATGATATTAACCCTTCAAGTGCTAGTCGCTTCTATGGCCATTTGTAGCCTTTTCTATTTGATATTTAAACAAGAAAATTTGAAGGACAAATGAGCATTAACCCTTTAACCGCCGGTACCGATTATATTCGTTTTTGACATTTTTTATTAGCACATTGCATATCAGCTTTTAAACAAGTTGAAGATATAAAGTGACATATATCAGCAAGAATTTGAAAATTGGTAATCTGCATTTTGTAAAATCTGAATAATTTTCACTCACTTGAAGTTGTGTATCGCGTCAGCGAGACACAACGTCAAGTGGGTGAATATTCCAATTGAATAATTCGCCGGTTAAAGGGTTAAAACTGTTGGACCAGATTATTTATGTTTTCATTCAAATTGTACAGATAAAAATAATGTTTTACCCTCTTGAAATTGTGGGTAGTGAGAAACAACTTTAAGTGGGTAAAAAACATTTATGTAACTTAGCTCTTTAACGATTAACTGAGCACAGTAATATGCTGCTCAACAATACCCTGCAAGAGATTCACTCTATGTCGGATCAAAGTTGGACCAGCGTTGTAAGTGTGTGTCCAATTTTGATTAAACATTGTGTAAATTTGTTGTGTTTGCTGCGGGGGCAAGAGAATTTCAAGAGTATTTTTTAAATTTCGTTATTGTTTGTACTATTATGGCGAATCAAAGTGCCAATGGAAACTAATTGAGTGTTTGTATTGTGGCTTGCCACTAATCATAATATTTACATGCATATGATCACCCTCCATGTCGGTGAACCCACAGCCACACAAACATAACCAGGACGACATGGCTGGCTCAATATAGAAACATGTTGTCCATTCACATGTCAATTCATACAAGACACATTGGCCCAATGCTGTTTAATGTTGGTGTACCGTCAGCGAGGGTGGCCCAACCCTAAACCAGCTTTGGAACAACGTTTTATGTGTTTATATTAAGTGTGCTTGTGAAGATAGTTCTGACACATTTGCCTACCATTCGTTACTGCTGTGTGAACCCTTTCTATCCTCACGATGCATCAAAGCATCATTTTGCGTCTCTGAAGAATGCCTTACTTTCCTCTACCTCGGACTTTTAGAATGAATATTTTCATGGAACTGTTTTAATAAAAACGATATTTTGTTTTCTTTTCCCACCCACTTCAAGTCATCTTCATCCACTGCAAGTCGAGAATTGCGACAGCAATTCGTGGCTTGTAGTGGAAGAAGATGATAATGGTAATCTCAGGTAAAAAGGGTTAATTAAATTACAAGATGATCGCATAGAACTTTTTGAAACATCACTTTTTAAATCTCCACGCTTAGTTAATATGAGGAAGTCACACGAGTCGTAATAGTGTGAGAGTAGTGACTTTAAACTAATTCACGGCTCATATAATCATCAATATCATTTAGATCTAGATACCACTGAAAATTATATAGTTTGTGTGATGAGGGTAGAATCTGCAATACCTGACCATACCTGAAAGAGAATGACGTCACGTTGCCAGGATTTTACGGAATTTAGTTCAGATATCCAATTTGATATTGAGCAACCTAATTCTGTGAGGTCAAATCATTCTAGTCATCTGCTCCTCTTTTCTCAGTCAACCCTTTTGAATACTAATAATTTATTTGATAGGCCTATGGCCCATGCAAAAATGAGCATAAAACAAAACATACAGTAAGTACACTTGAACCGCTAAGCGCTATTATTGTCGTTTTTAATCTGTTTTATTTTTTCGACCAAATCACTGATATTTGGAATGTAATAACTGTTCAAACATCCAGATTTGCAAATGGTTTGGCTCAAATTGAACAAGTATGAATAATTTTCGCCCACTTGAAGTTGTGGGTCGCGGTAGCGTGACACAACTTCAAGTGGGTGGAAATTTAAATAATAAAACTTAGTGGCGTAGGAGTTAGGGTAAACTGTTTCACCACATTTATATTGTGAATGTCCTAAAACATGTAGACATACTTCTTCTAAAATAATCTTTTTCGTATGTCCTTAACGTGGATTATTCTACGCAGTAGCCACGCCATATTTAAAAATCAGTGTGTTTTTAAACTACTACCAGCAAATATTATTGTTTAAATATATTCAAATTCTACATGTAGATGACTAACAATTATAGTACAGTTCAGCTCTGTGATGCTTCAAGAGCAGGTTAAAGCGATACCAAGCCAAACTGAGGGTCATTTTAGAGTATGCAGACAAATGTTGTACTTTTCTCATCGACGTAACGGTTACTACTCGGTGCTTATTGTTTTTGTACGGGAGATATTACGTTAATAAATGATATATTTAAATGTGCTTCCGACTTATTACTCCCGTCATCACTACATCATATACATCGCGGAATCGAGACCTTTCCACCAACATTTACTTATCTTCAGTCATCTAAAAAATGAATGTTTATCTGTTTGTAGTCTTGAATCATACCAAATCTGAAGGCCTATCATCCGATTTTACATTTACCCCGTGTTCATCTAAGCTAATGATCACCAAGTGTTTTAAATATCTTTCTGTCTGCCCGTTACATTAACGTGATCTTTACCTTGTATTATACACTTTATTGCCATGGTAAAAAAATATCTATTGTGTGACAGGGGAGTCGTTCCAGAGCTTTCGGCCGCAAACGACGAAAGCATAGTCGTATTACCAGTGAGTCTTTTCAGATTTTAAATTCTATGATTTTTTTTCAAACCAAAGGAATGTATACTGAAAGGTTATTCAGACCACACACTGTTGCTGATCAGTAGTACCGTGGTATGCCCAATATTGTAACACTGCGGTACACTCGTGTCTGTATCATGCTACATACCGATATTATTATTATAAATGTTCATTATACGGGTATACTGTATACATGTAGTCAAAAACATTAACATCCAGTATAATTATACCCTCTTTACTATTTATTTGATCTTGTAACACCAAATTGATATCGCACACCGCTCAACCAGAGCAACTGGAAGTTTCCGCTCTGTTCATCAAGAATAATAAGAAGAACATCATACATCTATATTTAACCATGAGCCCCATGCTGCTGTTCCAAAATTTAGAAGGCACCATGCTCCTTTTAGTCAATATTAGTCAATATATCCTCCTAAGTCAATATGAGACGAAGTGTGCACTTCTGGATAAAATTGTGAATTTTGGTACACAAATAAAAAATCTTGCTCTACAGGAATTTTGATTGGAAGCAAGTTGGCACGTCTAGTTTTTCGCCGCCATCTTGGTTTTCAAAATGCCGCCACTGGGACCTATATTCAGCAATATTTCAAGAAGAAAGACACTCGTAACAAGCTGATTTGGTCATGAAAGAACCCTAGAGGTATCTAGATTAGCATAATCAAAGCTCTAGAATATCCTCCTGAAACACTCTTCAGATTTCCAAGATGGCCGCCGGCATATAGGCATATATTTAATAAATTGCTTGAAGCCCCCACTATTTAAACTCAATTGCTATGTCACCAACGCCATTGTAACTGATAACGGTCATTCACGCTTGTTCGCACTTTTTTCCCACTTCATCCTTATTATTCATGTGGAAATATTTCGTTAATCAATTTCAAATTTGATTAGCAACTAAAATTGAAAATAGCAACCCAAAATTGCATAGCCTCTCCCTATGTGATTCCGAACAGTGATGATGTGTAGGCCTACATGGTGATTATAGTTCTAAATCTTAATTGGGAGGGCAGTGTGCTGGTAAAGGCTGGCTGTGAGCGTTGTGTTCAAGATTATGTCCCACCTTATTGAAATAATAAGCATGTATATTTAATTCTCAGGACATTATTAGTGATTATATCATCGAGTTTACAGGTGAAAAAAGGCAATCTAGGTATCACGGAAAGAAAAAAGTGGTTTGCGGACATGTAATTTATTTTTTTTTAATTCGTACAATCAACCCAGCAAACAAAACATTTGTATAACCTTTGGTCGACGTTGGTCCAACTTTGTATAAATGTTATACAAATGTTTTGTGTTTGCTGGGAACCTAATAGATAAAATCCGTAGAATTTAAAAACACGTGGAGTACAGATACATCCGTAGAATGGGCAATCATGATCACTGACTATCTGTCTACATAATAAAACTCAATAATGTTCAGAACCACAGGGTTCTTGCTTAATCTCTAATTTACAGATTTCACATAAATCTGGCCAGTCTATCCTTTACAAGGGGTGTGATCGTGTGCCTGGGTGTGATCCTTATTGTTATATTAACTTATTTCACCTAGAACCATTCACAACTATCGTGGCGAACATTTATCCTGCATTGGTTCAACATTTTGTGTTTGTCGTACTATAGCCGCCTGTCCAGCAGACGGCTAAAATGGCAGGCAAAAGGCTAGGATGTGAATTTAAACTAGTGTTCAACTGCAAAATGCGCATGCCTGAGACGGTCAAGTGTAGGCCAACAGTTGCCTATTGAGTACAGATTGACGGCATTAATATAGCCACTGAACTGATTACAAGATACTACTTAAACGAGACATTGATCAAATGCTGTTTTAATGCTAGGCCAACGTCTGCGACGCTGGCCCAACATTGAATCAACATTGAATAAATGTACAATGTTTGAGAGAAAGTCCTCCTGCAGTCCAGCAAACACAAGACATTTGTATAACATTTATGCAACGTCGGCCCAACGTTTTTGACGTTGGTCCAACATTGCATGAAGTCATACAAATGTTTTGTGTTTACTGAGTGTCAATACAAGCTTTCGGGGTCAAGCAGTTTCCAAATCGCCCCAGTAATACAGTCAGTTTGTTTGCAAGCCAGCGACCAAGTAGGGGCAAGGGCAAAGTGCTTTGAATTATTAACTCATAGATGTCGCTCAAGTATATATGAACTTGCTGTGATTTGAGAACTTGCTCTTAATGAGGCCTTGAGTATGAAACGCATATTTAGTATTATTATGGAATAGGGCCTTGGCCTACCCAGGGGCACTATTGCCTTCTGGGGGACCCTTGTCCCGCGAATTTTGACAGTTGACCACACCTTTAATACTTGAAAATTGAAACATTTGAAAATTTTGTACGTGAATAAGTAAATGTAACTGGCACAGATTGTCACAGCAAAAACAAACTAGAGCACAATCGATAATAGCCTGCCGCCATTATTGAACTTGAAGTTATAGCGCCCACAAGGTCAAATTAATGACGTAAAATGAAAAAATCGCAATAAATCAGCCATTTAGATATTTTTCGGCCATTATTGAACATGTCCGAGAACTGGGGCCATATTCTCAAAAGAGATAAGAATTGCGTAAGTCTAAGAATTGCGTAAATAGGCTAATAAGTTGCGTAACTTTGAGAATTTTTCTTAAGTGCTATTCTCGAAATAGTTAAGATAAGAAATTGAGTATATTATTGCGTAACTTTACGGCGGCTTCAGAGGTGCCGTAACTTTACGCAACACAGTGTATTTTGTGCCAAAACAGCACAGAAAAGCCGTGTTTACAGCCAAAAACTACACACATAGTCCAGTTGCTGCATTTATATGTTCAATGGGGACCTAGAAATTATGAGAAGTGTAAGATGTTTCGATTGATTCCTATTATTATGATGTCACTGAACAAATTCAGGTTTGTTGCCCAAGTGGCAACTTTGGGCAACTTTTTTATTAGCATAGTTAAAATAATTAAAATAATTAGCATAATCGGCTTAATCTGCATTATGATCCAATGTAAAATGTTACTTTTGAACCAGTGGCTGCAGAAAAATGACCAATATCAAACATGTGTTTAGGTTACATCCACAAAATCCACTTTTGATCTTTTACTTATCCTCTACCCCGCCGATAAAAGTTTTCCTACGTCCGTCCGTCGGTCCGTCTGTCCGTCCGTCCGTCGTGCCGTCCATTCATCACTAGCCTTGGCTAATCGATATATTAATAACTGTTCCAGCTACAGTGTTCACATTTGTATCTGGCGAATATCTCGTTGAAATTCGAACATGTGTGACCTTGGCCTATTTTTGCAGATCGTGCAGGTCAAAGGTCACGCTTGCCTTATTTCCTATCGATATATAAAGCACTGTTCTAAAGAACCGTTTGAGTTACAGTGTCCCAGTCTGCACCACTGGTGTATCTGGTGAATGTCGCGGTCAAGTTGAGATATAGGCGACTTTTACATATTTTTATGACAATGGGTGACGACTAAAGGTCAAGGTCAACTGATATTTAAACAAAAAATGCGATAGTTTGCTGTATTGTGGTCCAGGCGGTCCAGTGTTTCAGGGCTTCCAGATTGACTTACTATTTTAGTTACAGGTACACAAAACAAGTTACTTTTTCAATTGTGCACGTTTTCTCATCATTGGGCAGTGTTTCAGTACGAACTATCCCCTGTATCACACTTTCTGGCCGATAAATTTGGCTAAAGGGAGACAAGTCTGTACTGTTGAAACGTTTGGGAAGTGCTAGCCAAAGAGTCCCAAAACCAAATGTGTTGCTCGTTGATCACATCGTATGGCGAACGTCAGGAACAGTGGCAGACATTGCGGACAGTTGCATGGCGGGGGCATGCCTCACAAGGTGTGAAAAATACCAAGGTGCAACTATCTTTATCATCTTTGCTCAATAGGCCTATAAAGGATTAAGTGCCAAAGAGCATGATCGAGCGTCAGAGAAGAGCTGGTGAGGCTGCTGCAATATATCAACTGACACTTCGACTTCCACATCGCCAACAAGCGCCAGTTGAAAAAACTTCTCTGCAGTTTCAGTCATGGACACAACATCAACATGGTGGGAAGAGAAAACTGTCTTTTACATCACAATGAGGCTGAAATAACTTTGGTAAGCTAAATGTTGAAATTTGCTGAAAAACTTGATGGAGAAGTGGGACAGATCAGTGATTGATATTAACACCATGCTGTCATTGCACTGACATTAAAATGCCGAGGTCTGTCACAGTGCGACACGTGTTTCTGTCCCATGTGGAAAGGGCAAGGTCCCAGCATTAAAAATACACCAATATTCCTGCACCAGATGAGGTACTGGGGGAACAGGATGTCACACAAAGTGACTTGATGGATATTGGTCAGACATTTTTATATATTGTCAACTGCACCAGTACAACATCTATCACAAGAAACCTCCTACACTGAATTCCCTGCCCCCCCCCCCTTAGTATATCAACCTGGATCTCCATAATCGTCGCGCTCGACTCCGAATGCTCTTGTGGAAGGCTGTTGCTCCGTAATTGTCACAGATCAGAAGCAACTCAAGACATCGCCTGAACTTTGGCTGGCAGATTGCAGGAGGTTCGCAAGTGGTGAAATTTACTTCCTAAGCTCCTTGGTGTCATCAGTCTTAGAGTTAGATATTGTGGGGGACCTCCGCGACCGAGTGGTAGCGTGCTCGGCCTCAGATCGCCAGGGCTCGAATTCCTGTGTCGAATTCCAGATTCCTGTGTCTGGAGGGCAGCATCATTTCATTCATCTCACCATCCTCAGTAGGTTTCCCTGGCCCAGTTTAACCTATATGTGCTCAAAGGTTGCATAAAACCCCATTCATTTCAGTCTTAGATGATTGTTGCAATTCACTGACTAGGAAAAAATCAGAGGAAATTCATGTTGAGGAGGAAGAGGAGGAGGAAGAAGTCGGGGGGATAGAAAACAATGAAATGTTAGATTTTTTGTATATGTAAACATATCGTACATGCAGTTTTAGGATGTTAAGAGTATGTTTCAATGGTTTGTTATATCTTTATTGTTCACACCTTGCCAATAACACCCAGGTAGACTGTGTTAATTGTATCATGTGTATGGAGAACTTTTTTTGGCAAAATGATTATTTCACTATTTTATTGAAACAGGGCCGTTGTCATGTAGTGATAATTCTGTGGCACTCCATCAGTCTTTAGTTTGTGTGGCCTATGACACGAACGACCTGTGTTTTGCCAGCAAGTATAATGCGCTGTTTATTTACGCATGTATGCCTATACTGTATCCCATGTGTAGCTGCAGGGTAGACCAAAAATTGAATGAAAATTGCCATTTAAAGAAGTAAATTTTACCTCTAAATTGCGCCAGAATGCAGTTACAACCTATTTTTTCAACATTTTTGCGGGATGCCCCCAGCCCCCCTATTACACTTAAAGATGGTCGTTCTGTACCCCCCCCCCTCTTTGTCTTAGTTTGTATACCGACCTGTGAATGATTCAGCGGTAGGCATATATGGCTAATCACCCTAGAATTGATACTCACAGAAGAATCCATTTTGGCCTACCATGCATTAAGACCTAGGCTTACTGTAGACAAAATTAGACTATAACATGGTGTGTTGTGGGGTATTCAAGGGTGTGTTTTCGGGTACAGTTGTATAGGTCTAAGGGTTTGAGCATCCAGACTGCACACACGTATTCTAATAGTGAAGCAAAAAAACTCAATACAAATGTTTTAATTTGTGTGAAGTACAAGAATTGTTGGGTTATGCCTACATAGCCTCTAAATAATGAGCTTCGAGAAAACTATAATTGTCATTCTTGTGTTTGCTAACACAAAAATCACATTTTATAATCTACATCAATATATGATGTAACTACATGTACTAGGCCTACTCCCCTAAAAAAACTCCCCTACATGCAAAACAGCGTATGGTATGGCCTACAGTATAATGCTATGTCATAGGTTTAGATATGTATATATTTAGGCATACACTCAATTCTGTTTTGAGTCTATCTTCAGATTAAATTGCAATTTATTTATGTCTAACGTTACTAGTTTACACTGATTAGGTCATGGACTTCCTGGGCACTGCCCATTTCATAGTATTTGGCAGGTTCCGCGATAATGTGTACCACCAACCTACTGAGTGGACATAAAAATAAAATAGTTTAAATGATAATTTTGACGTTTCAATATGTTTGTAGAATGAACAAACAACATGTTTTTGATAAATTCGATATAACTTTTAAAATTTATAATGTTAAAAAAACATTTATTCGTACAGTCTTGCAATGGGAAATAGAGAGAAATTTTGTTGTTTTAATAACAGTCACTCACAAATAATTCACGTGTCACCGATACATAAATATCACATATAGTAACACAAAGTATCATAATATCACCTTTATTTTGCTTAATATTTTTTTGTTTAATGTTGATTAAGTAAAAACCAAAATGCTAACGTGACGTTTTAAGCTGTCTTGGACGTACATCTGTACGTAATCACGTTAGCATGTAGGCCCTACTTTACATAATAGGGTCTAATAATAATATGATATATTTATATGGCGCACATATCCAGCTCATCATATGCCTACAGGCTACATGACGACTTAAATTATATTATCCCTGGTCATTGGACCTGTTAGGCCTAAATGATGTACCATTTCAACTCCCCGGGGAGCATACATCACTGCAAACGTTTTGCGCTATTGATTTTTTTTTATTATCGAATATATTTTACATCTCTATCCCACCAGGTAATCCTACTCATCCACACCTGAGTGAAATGAAGCATGTGGGGGCACAAATTGACACATCAATGTCCTAGGGTGTAGAGAGAAGAAACATTGACATCTCTCCGAAAATTATACACCAAGCGAGCCTTAAACTCGCAAGGCAGGCATGCAGCGGCGAATTGCAAAGTTCTACGCTTTATCCATTGCATCACGTCCCACACATCCCTAAAACAGTATGTTCTGGGTATGGCGATTGATCAATCTGGCTACTTTTCGTTTGAACTGTTATTTTTATGAGTGGTAGATGTTTGTTTTTTCATAATTACAAAAAATTGATAAACTTTTCGCTTAAAGAGGTTGGCCTTTTTGCAATTAACATGCACATAGATTGTTTCAGATCAATTGTGTGTTCAAGATTAAATACAAACTACTTCAATTTAATCATGTTTATGAAGTAGAATATCACCAATAGGCCTACATCTTTTTTTTGTAGCCATAACAGTGAAAACATCTATATATCATAACGTTCACAGGCAAAAACATCCACAAAACATAACGTTCACAGTGAAAACATCCAATTAACATAACGTTCACAGTGAAAAACATCCAAATAACATAACGTTCACAGTGAAGAACATCCAAATAACATAACGTTAACAGTGAGAAACATCCAATTACCATAACGTTAACAGTGAAAAACATCCAAATAACATAACGTTAACAGTGAGAAACATCCAATTACCATAACGTTAACAGAGAAAAACATCCAATTAACATAACGTTAACAGTGATAAACATCCAAATAACATAACGTAACAGTGAAAAACATTCAATTAACATAACGTTCACAGTGAAAAACATCCAAATAGCATAACGTTAGCAGTGAAAAACATCCAAATAACATAACGTTCACAGTGAAAAACATCCAAAAAATATAACGTTAGTGTGAGGTTTGTCCAGTATCCATAAACGATAGCAACACAAACACAAATGTGTTTAATTATAGCCTTGACTGGTACAAAGCATTACATTCGCTGTAATGAGATACATTATTTCATTTTCTATGGAAATGGCATGTTCAGAGGTACAAACTGGGCACTTAGCAGGCTTGAATTGTCAAATTTACCAAACCAAAATGCTAACGTTACTTTCTCAATAATCACAGAAATGGTGACGTAAATTTTGACCAATACATTTTAGAAACATGCCTACCACATAGCGGTATTTTTCTGAACTAACACGTGCAGGCAATAGCCACAGATATTAAAACCATGTCACATGGGCAGCTAGTATACAAATCTGTTGCTGTACAGTGCATAAACTGTAGTGCTATTGTTACGCAAAATAGGACAGCGAATTCCGTGACAGACAAATCGATGCCACTATATCTAGATATTATTATTTTAACATTTTGTGTTATATATTTTAGTAGACAAACCAATTACCTGGTCAATTGCTCAAGTTCATATTAATGGTGTATATAGTTTTGACGTACGAACACTTTTAATTTTGCTAACGTGATGAATACATCTTTGATGTACAAAATCACGTTTTAAGTGTCAATTTTAAACATCCATATTTTTGTCAAAAAATGCCTCGTGGTAAAATAGACTTTCAATAATCATAATTTGATATATTGTTTTTATGATGCAGCATAATGCTAGCTAAATTAATTAGGAATGTTGACAAAAACGATGTACAAAAACATGACATGTCGCCAAAGTAGGTTTTATACTCTTAATATGACAGGTTTTTCACTACGTTTTATTAATTTTAAGTTTTCACGATTTGTCTTTATCATAGAAATTTTGTACACTATATGTCAGTATGGAAACCTTTAAGCACACTTATTTCCTCTTTCGTATACTAGAACAATAAAATGTAATTTGCAATCATAATAATGCTAACGTTATGGTACACATTATCGTGGAACCTGCCATTTGTCAGTTTAGTTTGGTTTGCATCATAATCATGACCTTTGACCTGGATCTCTTTATTACCATTAACCTCAGAAATTAATTCCTTTGGTCTGAATTATATAGAAATGTGGTATTGGAGATTTGTATACGTCCATTGGTTTAAAATTAACATTTGGAATTAGTCCCCATTGCTAATTATGCTAATTATGTTAATTATGCTAATTTAAAAAGTTGCCCAAAGTTGCCGCCTGGGCAACAAAGCTGAATTTGTTCAGTGATCCATCGGGAACATGAATCAATAAAAAAACCTTACACTTCTCAAAATTTCTAGGTTATATGGACGGCAACTGGACTAACATGTGAAACTTACACTTATTTGAACACTATACAAAAGACCGTCAGTACATATTGATGTTTTTCATTAAGAAATCCGACATTGAAGTTTGCATGCCAGAAAAGCTGTCACCATAGTCTGGGCATAGCCATAGGCCTAGAACCAACATGACTGATAGACTAGGCTAGCTTTGTGACGTCATAGTAAGATGACGATGTTGGCGCTGTTGCAGTTGCAACAAAGTAAAGAAATTTGAGTAGCAAAGAATGTTCCAATTTTTTTCGAGAATAGCAATTTACGCAACTTCTTAGTTCCGCCACTTCTTATCTTAAATAAGTAAAGAATTGTTCTTATCTTAGCAATGTACGAGAATACGGCCCGTGGTCATTAGTAACATGCACAACAAATTTGGGAAGGATACATGAAAAACTTTTCATGTTATCGCGCCCACAATGTCAAATTATTGATGAGAAATCGCAATAAATCGGCTATTTTGATTTTTTTCCCAGCCATTATTAAAATTTTCCGAGAACTGGTCACTAGTAGCATGCATTACAAATTTGGGAAGAATACATGAAAAACGTTTCAAGTTATCGCGCCCACAAGGTCAAATTATTGACGTAAAATGCGAAAAATCGCAATAAATCGGCCATTTTGAATTTTATTCAGCGATTATTTAATTTTTCCGAGAACTGGTCATTAGTAACTGTTTAACACATTTTGGAAAGATACATGAAAAACTTTTCCAAGTTATCGCGCCCACAAGTAAATGTTAACGCCGACGCCCTTCTTTTTAAATTAAAATGAAAAGGCGTGCTAAAAATGGAAATTTATGGCAAATAATATAATTGATATCATTCAACATTGATTGTGTCAATTAACGAAATGCTGGAACCCTCCTGGACTATGATCCGGGATATAGGGATGATATGGCAATTATTGAACAAATGTCTGCACATTGTCTACCCGTACCAAATGATCTTATATAATGTTATGATTCACAATTTTATGTATATGGCTATCGTGTTGGTAAAACTACTGGGTTTGTCCCAATTAAATATATTATACATATAACACAGCTCCTCCTCTGACCACAATGCAGTGACGCAAAATTCATATCGACTACACTGCCCCAGACATTGCATGACTGAGGCTGCGTGTAGAGTTTGGATAGGAACCAGACCATCAGGCACTCCAGATATTTCATGTTTCTCGAACCCTCCTTCACGAAAATGCTCATTCTCATTTGTAGCCAATGTATCTGGAAATAAGAACAAATAGATCTATTGCCAAAGCCACTGTTTCGTGAAAATTTAATTTTGTTTAGAGATGTACCTATGCTCACGCTCTCCTGGTTTGTTATTACAAAGATTCGCCGTATAAATACGACTATATCCCAGCAAACATGAGATATTGGCCCAACGTTGGTTTACTGTTGGGCCAACGTCGTAGACGGTGGGCTAACAGTAAGCCAACGTTGGGCCAAGGTCTAATGTTTGCTGTGTATGAATTGATAATAGGCTCAATGAATGTTTCCCAGTGTTTAAGTCTTTTCAGCTGATCAGACCTTTCAGGATGTTATAAGACTTTTTCGACGTTATTGTGGGGACAAGCATCGGTTTCGTTCAGTAGGGTTCGGCATCTGACGAAAAGCCTCCGCCTGTCGGGCGCCGCCACAGCTAACCCACTTGCGATCCAGCCAGTGGGGCAGACAGACGTGTCTGTCTTGCCCCCGCAGAGCTAGCCACGAGGCCGAAGCCGCTGCGTTCCACATTCCATCACCATCCATTTGAGACTGTGCACAGCGTTATGGATCATTTATGATCTATAAAGCATCAAGAACATCACGGAGTCAATGTCGAGTTATTTGTGTGCCGTCGCCCAGACGAGAATTGAAATAATATAGAGAGCTTCGACCTAAGTTACTTGTCTTATTATTATCATATTACAACCTCTCATTTGGTTTTCTGATCACAATAGTAGCATATTTTGATGTCGCTAATAACTGATCTAAAGAAAAACAGAAAACACAATGAAAGTCCCTGATAAATAGGTTTTATGCCAGGTCAGGCTGTATTTGATTTTCTTTGTGCTGTGCTGCCTCATCGTAATGCAGAAGATACAATTGTTCTC
Source organism: Flabesymbios commensalis (assembly GCA_964017125.1). Taxonomy (NCBI): domain Eukaryota; kingdom Metazoa; phylum Annelida; class Polychaeta; order Terebellida; family Flabelligeridae; genus Flabesymbios; species Flabesymbios commensalis. The sequence goes on along the minus strand of OZ024916.1, from coordinate 30,887,904 downwards.
TTGGTGCGAAGACTGAAATGCAATTAATTTCAGTTATGTATTCATTAAAGTTTAAATGTCTCCTCAAATAATTGTAACAATTCGGGGGATGTAGGCCTACCTTCTTGTATCACACATGATAATACGTGGAAGGGAGGGGGCTCTATTTGTAAGCGGAAGGTTAAAGTAAATAATGCTTTCGATGTACAAAGTTGAATATGATTTTTCTACAAAAAAGTTGTACCGTGATTAAAACACTTACCCCCCATCCTCCTTCTCATCCACGTATCATCTGCCACACCCTCACAATTAGATATGCAAAATCAACTACGAATTCTTAAACAGTTTTTTCAAAAAGGAATAATATTCAGACGAGCTATTTATAGGTAGGTTAGTTAGAGTACCTGGGTTACGGCCAAGTGCATAGACTCTCTGAGCGAATTCGGCATCTTTCTCTTCTCTCCAAAACATGACCTCGTCAATGCCTCCATAGTGAGAATAAGAAGTTGAAGCATCAGAACCAAGTATAATCTGTGGAAAAATAAATACACCTTATCTAGTCCGGTGCTAGGAAGTATCAATATAGCATCTTCCATAGGGGCTACATACTTAATTGTTATCCACCGCCCAATGAAGTTGGGGCCGGGAATTTATGGCGTCGCCCCAGATTTCCATCTGTCCGTCCGTCTCTCCGCACTTTAATTTCCGGAGCATATCTCTGAGGGGATTTATTTCATATTGCACACCATCCCTTAGAGGGTGTAGATGTGCCTTTTGGGGGTTATGATTTTTGAAAGGATTCTCATATATAGCTAGACCATTACTATAGAAAAAATGTGAGGTTTCAGAGAGGGATAATCCCTGAAAAATTTCAACTCTATCACATTCCAAATGGATGCATGACTATTGATGGCCATTAGTGAATTTACTATGCGTATTATCTGGAAAACCGAGATTTTGCAAACCGTGTCAGTTAGCTAGACCATTACTATGAAAAAATATGCGTTTTCAGGGAGGGATATGCCCTGAAAAAATTCAACTCTATCGAACTATATTTGGTCGACTATCGGCTATTAGAGACTTCAGTATGCGTAATATCTTGAAAATCGTGTCAGATAGCCAAATCATTACTATCAAACAATTAAAATGTGCAGTTTCAGGGAGGGATATGCTCCAGGAAATTTCAACCTAATCAAATTAAAAATGGCCGACTTGTGGCCATTATTGACAGTAATATGCGTAATATTTGGAAATGCCAGATAAATTGACCATTACTATGAAACAAAATATGTGAGTCTTCAGTGAAGGATTCACACACGATCAAATTCAAAATGGCAGACTTTCAGCATTATTTACCTTACTGTGCGCAATTTTTGGAAAACCATGCCAGATAGCTAGACCATTATATTAGGTCCGCTATGAATCAAAATGTGTGGTTTCGAGGAAGGATGCACCCTGGATTTGTATAACTCTATTTAAATCAAAATAGTCGACTATCGGCCATTATTTAATTTGAAGCGATACAATCAGGCCAACATCATCGTTTTCATTTTAGCTCCTTGATATGTCCATAATATGTCAACATGTTCATAAACTAGAATTGCGTAAGTTTTTTTTTAAATTTGTTGCGCATTTAAGAGAAATACGAACGAGATTTAATCTCAGACAAGCATGTCCAAAATAAGAAATACAGGAATAACTTATAAACGGGATTTGCCACAGCAACCCGAAATTTCACAGATTTACGCAATTCTAGTCTATAGACATGTTCACATATAATAAACATATTAAGGAACCAAAATAAAAATGATGATCTTTGATTATTTTTAGCCTGATTGTGTCGTTTTAGTATGCGCGATATCTGGAAAACCATGCCAGATAGCTAGACCATTACTAGAAAACCATATGTGCGATTTATAGTAGGATGCACTCTTGAAAAATTCCAACTCAATCAAAAGGCAAAATGGTCGACTTGTAGCCATCATTGACTTTAATATCTGTAATATACATGGCCAACTGTTCTAGATAGCTAGACCATTACTGTAAACCACAATGTGAAAGATCAGGGAATGATGCACCCTGAAATTTTTTCTATCACGGGGGTGGGGCGGGGGATTATGGTGGCTGGCTGGTCTCTTGCTAAAATGTAACATACGTTGCATGGGATTTTAGATTATACATGGGATATAATAATTGAGTAAACAAGTTAGGCTCGGTGTATAACCATGTTGCATGGATATAAATGTATAAGGATTTGTAACTAATGCTGACGTATCATATGAATTTTACTTGCAGGCCTATATAATCATGATTTAACGTTTGTTTTGCTGTTGTGATCATACATACGTGGTGTGGCTGAGATGTTGTGGGTGGTTTTGCATAAGTCTGGTTGGTTGAGATTCCAAGTCCTCCATTGGCGTACACTTTCATTTCACCAGAGGGGTGCCAGGTCAACATCATATGGTGCCAACCCTCTGCGTTTATGTACGATAAAAAATGATTGGTTCCGACTGATGAGGCCGCCACCTGTAGTTACAAAACAATAAGAGGCATTCCACTCTGCAGTGCCAAAAAACAGTAAATGCTTACTTGACAAGTAAGCAGTTACTGCATTTTGGCTTTGCACGGCAGTAACTATAGGCCACGTGGCCAATGCTATAAACACGTAAATGACCCCAAACTTTTCTATTTTTTAGCATGTTAGAATACGAATTATCAGTTCCCTACTTAGTTTTCATATAAATGATAATCATATATATGAATCTGTGGCTACAAAATTAAACTGATCTGTGGTCACATTATGCAATAGAAGGCAACGGATTTGTTGGTCACAGATTAATTAGAATGTGTTTTTAAAGATACGAATTTGCCTCCACATAATTAGAATTTGTGGCCACAGATAGGGAAACTGATATGACCACACATTCAAATTATACTTTAACCCTTTAACCGCCAAATTATTCAATTTGAATTTTCACCTACTTGAAATTGTGTTTCGCTGACGCGATCCACAACTTCAAGTGAGTGAAAATTATTCAGATTTGACAAAATGAATCAATATTGCTGATTTATGTCACATTGTATCTAGAACATGTTTAAAAGGCGGTATTTAATGTGTTAAAAAAAATGAAAACCCGAATATATGCGGCACCGGCGGTTAAAAATGTTCATTTAAAAGTTGCGTATTCTACAATCTAACCTGGTACATCAGATGCGGTGGGCTGCTCATTATCAACATGGATACCCCTTCTGTTGCGGATGAATCACCTCTCGTCATGATTAACATGGATCCTGATCCGTATGTCTGTCCGTTCACCATACTTACCCATAGGGACACCGTTAAGCCATTGACACAGTGCTCTGGATGCCACAAACATGCCTCTGTGATGTCAGGATACAACATCGACGCGCCACTGCCTCTAACATACAGGGCACTTCCTATCGTTCCTGGGATACTATATATGTTGTTGCCATTGTAATTTTGTGCAACACCCGGCCATTGTCCACCAGTGTCTGATGATGACGTCACCAGCTCCAGTGGTAGATAAACATCAGCTACAAAGTAAAACAGCCAATTTTTGCCCAGTATAAATAATGAGGTAATTAAATGATATAATGATTATGTTTACTTCAGATAATATGACCAATCATCAGTCTAATAAGTGAGATCTGGGGTATAACTATCGAAGTAAAAGGTAATAGTCGTTTTGACATACCGCTTAATTGTTATTATCAATCACATCAAGTAGACCTACATCAGATGAATCTAGCAAACTACACATAAAACCGAATAATATAGACGCAATGTTGTTTTAATGCTGGCTCACCATCTGCGACATTGGTCCAACATTAAAACATCAGTTGGTCAGTAGTTCATGTTGTTTGTTGGGTAGCTTTTAAAATATCTTATGTTAATTACCATCAAGCGGCAGCTTCACTGTCGAAACGTTGCTCAAATATAAGAGTAGATTAACAAAAAACAAGCATCGCCATGGAGACTTCTGTTTTGCATGTCTTCTTATACAATAACGAAAATGACCCATCATGGTGTGAATATTCCGAACACTTTATGCAAAGTCCTTGATGGGGCTATATAAAAGAAAATATAGGCTGCAGAACGGTGTTCGATCGTAGCATTGACTCTTTGCACGCAAAGTTCTTTAATTCAATGTTGACCCACCTGCGACAAACAGCTTCAAGTGGGTGAAAAAACCCTCATATTTGTCCAATTTGAGGGCAAGCATTTGCAATATATTCCTGTTGATTGAACATCAATTTATCTCACAACAACTGGTATTTGATATGTTAAAGTATTGAAAACGACTAGAGTCCTGTTTAGCGCTTACAAGATTATAATCAATTGATCTTATAAACACCACCATAATCCCAGCAAACACGAGATATGACCCGATGTTGTTTTAATGTTGGGCCAGCGTCGCAGACGGTGGACCAACATTAAAACAACATTGGTTCATAGTCTCGTGTTTGATGGTATAAAGTAAAAACATCGATAAACATGATCAACAAAAGAACACGCACTGCTTCCTTACAAAATTAGTAACCATTCAATTCCATAGTGTCAATATTTGTTTTGTTTCATCGAGGCAAGGTTATGTTTCATCGCGTCCTTGTCAGAATTGTGTCAGTCAGTGTAGTCCTACATCAAACAGAACAAAAATAGGCACATGTTTTCAATATTTTTTTACATCTACACCATAAAAGCTACATGATATTAGGCCTAATTAACGTCTCTAAAGTGGGAACAGCATACACTTTTTTAATATACTTCTATTTTGGTAATGAAATGGTCCAATATACACAGCCAGGGTGCAATTTGAATCACGCGCTTGTGTGTAAAATGTACTGTAATATTATATGCAGTCGCCGTATAGCTTCTATATAAATACCACTAGAAATACATTCGCTTATGTATTTCTGACATTTCTGATACCGCCCATATTTCTGAGTGAGAACAGATAAATTGCCTGATTATTATGTTGAGGTACTCCTAATTTTTATTGCGCAAGTGATCTGATATTGTGCCATTAAAGCTACACATTTACGTGAAATGTTTGAATTCAATATTACACATGAAGCTATATGTCATAATGTTGGGAGCTAGATAGAAACACTTTCATCGCTTGTAATTGATACAATATGAATAAAAAAGGTGTGTTAAACATCCTCCATATTAAAATGACATGTCCCATTTTAAAATGGCGATATTTCTAGCAGATTGATTTGACTGATTTGGCTTCTAGATGTCATTTTATTCACCTATTAATCGTCCACCAGCTAGCGATGTTTTTATGGATTTACAGGCACATGTACATGACAGATTTATTTATTGGTGCTGATCGAGAATATACAAAATTTTTTTTTTTAATTTTATCGTGAGTGATGCTGTATTGCGGCCGTATTCACAAAGCAAGCTTAAGACTGGTTTAACCAAACTACTGGAGTAAACACGAGTTTAGTGTTAAACCGTATGCACAAAAGCAGTTTAGGTTAAACAGTGGTTTCAACCGGACAGTTTATCGACCAAAAGTTAAACCAGCTCAGGGGGGTATTTCAAGCACTGGTTTATACTATCCTTAGCATGATCATGTGTCGTAGTCCAGGCCAGGCAGGCTTGACAACAGGAATCCGGGCAACCAAGGAGCTAGGGCGGAAAAGCCAGATCAAAATTTATTATAGGTGAGATTTAAGTAATTCTCGGAATTGTAAAATTCCCTGGGCATTCCATAACGCTAGGCCGGCTATGGAGAAAGCTCTTGGCCCAGTCTTAGTTTTTATATGGGGAACAAAAAATATATTTGAATTTGTGGAGCGTAGATATTTTTTAGCATTTCGGCCGAGCAATTAAGTCAGCGAGATATGAAGGTTGGTTGTCTTTTAGGGTTCGGACATTATATGGGCTAACGTTTTTGCGGGGTGCAGAAAAATATACACATTTTCGAAACCATCTCAAGGGCAAGGCATTACTATTAGTCATTTAAACGTGTTTCAGTAACCACGTTGGCAGATATCTTGGCGGACTTTTGCATAATTAAAAGTTTATGTAAGTATTTCACAAATTTTTGAATAGGTTGATATAGAAGACTGAAAATGTACATGATTTTCAAAAAAACATAATGATAAATTCTTATTCTAAGGAACTGTGACATTTGAAATTACCTTAAAAATTGACGGTTGCATCCATCCAAACATTATTCGTTGTCATATCAGTGATTGATTTAGAGTATGGGTGCCTGATATTAGGCCTACCCCTCCATGCCGCGAAAAATAATTATTTGTTCAGTATTGGCTGGTCTACTGTAAACATGGGCATTCTGTATAATAATAATTTATGTGTCTTTTAACATAAATTGCATTATGAAATGAGAATATATTAGCTAATTATGAAATAAATGGATTCGCGATGAAAAAATCAATTCGAATGCCATCAATCAATCAATAAGCCTTAGGCTATGTAGCGCATAAATTCTCAGAGGATCGAGCTTAGATAGGCACAATCCTCAGCATGATCATGTGTCATAACAGGTCAAAACAAACTCGCCAGAATCTGACGCCTAAAGACGTCAGATTATGACGTCTAAAGACGGTCCCACTCCCAGCAATAAAAGAATTTAAAAAGTTATACAATTTAGTCAGTACCTTGAAAGCTGTCTATACCTGTGCGCTTTTGTCCATTTGTCTGAAGGCTTCAATTCAATATTTGTTATTTTATTGCAGTGTGCGTCATATTAATTATTTTAAGCTAACAAAATAAACAATAATTATACACACATGCTAGATAATTTAAAAATAAGGGGATCGCCTTTAGACGTCTAAAATCGATCCCCGCACTGAAAGAGTAAAATATTCATAATTGCTGTAGACCCATAACATAGGTATTCAAACGAAGCGGAAAGAGCTAACATCTATGATTATTCTCTTGGTTTATATAAAAGTTTTCAGCGCTTTAACAGTTAAAACAATCCTGGGTGAATGCCTCTTGTTTGTTGGGCAATGAGATAATTGCAGGAAAACTGTCCTGATAAAAAAATTATGTTTCTCGGCCGAAGTGTGTAACCGTCTTCATGGTTACTGTCCTCATAAAAAAAATTATGTCTCTCGGCCTAAGTGTGTAAACGGCTTCATGGTTATAAATGTGGGCCTATTATGATTTGTAATATTTTAATTTTTTATTTTACTATTGTGATAATACATACGTGGTGTGGATGATATGGTGTGGGTGGTTTTACATAAGACTGGATGGCTGAGTTTCCAAGTCCTCCATTGGTGTACACTTTCATTTTACCAGAGGGGTGCCAGGTCAACATCATATGATGCCAGCCCTCCCAGTTTATGTACGATAAATAATGATTGGTCCCGACTGAAGAAGTCCCTACCTGTAGTTACAAAACAAGAGACATATACACTACTCTACAGTCAAAATGCAGTAACTGTTTACTTGGCAAGTAAGCAGTTACTGCCATTTGGCTTTACACCGCTGTAAGCTAAGTGGGCAAAGCTATGAACATATATCCTTTTTAACATGTCTATAACGTCTATAACGAAGAAGTAGTAATAGGGACTTATCCAGTTCCCCATTCAGTTTTTATATAAATTATAATCTTATGTTTATATCTGTGCTGCAGATTAAAACTGATCTGTCGTCACATAATACAATTTCAGGCAGTGGATTAGTTGGTCACAGATTAGTTAGAATGTGTTTTCACAGATTGGAATCTGTACCCACAGATTCGTATTTGCTCACGCAAATTAGAATTTGTGGCCACAGATAGGGAATCTGATATGGCCACGAATTCAAATTATTTTTTTTATTTTTAAAATGTCCATTTAAAGCTATATGTTCGCGTAATTTTATATTACCCCCTTTTATATACCATGTTGTAAACGAATTTTAGTTGTAATTTCCATCACTTTTAATTTATACCATACGAATAAAAGGGTGGGTTAAACATCCTCCATATTTATTTCAAAGGTGGCCTTAAGCCCGATTCATTTCATTTCATTTCCATATTTATTTCACATTTAAGGGTGGCGATATTTCTAGCTGACTGATTTGACGATAATGGAAATTTTATTCACCTATTATTGTCCATTAGCCAGTGATTTTTTTATGGATTTACAGGCCTATACACAGTACAGATTGATTTATTGTATATGGTACTGATCTAGAATATACTAAAACGTTTACAATTTGATTGTGGATGATGCTGTTTTGGAGTATATATTTTAAAAAGAACAGAAATGGAAGTCAAAATTACGATCAATCATGGGATTTAAAAGGTCAGCTAGACTTGCAGGTAAAAATAATTCGTGAAAGTAATGTATTCCAATTATTAATCGTGTTTGGCTATTTTTTAGGTATAACACTGTTAAGTTAATGTTTTTCACAACCCATCTACTTCCCAACTTTGTGATAGGCCCCACTATAGCTTCAGGTGTAATAGTGAATCCAAAGACATTATGCAAATATATAGCTTGAAAATCTGCGTATAATACAATCCAACCTGATACATCAGATACTTTGGGTTGCTTGTCATCACCATAGATATTCCTTCTGATTCTGCTTTCGATGAACCACCTCTCATCAAAATGAGCAGAGAGCCATTTCCGTATGTTTGACCGTTCTCCATACTTACCCATAGGGACACCGTTAAGCCATTGACACAGTGCTCTGGATGCCACAGACATGCCTCTGTGATGTCAGGATATAACATTGAGGCGCTACTGCCTCCAACAAATAGTGCACTCCCTATGGCTCCAGGGATACCAAATATGTTGTTGCCATTGTAATTTTGTGCAACACCCGGCCATTGTCCACCAGCGTCTGATGATGACGTCACCAGCTCCAGTGGTAGATAAACATCAGCTACAAAGTGAAACATTCAAGTATTGCGTAATATTATTAATGAGATAATGATAAGATTATTTTGTTTACTCCAGAACGTTCATCAATCTACTAAGTGACGTCTCGGGTATAATTTAGGCGACGTAAAAGCTGATAGTCGTTTTGATATGCCGCATGACATAAATTTGGCTTGATTGCTTTCATCAATCAAATCAAGTAGACCCACATCAGATGACTGTAGCAAATTCTCATAATAAATTATTGCAAACTACCCATCAAACACAATAACATAATTATACCCAATGTTGTTTTCAATGTTGGCTCACCGTCTGCGACGCTGGCCCAAGAATAAAACTCCAAAGGGTCAGAAGTTCATGTTTGGTGGATATCTTTTAAAATGTATTACCATTGAGCGGAAGCTTCACTGTCGAGACGTTGCTCAAATATAAGAGTAGATTAAGAAAAAACAAGCATCGCCATGGAGACTGTTTTGCATTCCTTCTTTTATAATAGCGAAAAGGACCCATCATGGTGTGAACTTTCCCAAAACTAACACTTTATACAGAGTCCCTGATGGGACTATATACCGGAAATGTAAGCTGCAGAAGCGAGTTCGATCGTAGCATTGACCCTTTACACGCTAAGTTCTTTAATTTAAGGTTCACCCACTTGAAACTGTTCCTCGCTACCGCGATCCATAGCTTTGAAGTGGGTTAAAATTACTCATATTTGTTTAATTTGAGACTTAACATTTGCAATATATTCCTGCGGATTGAACATCCATTTATCTCATAAAAACTGGTATGATAAAATATTAAAAACAAGAAAAGCCGTGCTTAGCGCCTGAACGATTATAATCAACTGATCTTACAAACACTAAGTGTCCACCGCTATCATGTTGCAGCCTTGTTAAAAATAATAAAAAAGAACGTGTGCTTCCTTTCAAAATTAGAAACCGTTTTATTACATAATGTCAATATTTGTGTTGTTTCATCGAGGCAACGTTATAAGTCGATATGTAAAAGTAGAAGGCTAACATGTGCACTTCCAGATTAAAGCATGCAAATTTGTATACAGGGTGTCTGAGCATGCTGAATCCGATTATGACCGGATCCACGCCGTTATAATAAGGGATCAGTCCCAAAATTAAGAATTTTTTTTACCATATTTCGACAAAATGAAATTTAATTTTTGGCTATATATTAACTTTGGTTCTTTTTCAACTAGAAGTTCCTTTTTTGTTGCAAATTTGAATCCATGGATAGAATAATGTCCAGAATAAGATTATCATTTTTTTTTAATCAAATTAGAACATCAAAGAAACTATACGACATAAAAAATATTTATCGGGCTAAGATGAAATCAGTTCTACATAAAAGGTAGTTTCATGTTTATTTTCAGTCTGTTACTACAAATACATAAATGTGTATAGGGCCATGTGATTCTACAGTTCACACTAGTAAGTGTCTATGTATTTTAACATAACCGGGCTTCTACAAACCAAGCGTTAGAATTAAAATTGAGCACGGTTACAACCTTATTCACTCTTTATGTCCATGATACATGTCTACCAACGAACATTGCCCACCACAGAAACAGAGCTGTGTGCACGAGATATTGGCTGCAGAACAATGGCATCTTCAAGTGCAACGTTTTTTGTAGGCATACTTGGTCAGTTCTTTGCATCCTTGTGGGGGTTAAGGGAGATAACTCCATAAAGACCCCATTTGCCCTTACTGTCTAGTCTCCATCCCCACTCCGAAAGACTTGGAAGAGAAGGGTTGACTTTCAAAAGTCAAAGCTTCTGGTAAGCTGCTCGTCTTACATGTTGACACCAGTCTGCATGTATAGTTTCTACGTTCCTGTTACCATAAATAAACAGTTGTTTTCTAGCTTCGTTCACTTCAGTTAACTATGAAGCATGAGAGTAGAGCAAAACAACATATTTCTCCAGAACTTTCATGTCTACGTCTATCACATCTGTTGGCATCTTTTCTGATATTTGAAATACCTCGTTTGCTTCAGATTATGACTAGTACACTCCCCATGCTATTTTCCCGATAACAGAGTAGAATGATGTTACCGTATCACAGCCGTGTTAAGTGCGTGCATAAATAACAAACCTCTGCAGTAATCATGGTAGGCCTAATGAACACCCATCTCTATGGCGATAGTATGAGCCGCAATATACCGGATATGAGCACCATATCCATCACAATCGTCCATGTAAAACGAACAGCTTACCAAACAGGACACATTTGTGACCCGATCTGGCAAAATGAATCGTACGTCGCAGTTTGATAAACGATGCTAGCTAGGGCCCCTAAAAGGCTAAATGACCATGATATTACCTATTTCTAATTTTTACGGGAGTTTTTATTTTCATATGATTACTTTCAAATCCTAATATGGTGTGGCATAGAAATAGATGTACATTATGTAAAAAATATTTTAAATATATCTATTATTTCATTTTTATCTCTATTTATACTTGAATCAGTGATAGCTGTTTTTATTTACATGATTCCATGGTAACAGTCGCTAATGAATAGGAAATAATCATGCAATGTAAACATTCTGATTATCAAAACAAAGGCAGATACAGTTCAAATTTTATAATCATACGTTTATTATTGAAAAATGGGGTATCAATAAATATTTATTATGTTTATTTAATTTTAATCCAATTGTGCTTTTTCGAAAAAACGTACAAATTGCCTTTTTGAACTTTATATGCCATTTTTACTGAACCATATTTTTACACTAAACACGCCAGAAAGCTGTGTGATATACCGTTTTAAATGTATTTATGTGTATATTCAGGATCTGTTAATATATCCAATATTTAAATATGCGACTAACTTACGATTCATTTTGCCAGATCGGGTCACATTTGGGGATGGAAACCTGACAGACAATGTGGGAAAATGGGTGCCTTTATAGTGTCTTTGATGTTCCAATTTAAAAAAATATACTAAATGGCGGCCATCTTGAATCGTGTTCTGGACAGCATACTAATTATCCATTGATCTCATAAACTACAATTCGCAACCAAAATTGAACTTTTAGTCGAAAAAGAAATGGAATTTCATTATTTGTTTTGCTCATTTTGAGACTGATCCTTTATTTTGACAGCATGGATCTGATCATAATCGGAGTCGGGATGCACAAAAAACTATGCTTTCATCGGGAAGTGCACATCTTTTTGACATATCGAGTCAGCAGTTTGTGTTACATCATGTCCTTGTCAGAATTATGTAGCCTACATTAGCCAAAACTAAAGTAAGCAATTAATTGGGTGTAACTATCGTATATTGGACCACTTTAGATAAATATTGTGCTGTGAGTATAACTAGTAAGGTATAAGAGATAAAAAATACTTTTGACACTATATCTAGACCACAAAAGCTACATAACATCACTTATCGTCTCTAAAGTTGGAACAGTGTACAATTATTTTGAAATATACTAAATATACTGTTCCAATAGACACAGCCGGGGCGCAACTTAAATCACGATTGTGTGTAAAATGGACAACTCAGTCGCCCCCTCCCCCTCCACTGTAGCATCTAGAGTAAAGGATCTGAAATCGGTCTTTGGGTTAACTCTAGGAACTGTTCTAGAGGAATGAAGTCTTAGAATATGTCGACATTGACGATATTTTGCATGTCAAACTTTTCTGAAGAAGATATTGATAATGTTGGAAGTACACGATGTGTGTTGATTCTAAGATCAATTTGAGAATCTTTATGACTCGTCAGACGTCAGCCAGCCTCGTTTAGACGAAAGATCGCGATCTGGGCAAATTCTATACCTTGATGCATAGTTGGTTTAACCCTTTAACCGCCGCTCCCGATTATATTCGGGGTTTTTTAATTTTTTTATTAGCACATTAAATACCAGGTATTGAACAAGTTAAAGTTAAACGTGACATCAATCAACAACATTTCAAATCTAAATAATTTTCCCTCACTCGAAGTTTTGAATCGCGTCAGCGAGGCACAACTTCAAGTGGGTGAAAATTCCAATTAAATAATTTGGCGGTTAAAGGGTTAATGTTGCTCCATAATTTAACATGTTCACCCAGCATACCAACCACGGCACATACTTGTATATAATTGGCAAGAAGTAATTGGCAAGAACTAACCTTAATGGTATAGTCAACTGTCAAAATACGCAGGACATGGCGTCCAAAGAATGCAATGGTGGCCCGTGGGTATTCCACAATGACGTATCACACCATACCCAGTCATCAAGCCATGCATTCATGTAATAATAGTATGTTTATGAAAAGCATATGATATTATTATAATACCATATGCGTTTCATACCTAACACCGCATTAGGAGCAAGTTCCCAAATCATAGCAAGTCCATATACCTGAGTGACATCTACCGAGTTGATAATTTCACCAATGCTCTCAGATGGGCATTGGGTTGGGACACTTACTGTTGTGTTACAGTGGGGAGCGAGAAACAGCTGACCCCCACCCATATTGATAGGGAGAGCTTTCCCAGCAAACACAGCACACTCAACAAATGTTGGTTTAATGTTAGGCCAGCGTCGCAGACGCTGGTCTAACATTAAAACAGCATTGGGTCAGGATCTCGTTGGAGTAGTATCCATAAGTCTTGTAATCAGGTTAGTTACTCGAGCTGAATGCAGTCAAACTGTACTGTATACTGTAGGCCTGCACGTGACAAGGTGTTTATTTGTATCATCAATGTCTTATTATTACGGAGTAATGCCTTGTCATGGCTATTTATAGACACCGACCTACGCATGCGAATTTCCAAATTGACTGGATCTAACATAACTCCACTGATAAAAAAAGCAAACCATCAGTTTATACTTGTATATATATTGTGATACAAAATTTATTATTCAAATTGCCTTTGCACAAATTATTTTCTGAAACAAACTAATTAGATATTATCACCACAGTAATGATATAGTCATCAATCACAGCGTGTATTTGTAGCACCAGAAATTATAGACCTTTCATAAGCTAGAGGCTCTTTTATACAATGAAATTGCAGCAAATACAAAACATTTGTATAAGATTTATACAATGTCGGACCAACGTCGAGGACGTTGGGAAGACGTTGTATAAATGTTATACAGATGTTTTGTGTTTGCTGGGATCTTCCCTGAAGTAACATTATTAGAGTGCTAGTCTAATTTTTCTCTTTGCGTTACATTGGGTAAATCAATTCAATGCGCATATAATCTTGATTCGCAGTAGAGAATCAAGATTTAATGTGGATTGAAATGTCCAATAATCATTAAAGTAGGTCAGACTTATGATTATCAATTATAACAAATTAATGTATGAAAACAATAACAAAACAAACAAACAAAAAATCCTTGCAACTTAATTATCTGTGTCTAATAGAAATAATAATAGCAGAAATGAGTGACTATCAAACAACACTGCACTGCGAAGACGTAAGGCAATAACTGCTTACTTGAAAAGTAAGCTGTTACTGCCTTTTGGCTTTTGCTATGCAGAATATTACATCTTAGTTACTGCGCCCCACTGTTAGGGCATAATATTATGTGTGTCTTTTAAACAAAAATGTACAGAAATATATATAAATAAATAACTAATAGCTATAGAAATGATAATGTTTATACTAGTATCATGTGTTTTACAAATCGATGGTGTAAAAGCATCTCAACCTTCTGTGCGGGGCGAGTGGTTAAAAAATACCGGGCCCTGATTGTGGAAAGTCAATCCTACCATATATTTCTAATGTTAACAACCAAGCATCAATTAATATTTCCATCCCAATCAAAGTTGTTTCCTGAAAAAGACTCATAGTAGACTCATAACTCATAATAGTTTAAACCGCTAAGCGTGACTAAAGTCTTTCTTAATCTGTTTTATTAGCCGTTTAAATCGCACATATTGGAAACGAAATGTGTGTTTAACCCTTTCAAGCCTGAATTTACATTGTCATCTTTATCCATTGCTGTCGCAATTCTCGACTTGTGATGGATGAAGATAATTTGATGTGGGTGAAAAAGTAAAGAAAAGTGCCATGTATTGGTAAAACAGTTTCGTGGAAATTTTCATTTTAAAACCCCTTGTTGTAGGAAAATTAAGTCTGTTTTCAGGGATGTAAAATGATGCTTTAATGCATCGTGAGGGCTGAAAGGGTTATAAACATCAAGATGTTTGGTCTCACATTTAACAAATATGAGTAATTTGCAGCCACTTGAAGTTGTGGGTCGAGGTAGCGAGACACAACTTTGAGTGGCTGAAAATTTAAATAAGATAATTTAGGGGTTTAAGATTCAACGTGAAACCACAACATTTGCAAAAAATTTAACCCTGAAGCCCAGTTATTAGATATGATATTAACCCTTAGAGCAGGGAGTTATTCAATTTAATTTCTCAGTCACTTGAAGTTGTGTCTCGCTACTGCGATCCAAAGGTAAAGGTGCAGGTTTTTTATAGTCCGATATCAAGTCTGAAGACCTATCATCGGATTTTACATTTTACCCCCTGGTCACTGGACCTGTTCATTCATGTGCCATTTCAATTCCCCGATGAGCATACAGTCCTGCAGCCGTTTCGGCGCATTGAACTTATCGTACAGATTGCCATCTCTGTCCTACCAGGTACTCATTTTCACCTGAGTCAATTAAAGCATTTGAGGGTGAAGTGTCTTGCCCAATGACACACCATCTTAACAATGTCCCAAGATTGAGAGGGGAGAAACATGATATTTCTCTGAAAATCCTGCATCAAGCGAGATTCGAAACCGCACGGCAGGCAGCAACATCGCCAAAGCGCCACGTTCTAACCAATGTGCCATGTCCCTATTCAACTTCAAGTGACTGCAAATTTGTGTGATTTGCGAAATTTAGGTCCCAACATATAACAGTGTTTAAAGATTGAAAGCATATTTTAATTTTAACAACACAGGTGATTACACAGGTGCTAGTAAAATCACAGAATGTAGTCGACATCAGTGTTCTAAGGGTTAACAATGATTGAAGACGATCATAGACACTATTGGCGCTCAAAGGGTTAACCATTTATAAGCCCCAATACCTTCTAGAGCTGCTTAAAAAATAAGCAAGCAATTTTCACCCTCTGGAAGTGGTGGGTTACATCTCCAAGACACAACCCTCAAGGTGAAAATGTCATTTATATAATTTGCCTCCCTAAGATACAAGGTTAGGTCTGCACGCAGATTTCTAACAGCTTGGTTCATACTCTTGATTCCGTAAACACAGACGTTCAGACAATGGGACAAAAGCAAAGCAGCACTGGGCTAACGTCTGTGTTTTCACAGGTCAGCACTTATAATTGCGGAGATGCCGCTGCTTTGAAAGCCCTGCAATTTTGACCAACTCTGGATACTCTCCATATGCATAATAATTATTTGTGACCTATTTCCTATACAATGTGCGGTGCCTCTACAATTGCCATAATATAGCTATATAGACATAACGACCTCTGCTCTGCAAGGCCAAAAGGCAGTAGCTGCTTACTTGACAAATAGGCAGTTAATGTGTTTCGGCTTTGCACGGCATTGCTGGAATCAATATTAGGTTGAAAATCTAATCATATTTAGTCAATTTGAGACCAAACAATTGCAAATCTTGGATTCTTAAACACAAATTTCCTTCTCAACAACAATATTTAGACGTCTGACGTCTATAGACGTCAGATTCTGACTTCTAAAGACTGACTGAAAGCATTGAAAAATTTATAATAGCTGTGTAACATAGGTATTCAAATGGTTTATATCATGGTTTATAGAAAAAATATTTCAGCAGTGGAGGGTTAACCTGGTTCATGTAAAGCATACATTGACAAATCGACATTGCATAATACGTGGAGAGGTAAAGCAGCTGATATGACACAATATTCTTGCATTTTTTAATTCATAAAGTATATCTTACATTGCGCAGTGATGAGTCAGTATCCAGCAAACACAAGACATTAACCAAATGTTGTCTCAATGTTGGCCCACCATCTTCGACATCAGCCCAACATTAAAAACAACATTGTGTCAATGCCCCGTGCAATAAACGAAAGTGCCTTGTACCAATTATGTGAAAATTTGAAAAGCCATTGAATATACCGGTAGATAGAATCTCAGGATATGACATAATAAATGCAATTTCAAGCTAATGTGGGAAATAACTACATGTGGGAAATTCGAATCAATACGTATGTAAATCCAGAAAATAATATCACCTTCAAATAGTCTTCTTTGAGAAAGAAATAAAAAAAGGTGAAAACAGATATGATTAGCACTTCATGAAAAATATGGTAGACATCATAAGACATTAATTTTAAATATTTATAGGCATAGCACGCAAGTGAAAAATAACATTTTGTGGATATTGTTATGATATTGTTATGATTATGAGAAAATTAACTACCCATAGTATCACTTTATTTCCTCCTGTTGGCTTAATAAATCTTTCTTGTAGCACAGAAAAACTGCTTTCAGTGTAAAGTGGTGAATATCTCATATTTATGGTTGGATGAATTGCACTCCCTCAAGTAAATATATCTCAAATATAACTTCCAGCTGTTTGAATTTGAGCCTTGTCTTAGCTGGCAACAAACCTAAACAGGTGAAAAGTGGAAAATATGACAAGCTAGCATAGTCATAAGCGTAACTCATATATAATTAATTGTATTATTATCATTCATTCACACAAGTACAAAAGTATCACAAGATTATCAATATTATTCATTTAAAGATAATGAATACATCACAGTACAAGGCGGGTGAAAAAGCATGGTTACAAAATACATCCGTCAAAGCAAAGCATGGTAACTGACACTAAACCCTTGTCTTAATAGACTTGTACATTTACATTAAACCCTTATCCTGGTAAGTTATTAAAATTTTCAACAAGAACTTCCCAAGTGGATGGATTTGTTTAATATAAGATTAACGTTTAAAATTTAGCAAATCTTGATTTTTAACCCTTACAGCGCAGGGATCTACTTTAGAGGTGAGAATCCGACATCTGTAGACGTCAGATCCTGACGTCTAAAGGCGCAATGTGAGAGTAAATATATTTATAGTAGCCGTAGACCCATAACATAGGTCATCAAATAAATCGAAAAAAAAAGCTAACTAAGACATTTACGATGATTTCAAATTAAAAAAAAAATTTGGTCTCTATAGTTTATACAAAAATAATTAACCGCTTTAAGGGTTAACACACTTTGTTCTCAATATTACTATAATCGTTTTTAATTATAATCCAAACAAATTACTGTTTTGTGGAATGGAATGAGTGTTTCAATATCAAGATTGTGAAAAGTTTGGGTTCAAATTAAACAAATAACAAAATGACTAATTTTCACCCACCTAAAATTGTGTGTCGCGCTAGTGAGCCACAACCTCTGTGACACAACAAATGATTCAGACTATTGGTAATGGAGATAATACATTTACAACGACTCGAAATATTTAAAATGGATGCCATTGTAATGAAAATCACTGAAGCTTAACCCCACTTTTTTCCTTTCGTGGCCATAGCAGTTCTTGAGATAATGTATTTACAAGAACTTAGAAAGTGAAAAAATGGCCTCCCTTTTCATAAAGATTATTAAACTGTGACACGACCAGGCATGTAAGTGAATATGTACAAATCACAATGGCCGACATTGTAATGAAAATCTCCGAAACGTGACCATAACCAGTTGACCTTGCAGCCATGCATCTAACCCAGCAGACACCAAGATGTTGAATCAATGTTGGTTCAAAGAAACGGTTCTCAAGATAATCGTAAATGGATTTACAAGATCTTGGCAAAAATATTAAATGGCTGCCATTGTCCTGAAAATTACAAAACTTTGACGAAAAGCTTATCATCTCACTGCCAAGCAGGTTAATGCGTACACACAAAATCACAAGTGATGCCGACTAGCGGCTCTCCAGATGGAGCTAACAAATACTTGTGAGTGGCAGCAGAGGAAGCTATCTGATGAACACACACATGCATCCCGCGGGATACAGAATGAATTTATTTCTAAATTATAGCGCGGGTCCGTGTGAAAAACAGCTAAATTATAGCGCGGGTCCGTGTGAAATACAGTGGCAAATTGAAGGATCTCCAGAGCTTTCGAAATTTGTCCCCACTCCCAAAAATTGCATTAGAGAGTGTCAGTTTAAAAGCTGTAAAACACTCACAAATAGAAAAACTTACACAAATAAGAGCATACAGGCAAGTTGTCAGTTACCACATTTCGGATGACATATGAGAAAATGCACTACATAGCAGTAATTTGAGCAATTGCGTTGACAGTGAATAATGCCGTTAGTGATTAATGGTTTACGATACCCAGTCAACGCTGGCTGAACGTCGGCCAATGTCACAAACACCGGAACAGCGTTCAACCAACGTTGGGTAGACAGCGCAAGCGTAATTAACCGGATTAGCAAATGCACAACCCTCCAGTTTCATCACAGGGTTCAAACAACACAAACAGTTCCTGGGGTGATGCAAGATAATCCCAAATGGTGTTTTGATGGTGTGACAACGCCGTAGACCCTTATCCTGCTAAATTAATTTATTTAAATTTTCACCCACTTGAAGTTGTGTACCGCGACCCACAACTTCAAGTAGTTGAAAATTACTGATATTTGTTTAATTTGAGCACAAATATTTGTAGATCTTGATATTTAGACACACATTTTATTCTCAATAACAGTGATTTGGTTGACTAATAAAACAGATTGTAATGACGATATTCAGCAGGAGAAGGGTTAAACATCGTTTGACCACCATACGACAAGTGTTACATCTGTGTGACGTCCTGAGATGAGTATCTGACAAGCAGGAGTGTTACGTCTGACAGCAGCTGAGGCTGAGGCAGCAGACTTCTGACGCGGGGTACGCAGCTGATGTTACATACGACAGGGGTGGGGGGAGGCACGGCTCAGGCAGCGTGCGTCGGCCTAGGTCACCTGTGAGCTTCGCTCCGCTGCTGGCTCTCGTCGTCAGAGTCTGATTTACTCAGCTCTGCTGTCAGCATCAATCTCCTGTTAAACAAACCAAAATAGTATGACGTAAATGTTATAATTATGTGTAAATACAGCAAGACAATACAATTGTCTAACTGGGACCAAAGGCCTCATGTGTTTTCGGCCAAGGGATAGGCCCAACTCACCATTTCACTACAAAAAAGGTACAATTCCAAGTAATATTCAATGACTTGAAAGTGTGGATCGCGGTAGCGAGACACAGTTTTCAAAGTGCTGGTAATTTAAATGCCTGGAAATTTCAGCATTATATTGTTCACGGTGAGCTGTATCTGATTGACTACCCCCGGACCTGGGTCACAGTATTAATATCGGCCATTAATCTGACTTATTTATTGAACCCTTTGAGCGCAAGGATGGGTGTTAGAATACATCAGAATCTGCCATCTGTAGACCTCAGATTCTGACGTATAAAAACGATCCCCGCACTGAAAGAGTGAAATATTTACAATGGCCGTAGAATCGTAACATAGGTATTCAAATGAAGCGGGAAGAGCTAACTACAACATTCATGATGATTTCAAATTAAAAAAAATGCTTTGGTCTCCATCGTTTATACAGTGGCAGGGTGGTAAGGGTTGATTTTTGTGGTACTGTGACTCGGGTTAGCGTGGTAGAAAAACTGTAGGTCTACCAATCCCAAAAAATCGTCCCACAGAAAAAGCATGTTTTCACACCATACACTACAATTCAGTTTCTAAAATCTGTTTTTCTCACTTTTCTCACATGAGATAATGACCCAATGTTGGTCCAATGTTGGCAGAGAGTCTCAGACGGTGGACCAACATTATGAAAGTAACACTGCGTCAGTGTCACGTGTATACTGGGATTATAAATGACAACACTAGCGGTCATTATACACCACTGGCAGGTGAAGAGTCATAGTATTTAGCCGATTAAATCAGTTATTGGGAATGAAATGAGTGTTTAAACATCAAGTTTTGCAAATCTTTGGTGCGAAATTAAAAAAATATCAGTAATTTTCAGCCACTTGAAGTTGTGGGTCCCGGTAGCGAGACACAACTTCAAGTGGCCGAAAATTTAGATTATTTAATTTAGCAGGCTAAGGCTCAAGACCCTCTCGGGAACTGCACTTTGTACACACCTTGCTTCTATCCTGGCACACTTGGGACATCTGTCCATTATGAAACACGACCGATGAAAACAAGCATTACACGCTGAAATAGAGAAAAATTAGAGTTAAAATAGAACTTTAGGAACATACTTCATTGAACTAGCCAGAGCTGTTCTACAATGGTCAATCTGTTACTTAGAGATTAAAGTCAAGAAGAAGTTTGCGGCACATTTTATCTGAGAAAAATTATAAGTGTAAAATTTTTAAATGGAATTGCAGATGATGTTATATGTAATAAATAGTGTATATGAAGTGAGTTTCTAATTAACAGCCAGTCCAACCAGTTAGCCAGTCCATGGCAGCTCAATCTAGACCGGCCCCGCCCAACATTGACCCAAACTGACCTTTACACTGGACTATTCTGCTCAGCTCAAAAGGGAAGAAGATGTCGTCAGCGTCTCTGCATATCTCGCATATAAACCCCTTGGCTTTGCACAGCTAAAATGAGACAGTTACAATAGCATTAATAAATATGGTATTCCGGCAAACACAAAACATTTGTATCACATTTATACAATGTCGACCCAACGTCTTCGACGTTGGTCCAACATTGTATAAATGTTATACAAATGTTTTGTGTTTGCTGGGATGGTGAATGCTAAATCAATATAACTGCCAAGTACAGTCTATACAGTTGAATGTTTCGAGAAGAACATAACCCTTCACTTTGACTCACCGCACATTTGTGAATGTGTCCTAAAGCCTCATCTACTAAATTCTTTATTTGTGGCATCATCTCTCCTTTCCGAACCTGTTAAGCACATAATTTTTTTTTACATAAATATGTTACTTAATTTTAGAACCACACCTCTTACATTTTGTTTTACATATTTGTGATGACACTAAACCTTATAGTATTCTAAACTACTGCTGAATTGTTCGCTACTAATTTTCATTTGAAGCTGGAATTGCTAAAGCAAATGACGAAAAAACTCGTCAACAAGAGGCCTGAAGTCCTATAGCATCTTCCACCATAAATAAGGTTTTGCGTTTTTGCTACCACAGATCACGAAAAAGTCAATTTGTGGCGGCCATTATGAATTTCAGTAAAACCTTTAAAAAATCACCTGCACATCTCCATATTGTGGGGAATGTGATTGTAAAATTTGAATAATTTCTGACATTTTTTTGAGTTTTTGCGCTAACAAAAAATTATAAGTTGATCTGTGGCGGCCATGTTGAATTTTACCGCACACAAAAAAAGTGACGCCGCATGCCTGACAGAATTGCGACACTACTAAAATACCACTCCCAGGTTAAATAGATATTTACCAATATGAGTGAGATTTAATTTTGTTTGGAATTGGTTTGAAAGAGTATACATTTATATAAATAAGGTCTTGGTCGTAATACATGTATAAAGTAATTGCAGCTTGCATCAAGATGCATAACTGACCTAAGTAATTACCCATTTCACCGACAAGGCCATTTTTGTAGGCTGAATACTATGGCACCACCGTCTGCAACGCTGGGCCAAACCTAAACCAGCACTGCTTCAACATACCATGTCTGCTTGCGATTCAATAATCAGATATGGCTAAGATATTTGCTAACCTTGAGTAATTCTGCCAGAGAGTAGATATGCACCTCATTCACCCAGTGTGCAGGCCGCTCACACAGTGCGTTGTACTTACTGCGTGTAAAATAAAATAGCATCAGTACAGAATTATAATATAAAAGCAAACAACAGTAACTGTGTATCTCTCAAGTAAGCAGTTACTGCTGTTTGCTCTGTGTTCATCAATACATAAAAAAAGGAAAACGGATTGTAGACAAACCATCAGCGTCAGGTCAAACTAGTATAATTCCTGTTTCAAACCAGACCATTTCACCCTTTAGCTCCCTAGTTGTCTTCTTTAAATTTTACTTATACTTTTACTGCGACCCACAATTTCAAGTGGATACAAATTACTCATATTTGCATAATTTGAGATTAAACATTTGCAAATCTTGAGATTTAAACAATAATTTACTTCTCAATAACTGTGATTTAACCAGCTAATAAAACAGATTGAAAACAATCATAGTCATGCTTACACCTTAACTCTTACACTGCTGCATAAAATTTGCAGCATGTGTGGTTTCCCACTAAGCAATATCTGGCAGTTTTTTCGTAAAAAAAAACATGTGATGAACAGCTGATACTAAAAGCCATTATATTACAAAATCAGTCAGTTAGCCATCTTGAAAGCGCAAAAGGAAAGACACCACAAAACTAAAGTAAAAAAAAATCTTTTTTTCTATGAATTACTGGGCGATTATAGTCGCCCACATCAGGCTGCGCCTGGTTTATTTTGGCTGACTATAGTCGCCCATAGCAGTGTAAGGGTTAACCCTACATTTTAATTATAGTGTTTATAATTCACTTAAACCTGAATAATAAATCAAATCCCATCTTCAAACGATGATGCATACATGTAATACCCGTATCCCAGGAAATTTACAGCAAAATTATGTATTTCCTGTTTCAGGGCTATATAATTTTTATTTTCCTTTTATAATCACATTAAATTATAATGCTCCTAAATTTACCCAATTGATGCACCGGCAAAGAAAACATGAAGCCTACATCGTCCCCTTGGATATGAAAGGGTGTATCTGCCACTTTGGACGATATCCTGGCCTACTCCCAACATAAATCATGATAAGAAATATCCTGAAAGTCAATAACAAAACAGCTGTGGAAACTCCAGCAGCCAGGGTTGATTTGTTCCAGGAAAGTGGTTACATAGAATGAATTAATCTATATCCGGCCAAGTTATTTTTTTAAATTTTAAAGCACCACCGCGATCCACAACCTCACAATCATGACCGTGATGACTTACAGTTGAGCGAAGCGGCAGGTCTTCAAGAAGGGAACTATATGTTGTAACTGTTCTCTACACTCACGTATCTGTTCTAACTGCTTCACCTAAAAAAAGTTGTATTCATTTCAGTCTCATAGTACGGCTAAATAAAAAGTAATTCCATTCTGGCTTTTTCTTTCTAATATAACTAAAAACTGGTAATTCGCCGGAAAAAGGTCAACCACTTAACCCTTATAGCGCCGGGATCAACTTTAGTTGTCAGAATCTGACATCTACAGACACTGGGTACCGTCTCGCGGCCGAAGTGAATCGACAGCACTCGGAGTGTGTGTGTATATAAAGACATGGGTATCAACTCCACAGCCATGAGCGTCCAAAATATCGGCAGTCCCTTCACAATACATCGCCTAGCTGAGTAATATTAAATCCTAACAAATCAAATCAAGTGTAAAGTCATCGAATGATAATTATTCTTTGGATATGTTGCAAAATAACACCTTCGGGAAGGTGAATAACACCACAATTCCCCATAAATACGGGCACATTTTGTTTACCGTCATTTCTCGACACGAACCCATCACACTTTCGGTACCGCCCACTTTTCAAGGCAATCTGTATTTTACAGCAAAGCTAACGAATTATAACTTGCCGTGTGGCATATTACAATCTCTTCTTGTCCTGTAGACATCACAAATTAAAGAAAACGGAAAAAAATCATTCGCAGTTTCACTTTATCGACAAATGGTCAGTTAATTTACTCAGTGGCAGACTAACTTATGCAACTGGTGTTCACTGGCTACCAGCATACACGATGCGTTGAATCAATGTTGGCGCAATGTTATACCATCACCTGCAACGTTAGCCCGACACGAAAACAGCATCGGGTGAACGCTGTGTAGGTACCAGCATCATAACCACAGACTCCCTATCATACAAATTCGTTGATGGAAAACGAGAATTAAACACATGCACTGCTGTCGTGATCATGCATTATTAACGTCACGTCAAAAATGATTGTTGAATGGTAAGATAAAATAAATCGTATCTTTATTTTTGACGACAAATATATAAGATACATGAAAATAATAACAAATACGTAATATTACATGGTCCATTGGGTACCGACGTTTAATTACACAGTAGATACCAGAAATAACCAGCAGATGAAGAAGGGTCTAGATTTATGATGGTGCATGGAAAATATCACCCATAATATAGGTTATTGAACTATTTTCGTCTCAAATCAAAATTGCACGTAGAGCAATTAGACAGAGAAGGTAGTATTATCAGCTATGTCAGCTTTGTAATGACAATAGAGACAGGCATAGGGTTACTACTTAAAATGGCCTTACATAGTTTGTTCAATGTTGCTTATGATTTTTTTCTTGAATCCATGCCTTCACAGCACATGCTTCACAATGCGTTCTAATGTCTGTGTCTGTAAACCTGTGGCTCTTTATCACAAAAAATTATCTGTCGTATACTGTCACGTTTAGGAATTGAATTGGATTGGTTAATCATATATTATATCGCAAAACAAAACTGGATATTTTATATTGTCCAAAGTAGCAAAAGTATCTACATTTACTAATACTAATAGCCTGGTGGTAGAATCTTTAAAGTGCTCTAGAGATAGGTTTAGTGGTAAAACGTTGTTACCATGTGGAAATAATTTGTATGTCTCCGTTCGCCTGCGGCTGCACGCATGATGTTGTCGGGTTGTCCGTCCGTCCGTCCGTCCGTCCGAATGGGAGGGTGAGGCAGGAAGGGGAGTGATCAAGGCCGATTAAACAAATTCAGACAGGGTGGGCACATGGGGGGGGGGGGGCTTTAACAAATATTTTTTTAATTTTTTTTGCATTTAACGCAGTAGCCTCTCTGGATAATATTTCTTTACGGGCGGGGAGGGTCAGGCCGGAGGTGGGGGGGTCAAGGCCAAATTGATTTTTTTTGCCAGGGGGGCAGGCGGGGGTCAAAACAAATTTGAACAAAAAAGTAGGGGGTCAAGGCAAAATATTATTATTTTCTTTCGAATGGGAGGGTAACTCAGAAAGGGCAATGTTCAATGCCATTTTAAAAAAATTCGGACAGGGTGGGCAAATAGACTGGGGATGTTAACAAATATTTTGTTACTTTTTTTTATTTAACACAACAAATTTGAACAAATAAACAGGGGGGGTAGAGGCCATTATTTCAGTAGCCTCTTCAGATTTTTTTTTTGGGTAGGGGAGCAGGTGGGTCAAACGAATATATTATTTTACTTTTATTATTTTAATTGTTTTGTAAAAAGCATCTTCTAATTAAATTTATTTTGGTGGGGTGGGGGCGGGGCAGGTAGGTCAAAAGGCTATTTTTATTTATTTCACTGTATTTTTAAAAATATATAGGGTATATTTGGTCTGAGTTATTTTTAGGTGGGGGGAGGTACGATGTAGATCAAAGGAATATTTATTTTGACTATCCTTAAAAAAATAGGGGGCTGTTAACAACGGAGGCATAGTCATCGACGCCTGCGTCAATTCACCTTTCTAGTTGTATCATGTTTATTGTCTATTGGGGTGTCAGGCATAAGAAAACGTGGTTTCCGTTGCCGCATCATGCGTTTTTTATATAATCAATATGCTTATATGGGAATATCCCCAAACCTGTCTATATTTTAATGGGTAGGGTTACGTAAGCGTCTGTCGTTGCTGTTATGATTTACCTATCAACACATGTACCACGTCTGATAACATATACTTAAATTTATGTTCTAACGATGTGTTGCACGTTGCCGTGGACTGAAGAGCCATATCTTTACAGACGTTGAAACATAATTGTTATTAAAAAATAAATAGAATCAACAACAAAACACACTATTGAAATTGTGACACGCCATTCCAGTTGTGCAAGTGAATGCAACATTTTTTTGTAACTCAATCAGAAAGCGCATTATGTGTCAACAAAAACGTTTTCCCTGTGCCGGCCTGTGCACATATGACTAGATTGTGGCCCTGGCATGCAAATTTGAACGCCCTAATCCTGACTGTTTGTTAATAACATATTTGCTTTTAAAAGCATTTATTTGATAAAGATCAATGGATGACTGTGCTGTCATCGTAATGGCAATAATAGAAGTCGAATTTGTATGATCGTGGTCCCATTGCTTTATGCTGGTAGCTGCTCACCAGATACGGGACGTTGACCCGATGCTGTTTTCGTGCTGAGCTGACGTTGCATGCGATGGAATAACATCGCGCCAACATTGATTCAGCGTGTCGTGTATGCTGGTGGCTAGTGGACACCAGTTGCATAACTTAATCTGACTAGTGATTAAAATAACTGACGATTTGTTGATAAAGTAAGACAAATGATTTTTTTTTTCGTTTTCTTTAATTTATGAGGTCTTCAGAACAAAGAGAGATGGTGATATGCCACACGGCAAGTTATAATTCGTGAGCTTTGTTGTATAAAACGTTGTTTTATCAGATTGCTTTGAAAAGTGGGCGGTACCGAAAGTGTGATGGGTTCGTGTCGAGAAATGACGGCAAACAAAATGTGCCCGTATTTATGGAGAATTGTGGTGTTATTCACCTTCCCGGAGGTATTATTTTGTAACATCTGCAAAGAATAATTATCATTCGATGACTTTACACTTGATTTGATTTGTTAGGATTTAATATTACTCAGCTAGGCGATGTATTGTGAAGGGACTGTCGGTATTTTGGACGCTCATGACTGTCGAGCTGCTACCCATGTCTTTATATACACACAAACTCCGAGTGCTGCCGATTCACTTCGCCCGCGAGACGGTACCCAGTGTCTACAGACGTCCAAAGTCGATCCCCGCACTGTAAGAGTGAAAAATATTTAAAATGGCCGTAGACCCATAACACAGGTACATGTATTCAAATGAATCAGAAAGAGATAACTAAGACATTTATGATGACTTCAAATTGAAACAAAAACTTTGATCTCCATGGTTTATACAAAATTATTTCAGAGCTATAAGGGTTAATGAATCATACATCTGTTATACCAACGACAAACTTAGGCAGTCCGACATTAAAACCTGAAGGGATAATCATCTATTTTTATGTGTGCTTCAAATTTGAGAATTTGCAGGGGATATGGACATTCAATTTGAAAGTCAAGCATATGTTTTGTTTCAAATTTTAAATATTTGAGTAATTTTTACCCACCTGAAGAGTGTGAGACACAATTTCAGAAGTGTTTAAATTCTATAACTTAGTGCCTTAACCCTTGTCCTGCTAAGTTAATTTATTTAAATTTTCAACCACTTGAGGTTGTGTCTCGCTACCGCGATCCACAACCTCAAGTGGTTGAAAATTACTCATATTTGTTCAATACGATATCTATCCTTTGCAAATCCTGAAGTTTAAACACACATTTTGCTCCCAATATCAGTAATTTGATTGGCAAATAAACCAAATTAAAAATGACAGTAGTCGTGATCAGCAGGATAAGGGTTAACCCTTTCAGCAAGGGGATATTCTCTATTTGTCAGAATCTGATGTCTGTAGACGTCAGATTCTTATAAAGACGTTCCCTGCACTGAAAGAATTAAAATATTTCCAATAGCCGTAGACCCATAACTTTGGTATTCAAATGAAGCGAAAAGAGCTAACTAAGACATTTATAAAGATTCCAAATAGAAAAAAACCCTTTGGTCTTAAAAGTTATGCAGCGTTGTAAGGGTACATACCTTCCTGTATAAGCTGAGATTGATATCGTGAAGATTAAAAAGTGGGTCTCCCAAAATGTGGTACAGTAGATCACGAGCAAAGTTTGACACATGATATTTGGTAAAATCCCACTTTCTCAATATTCTACCAGGTATAAAGAACATGTCGTTGCCGTGACACCGTGGACAGAAGTACTTCCCCAGGTACTCGCAATAGCGATATCTCTTCATATAACCTGCAAAATTAATATTGTTGTGTTAAAATACATATTTTCACCGAGTGGAAACATCAAGACAATCAGATAAATAAAAAAAATACCTTCTAATCAAAACAATGAAAAAAAATATTGGATATTCTGTGTTGATCATGAAATCCGAACATTTCAAAATACTGAGATCCAGCCTTTGGAAATTATTGCTTTTGATACATTCTCACCAAAATAGAGATCTTAAACCAATATTGGCTGGCTCATCATCCGGGAGAGTCAGCCAATATTAGACTAGCCATCAGTTCAATATGATCACTGTTTATCTTTTATTTATCCATTGGAATCTTAGTTATCAACCCTTACAGTGCGGGGACCGTCTTTATATGTCAGAATATGTCGGCTGAGATGTCAGATTCTGATGGGCCGTCTTTATACTATAGAGTATGATGTCTAAAGACGTCAAACAAAGACAGTCCCTGAACTGTAAGAATTAAAATATCCCTATTGGCCGTAGACCTATGACATTGGTACTTAAATGAAGCGAAAAGAGCTAAGTCATCCCTGTTGGCCGTAGACCTACACCATAGGTATTTAAATGAAGCGAATAGAGCTAAGTCATTTATAATGATTTAAAATTGAAAAACCCCATTGATCTCCAGGGTTTATACAAAAATATTTCAGCGTTGTAAGGGATATATCGATGGGTTAAAACAATAGTGTGCTAAGTGCCATTTTAGGCCTTAAAAATAACAATCAGCTAAGTCAACTATACTATGTATAAAGTTTGCATTTATTCCAAATTCAGATTTAAAAACAGACCAAGTCGACTTAGCACATTGTTATTCTCGTGAAAAGGAGCACATATCAGCATAATATCTACCCAACACAGGACCAAGTCGACTTGACACATTGTTGTTCTGTTATTACATGCTCATGGGCTCTGTTTCTGGGACAAAAAAGATGCAAGTGCACTTAGCGCATTGTTATTCTAAGACTTGCGGAAACAGCACAGGAGAAATGGCTGGACTTAGTTCATTGTTGATCTAGGAACAATCTCTGTATAGTCTGTTTTCTTAGAATAACAATGAGCTAAGTCAACTTGGTATCTTGTTGATCCCAATTTTGCTTCTGTAAATGGTTTTGGAACTTAAAAAATACTCTGCTAACGTCACTTGATCTACTGTAAAATTCCAATCGCTGTGTGTTTCATCAGTGTAAGTCCAAGTCTACATGCTGATAAGTGGATTTAGCAGACTGTAGTTCTAAGCAAAACGATAAATACAATTCTGCTTTCAAGTTGACTTGACCCACTATTGTTTTAGACCATCGATATATCATGACAAAATCTTACCGGGTTCCACTTTTGCACCACAGCCAGCACAGCGGTAGTTTTGTTTGGCAAGAACAACTTTCCTTCTGCAAGATAAAAAAAAATAAAAATAAAAGACACAAGTAGACATTGAGATATCATCCACCACTCCCCGGCCCGGGTTACTGTGGTACGGTCGGACATTTTTCAGACTTAATTATTTAATTATGACGTACTGTGACCCGGGTTACTGAGGCAAAAAAGTTATAAAACACCAAAATCAACCACAAAAAATGGTAATTCCACACAATGCATTGGACTTCCGTTCTATTCCGCATACCTGCTTCTACAACTTGCAAAAATACAACTTTCCTGTCTGTAAACCACGCTAAACTGTTGTTAAAAGCTGTGATTTTTCACAAGAGGCCAGGTAATGCTCCTATTTTTAGTCATTTAAGGCTGGAATTGCTGACGCAATTTCCAGCTTCAAATGACGAAAAAAAGGTCTATTTGTAAAAAATAGACATCTTCTATAATGAATTATTGGATTAACTAAGCATCTACCAAAAACTATTTTATCAAATTTAGTGATATTTTTATTAATCTAAAATATGTTTGAAACCGTATATACATGTATACAATTCCAACAGCAAGTAAGTATGCTTAACCATTTAAATTCAAAGCATGGATTTCTGTGTCGCCACGTAGAAGTGAGTGGCCAGTCAGTCTAAAACCTTGTTGAATATTATGAAGATTAATTTACTTGAATAATATGTAGGTTTTTTCTGCTTGCACTCACTTTGGCGGGGGATGAATATTAAATATGATTTGTGCTCGTGGTGGTGCCCACTCCAGGTTTCCTCTTAATCGAGTCTAAAAAACACATAAAAAGAACATATAACATCATTGTCATAGCCTTTAGCTGTCCACATATTTCTTTAACCTTTTGAGAGCTAAGTACGTCTATATACGGCTTTAGCCTTTCTATTTTTACTTCAACCAAAAAAATTTCAAAGAGAAATGAGCAATAAATTATCTAGATTAGCATATGTTTCGATTCAAATTGTGTGTATTTAACCAATTTTGAACCACTGTGGATCACATTGTGAGTCGTGGTAGTGAGATACAATTTTAGTGGGTAAAGATTTGAATTCTATAATTTAATGCTCAAAGGGTTAAATATTCAATTTCTTACACATATTACAATGTGAAATAAATTATCTGATTTCATGGACTAACGAAAGGGACAACGCAGCAAACACAACATATTTGTAGAATATTTATAGAATGTTCGACGAACGTCGAAGATGTTGGGCCGACATTGTATAAATGTTATACAAAGTTTTGAGTTTACTGGAAATACATGTATGTTGTGTTCAATTGTGTGCAATTCCAGCTTCAAACGAAAAACAGAGAAGAAACGTTGTGCCGTGATATCTTTACTAATATTTACCCTAATTCCACAGAGAAGATCAGCATTCTCGCCCTCATCTGGTGAGACAGGAAAAGAGTCTGGCAGTGGTAATAGCTGTCAACAAATAATGGGTCGTCTCAATCTCAAGATTTTAATGGCATTTTATTTGGTCTGAAATTGGCAGGAAAAGGGTTAAAATGAAAGGACTGTAATACTAACTGCCTGCGGAGCGTCTTGTTCTGACACCAGCCAGTCTAGATCTGAGGCTTTCGGCAGATGTTTCTCAGAAAATTTCTTAATAAGAGAAATAGCCACGCTTTCCGCAGATGAGAAGGGTTGGTTCAGCAGGGCAGGGTTCACCATCACCTCTGTCAATGACCTGAGTACAAAAATATAGTCTTAGCACTGTGAACATTCTATAAAATACATTTACATTTTTAATATGCGTGAGTGAGTGAATATTGCAGCATAGGAATACAGTATGCAACGTATATCAATAACAAATCGGAAATATTATTATGTTACATAATCAATCTTACCCTTGTCTCTCCAGAACTTTGTGCATCTTGGTGTTGTTTTTCCTGATTTCTTCTTCTGAAATGGCACACAATGTGCAAAACAATATATTAGAATGTCGTCAAAGAATAATAAACAAGAATGGACAGCGCTAAAACAATATGTTTCAACCACATAGTAGGTGAAGACTTAGGTTTAAATTTATTTATGACATTGTTCATTACTACTGTAGTGAATTGAATCCTGATTTTACAGTAACAATTCCAGAATCAAATTAATAAAACATATTAACCCTTCACCCACTTGAAGTTGTGTCTCGCTACCACGACCCACAACTTCACATGGGTGAAAAATAGCCCACACAATTTTTTTTAATTTGAGACCAAATATTTTGAAATCCTGTTGTTTAAACACACATTTATATCAAATAGACAGTGAAGCACACAAACACCTTTTTCGTGCCATCCTCAGTGTATTCTTTGTAGGATTCACATTGGACACATTAAATCACCGGTTTTGGCCACAGCTGTCAGTTATTGTTGTTATCAGGCTTTCATCAGATTTTAAACAGAGGACAGCCCAGAAAGAGTTTTTGAGCAATTTTCCTTCTCAATCACAATATCAGTCTTTTGATGGACTAATAAAACAGGGTTAATTGAATGACAATTCATCAGAACAAGGTTTAACTTTAATATTCACTGCAAGTAATTGAATCATATATTCCCAGCAGACACAAGACGTTGAATCAATGCTGGTTTAATGTTGGTCCAACGTTGTATCAATGCTAACGTCGTAGACGGTGGACCAACGTTAAACCAGCATTGGTTCAACGTCTTGTGTCTGCTGGGTTAGTCCCACTTTTCCACATTACAAAAATTAAATTACTCTGAAAGTGGCTTGGATTTCAATCTGTTTGTTCAACTTAGCCATTTGCGTCAATTAATTTGAATCTATCTAACCTGAATACAGTGATGCCAGTGACAGTGATAAACCACTCTCCTGTAGGGATGTTAAGTTGCTGTCGGTGGACTCTCTGTCATCTGGAACAAAAATTATACCAATATTTATAAAAGTATTTACAACTTTTGGTTTGTAGGCCTACTTCCAAACCAAATTCATTAAAATTTATACCGAGGACAATGCTCAGTACAAAATTATTAAATCTGTGGTGTCTATTTTGTCATAAATTATACTAATTTTTTGTCATTTGAGGCTAGAATTTGTCTTATCAATTCTACCTCCACATGACTGAAAAACAGATACAAACAATTCACGTGCAAGTTGACAAAATCATTTTTTAAGTCGAGGGATTGGCCTATGTAACCATTTTACTCCAAAATGAGGCGTTGAGCCAATGTTGCTTCAATAACGGGCCAGCATCAAGACAGTGGACCACATTGAAATGACATTGGATCAATAGCCTCATTCGAATGGTCGTTTCTCATCGGTTGGGCAGTGACCTAGTTTAAAAAAACGTTGGCAACGAGAAGGGCCCAGTCTAATGAGTTTGACAATTGTCTGGCCACCTAGGTCTATGTCCTGAAAAATCAGCAATCCAACTAATCACGTTGGTATGGCCAATGTTGAGGCAGGGTCACAGACTGTGGTACAAAATCATGTTTGCTGTTTTAGGCCTATACACCCTATAATGATTGGCCCAATGTTGGGCCAATGTGTGTGATGCTGGCCGATATCAAGCCGGTAGGCCTATTGACTCAATGCAGTTTGAAGGGTAGTACCCAGGGCCATAGTGAGCATTAGCTAGGTAACTACTTAGCCAAATAAGAAACCCTTAAGCAAATCTGAGGTCTACAGACAGGTATATCAGATTCTGGAGTCTAACGCCATTCTCCGTGCTGAAAGGGCTAACAACCAGCTGTATATTCTCATTTCATTGGATATGAGAGGGTGTTTCTGCCAAGTGTCAAAGTGGCAGATTCATATCCAAGGGGACAATACATGTACAACTGTTACTCACCGATATCTAATATTTCAGAATCATCAATATCTCCGCTTTCTGTGCTGCTCTCTGTAACAAATGAAGCCAACAGTAAAGTTATCCAATCAATATGTATAATATTGGCCGGATTTCTTGTTTTTGACACTCGTATTTTGGATACAAATAATTTCAGTCAAATTATCCCCTGAAAATCTCATGATGTCAATGAATGCAAAAGGAGAAGAGTAATGTGGCACCTGAAAGATATTTAACACTTAAAGCGACAAATTAATTTGTAACAAGACTATATAAGTCCAGGAGCTCCCGCGACGAATTAGAATTTGATTTAAGCAATTTTGTGTAGGGTTTTTAATGTAGTCCTAGGCTAGGTCAAAAATCAAGACGCAAGACAACTAGGTCTAAGAAGCTCAGTCTAAGAGTAAGATAAGAACTAGACAGTCTGTCGGAGATTGCAAACCTCCATTGAAATTAATGATCCTAATCAGTATCCCAGTAATGGTCTACCTATCTGGCACGCTTTACCCGATATCAGGCCAATCGAGGTAACTAATAGCTGATTTACAGTCATTTCTAATTCGATATAAACTAGCATCCTCCCCCGAAACCTCAAATTTTGTTTTATAGTAATGGACTAACACAGTTTGCAAAATATTGGGCATGTGAAAGTAAATAATGGCCGATAGGGGGCTATTTTGAATTTGATCGAGTCAGAATTTTTCAAGATGCATCCTCAGCTGAAATCTCACATTTCATTCTATAGTAATCGTCTAGCTATCTAGCATGGTTTACCAAATATCGGCCATGTGAAAGTGAATAATGGCCTAAAGGCGGCCATTTTGAATTTGATCAAGTCGAAATTTTCCAAGATGCATCCTCAGCTGAAATCTCACATTTCATTCTATAGTAATGGTCTAGCCATATAGCACGGTTTACCAAATATCGCCCATGTGAAAGTGAATAATGGCCGATAGGAGGCCATTTTGAATTTGATCAAGTCAAAATTTTTCAAGATGCATCCTCTCCTGAAATCTCACAATTTGTTTTATAGTAATGGTCTAGCCATCTAGTACGGTTACCAAATAACAGCTATGTGAAAGTGAATAATGGCCGATAGGCGGCCATTTTGAATTTGATTGAGTCAATTCTTTTCAAGATGCATCCTCTCTTGTAATCTCACATTTTGTTTTATAGTAATGGTCCAGCTATCTAACACGGTTTACTTGATATCAGGCCTATCGAGGTAAATAATGCTGATTGTCGGCCATTTTGAATTTGTAAGTTAAAAATTTTCAGGGTGCATCCTCCCCGGAAAACTCACACTTTGTTTTATAGTAATCAGGTAATGGTCTAGCCATCTAGCATGGTTTACCAAATATCAGCCATGTGAAAATGAATAATGGCCGAAAAGGCGTCCATTTTGAATTTGATCAAGTCAAATTTTTTCAAGATGCATCCTTATCTGAAATCTCACATTTCGTTTTATAGTAATGGTCTAGCCATCTAGCACGGTTGACCAAATATCGGCCATGTGAAAGTGAATAATGGCTGATAAGCGGACATTTTGAATTTTATCGAGTCGAATTTTTTCAAGATGCATCCTCTCCTGAAATCACACATTTTGTTTTATAGTAATGGTCTAGCCATCTAGCACGATTTACCAAATAACGGCCATGTGAAAGTGAATAATGGCCGATTGGCGGCCATTTTGAACTTGGACAAGTTGAATTTTTTCAAAATGCATCCTCTCCTGAAACCTTACAATTTGTTTTATAGTAATGGTGTAGATATCTTGAGCGGTTTTTATGATATTCCACAATATCAGGCCTGTCGAGGTGAATATTGGCCGATAGGCGGCCATTTTGAATTTTATCAACTTGAAATTTTTGAAGATGCATCCTCTCCTGAAACCTTACAATTTATTTGATATTAGTGGTGTAGCTATCTTGAGCGGTTTTCATGATATTCCGCAATATCAGGCCTGTCGAGGTGAATAATGGCCGATAGGCGGCCATTTTTAATTTTATTGATATGAAATTTTTCAAGATGCATCCTCTCCTGAAACCTCACAATTTGTTTTATAGTAATGGTGTAGCTATCTTGAGCGGTTTTCATGATATTCCGCAAAATCTTTCAGTCGGATTTACCGATGTTATAAATTAGGTCAAAGTGCTGGGTCAACTTCAAGGTCAAGGTCCAAAAACCTAAAAAGGCACAACTAGGGACCTTATAGAACATGTATGTGCAATATGACTGTCATCGGTCCAGTACTTTTCGAGATCTGCTCCGGAAACGAAGTGCGCGTCAAAACGTCTAAATAGGTCATAGTTCTGAACCAGAAGTAGGTCAAAGTTCAAATACCCCAAAAGGCACAACTAGACCCCCTAGGGGTGTTGTGTGTAAAATTTGAAGACAATCGGACAAGCACTTTCAGAGATATGCTCCGGAAACGAATTGTTTACGGACGGCCCAACGCCGTAATATCATCATTTTCTCCTCTGCGACCTTGCGTATTGAATTCAGATTAAAAATATTTTAACCTGTCCATTATCCACCTGGAAGTAACCCACATACCAAAAATTGTTATTCTAGCTTATTTTCTTACAAAGTTATAGGCAAAAGTAGAGGCAAAAAAAAAACGGAGGTAGAATCCATAGCTCCCTCCGTCTCACCTACGGTGACGGCGGGAGCTAAAAAACATCGCAAACAAATGGGTTTTTTTCAATTTGAAATCATCATAAATGTCTCAGTTAGCTCTTTCCGATTCATTTGAATACCTTTGTTATGGGTCTACGGCCAATAGAAATATTTTTACTCTTACAGTGCGGGGATAGATTTTAGTTGTCAGAATCTGACGTCTACAGACATCAGATTCTGTCCACTAAAGTCAATCCCCGCACTGTAAGGATTAAGAAGGCTGACGAATATTTGCTTTCACAATTACCCTTTAAAGTGCTGAAGTATTTTTGTAAAAATCAAATTTTCAATTTAAAATCATTATAAATGTCATAATTAGCTCTTTCTGCTTCATTTGATTACCTATATTATGGGTCTACCACCATTATAAATATTTTAATTCTTTCAGCGCAGGACTTGTACACCCGTCTTTTGAAGGGGGATTAAGTTAAAATGATAAGCGTCTTATGTATTTCTGATATTACACTATAAAAGAGAGAATCCACTGACAGTTATGCAAAAATTAGAAAAAAGACGGGCAGTTGTCCAATCCTAGCCAAGACATGTGGTGACCCGTGATTTGGTACTAAAAAAAAGTAATCATGGACTAAATTACAGTTTCTCAGAAGAGTGTATTGCCTGTATCGATCCTCTGCACCAGTAGCACGCTCAATCATTTAACTGCGATTATGGTTATACCGAAATTACATCCAAATTTATTCATCACTATCTACAAGTGATTTACCCTTTCAAAAACATAAATTCAGTTTGAACACCAGCAATCTCAGTCTTAATTAAATAGTTGCACAAATTAATTTTATCATAAATGTTTTATTTTGCAGTAAGTAGCATTACAGCGTCCGTTACAAATTAACCTCAAATTTCAAAGCATACAGTTATACTGCTCTGCAAAGCTAGTAAAGTAACCAGATACCACAATAATATGCAAATAATTGACACAATCTGATGTCATGGTGAGCCAAAATGACCAGAAATGACCAGCATTCATCAAATACATAATTATCCAATGGTATGTCTACACCAACCTAAAATGTCCAGTAATACTTAATTTTAGGCCTGCTTTTCTAAGGTGTAAATATATTATGAGTTAAAGACTGCTGTTTCTATTTGTGAAATGGCTACCATTAGTGGTTAAAGGGTCGTATCTGGCACTTTATCAAATGTAGATACCATCTTTTAAACATGATGGAAAGATATATCATTTCATTTCATTTGATTGTAGTGATCAGACAGACAGTACTGCTTAGCAAAAGTCAAAGAGCGGTATCAGCTTACAGGAGAAGTAAGCAGATAGTGCCTTTTGGCTTTGCATGGCAGAGTACATGGTGCTACCTGACATGGAATGTGATGTACTGGGTGAGGTGCTGCAGGGAGAGCCACTGGTGGTGGTGGTGGTAGTGGAAGCTGAAAAGTAAAGTCACAACAGATGCACAGACTACACAAAACAACTGAGCTCTGCAAAGCCAAAAGGCAGTAGCTCTCAGCAAACATGAGGCATTCACTCAATGCTGTTTCAATGTTGGGCCAGTGTCAACGACAGTGGACCAACATTGAAACATCATTGAGTGAATACCACGTGTTCGCTGGGCTGCTTTTTTGCAGGCTTTTAGCTTCGCATGACAGATTCCATAACTAAAACATTTAAATTCTCCCCACCCTAACTTGATAATTGATCAAAGGTAAATTAATCTTTGATTTTGAAAAAACAACTTTGAAAACATTTTCAAGTTCAGTGGTGGGAGATTTAAAGTTCAAATTACATCTAGGTAATATAAATTTATTAGCTTCAACTTTATGTATTGCAAAACATCGGCTATTTGTCTGCATGGTTGTAAAATGATATAATTTTAGTTCTTGTGAACTATGTTATATCTGACTAGAAGGATTTTTTAATTGTTTTGTGGACACTTCATAGCAACTTGTGCCCATTTATTTATATAATATCTGCAACTTAAAATAGTAGCACTCTTTTAGTATATGTATTAGTATTTGCGTTTCCGGCTAACATGGAACACTTGCTCAACAATCTGCAACTAAACACAGAAAATTTGATGGGCCAGTGTGTGATGTTATATCAAGAGTGATGTAGCTGAAGAAGCTAATAAATTGATTAATAGACAAAGGAAAAAAAGAAAGAAAGAAAATGCAATGTAAAAAATATATATAATTGTAATGGTGATAATAACCACTAGACTTCAGTGTCATGCTTACATTAGCTGATTGGCCTGTTTCAATATGGCATGTAGTTTATCCCTTTCACCACTGAAGCCCGTTTTTATGTGCTGAATGCCATAGCATTCAGCACATAAAAACGGGCTTCAGATTGTTATTCTGGACAAATGTAATAATTATTATGAATTGGTGAAAACTGTAGAGAAAGTGCACAAAAGCAGTCACTGCTCTCATTGTGTTTAATGTAGTTTCTGAGCAGCCTACACTAGAAAACAAGTGGGTCATGCAGGTGTGCAGGTGTTTAATTTTTTTGTCTACAATTACTTGATCAGACTGTGTGACAACATGGTGCAGTGTATCATGTAACAATTAAAAGAAAATCTATTTAGAAAAAAATCAACTGAAAGTTTCATAAGTTTAAGTACTGCACCCCAAAGCTTCACACAAAGTAACCCTTGCCCGGCTAGGCCTGTATATCATCATCCTGGTGCTAAAGGGTGCATATGCCACTTTATAAAGTGGAAGATACAACCCTTTAATACTAAGGTAATGATATATAAGTTTTAAAGAAAACAAATAAAATGTCACTAAAATTGATAAAATAGCTTGTGGTAAATGATTAGTATTCAAATAATTCAATTCAGAACATGATCAAATAGATGAAAAACAACAACAGGAAAAGGGTTACAGTTAGAATGACAGTTAGAATGTTTTTTCTCCAAATCAACAAATTTGAGTAATTTTTACGCACTTGGAAGTTGTGAGTACATGTACAATTTTCCATTTGTTTAATTTGGAGTTTAAATTTGGAGTTGTAAAGAGTTGATAATATCTCGTGTTTCTCATGTCCTACTGGTTAGAAATTTTGGTATGGAAATTTAGATATCTTTATCACAAACTTATTCATAGTATGCTAAATAAGATTGCTCTGCAAAGGCAATACCTGCTTACGTGTACAGTAAGCAGTCACTGGCTTTTAGCTTTGCAGAGCAGAATACACCTTAACTACAATAACACAGAAAACATACATGGTTCACTTCATCTAAATCATATTTCATTTAATAGAATTTAATAAAATGAAGTATAGCTATAACAACAAGGCAATAATATTAACAGGAGCTCACCATCAGTTTTGTTATCGCTAAAAGCAGGAAACCCATGTGCTTTCTGGAAAAAAAGGAAAAGAGTTTTAACTGGAAGAGTTTTAACTGGAAGGATGTAGTGTAAACGTTTGATATTTTAAAATAATGTGTAGTTGTTCATCCCTAAATTTTTAGTATGATGTGATATGGACCTGTTTTGATTTCTAATTTGTCCCTGTTTAAATCTGGATCAGCTCATTTGTTGTGAAAAGATAGTTGGAATAAGTTTAAAACAGTCACTTAAACTGAAATATTCTCATATTTGTCTGGGAATTGCTACCGTGATTCCGATGAATAAAACCCAAACGATTTTATAAAATATCTAAACATTAAAAACCTTCACTTCTTAATCTAAGAATAGTAAAAGCCTAACCAACCAAACACAAAGACATTGAACCAATGCTGGTTTAAAATGGGGCTCCTGGACCAACATTGAGTAAAGGTCTCGAGTTTGCTGTCACCTCTTTTAATCTTTCCCGTCTCCGTATCCTGATTCTCTGTTTCAGCTGCTGTATCTCCTCATCTGAGTCTCCCTCCGTGTGCTCTGTGATATCCTCCTGCTGAGGTCGTAACACTTGATTCCACTTCATCTGTTCTATGGCTGCGATCAGCGCCTCTGATATACTGAAGTGTGCATTCTCCTGAAAAAACCCTCATAATGAAATAGCCCTTCATTGTGTTTTGCTAGCGCGACCCACAAATTCAAAATTAAAGAGATTTGTCAAAAGGTCACTGGTGCTAGATAAAGTGCTAATGAAAAGTGTTCAAATAATAACAGTGTGATTCCCAGCAAGCACAATACGTTGATCCAAGGCCCAATATTAAACCAACATTGGTTCCACATTGTTTTTGATGGGTTAGCGCTTTTGCTGGGTTAGCGTGTAGCAAATGACCCTCTAATCAGTGATTCTTATCATATTGGTTCTTCTAACATCTGAACAAATACATGTGGTACATACATGTATATTAACCTACAATAATAGACTTCAAAAATAGAAGAGAAATAATAAACTAGAAGGGGAATTCTTGATATGTGTCAATTGTATGCCTCCACCATCAGAGTGTGATTACTGACCTTGTCGAGCTCAGCACATGTGTGAAAGTCTTGAGATGAGAGGAAGCTCAGCAAACTCTGTCCTTTTTCTGGCTGAGGAAAGAACACAGGGCATCCAGAACCCGCTGGTAAGGTTCCTGCTGCTGATAACAAACATTGATAACTGATTAAATCACGCCATCTTATCCGGGACTACAGTTTCAGCCAGGTACAAGGTCATAGCCTGATAGGGTAGTACTGTACATAAATCATTTTCAGTCATTCTGAATAAAAATAATCTCCAGTTTGCTAGTTAATTTTCTAAAAAAAAAAGTTTCAACGAAAATTGGAAACCATTGTATGATAACAGACTAGCTTATCTCAAATAAAAAAAAACACTTTGATCTATGTGGTTTATTTTGAAAAATTCACCACACAATTTGTGTTTGTGTGGTGTTGTACTTGTTACTTTGGTGATGTTACTTACACTGTCGGGAATGGCTTGTTCTCACAGAGGTAGTGTTATGTATGGAGGAGCTGGTCGGTTCTCTTGGTGAGGTGGGCTGACTGAGTGGTACACGTGGTGCGCCCGACGGCAGAGGGGCATCATAAGTGTGAGAGGTGAGACCCATGTCAGATACAGACCGGTAATGTGACTGCCACCGAGGCTTAGAGGGCTCAACTGGCTCTGTCCGTCTGCTCTCCTCCGCATGAGAAATGTCCATCACCCCGTTAGACGGCACAGATTCCATGGCAGCTCCACCATCACTCTTGATTTTCTTAGAGCTCCCGGCTCTGCTGTCACCACCGGAGGACGCATCATCGTTCTCCGCTGTGCAGTCTAACATACCAGCCTCTTCAGCCTGCTCAGTGTTAAGGATTAGGTCCAGCAACTCCTCGGATTTGCGCACCTTCTCAGACATCTCACCCATATTGAGCCTGGATGTGAGAGCAGGCCCCTTTCTCTCGGGCTCTAGCATCTGACAGATTCCCAGATGTGAGGCAGACTTCCTGGGTTTAACCAGGTCTGTATCTGCCGTGATAATCTCAGTGTTCATCAGAGGATCGTGCTGAACGTAGATGTCATAGAAGTTGTAATCACCGTCATCCATCATGTCTCCTGTCTTATTTAACACCTGAGAAAGTAACACCAATAATTAACCCTTATTCTGCTGATCAAGACTATTGTCTTTTTTAATCTGTTTTATTAGTCGACAAAATCACTGTTATTATTATATTGGGAATGAAATGTGTGTCTAAACATCATGATTTGCAAATATTTGTACTCAAATTAAACAAATATGAGAAATTTCCAGGCACTTGAAGTTGTGGGTTGCGATAGCAAGGCATAACTTCAAGTGGGTGAAAAATTAAATACATAAACTTAGCAAAGATTAAGTACCAAATCGAGTCTCACTGACGCGATCTATAACGCTAAGTGGGAGTTCAATTTTCACAATTCAAAGTATTTTTTTTAGGTGACTAAGACATGCAATTTAAAATAAAATAAAGTGGCGAGTAACACAGAGCTTGACCAAATTCAATGCATGGGGAATATTCAAGTGTTGATTTACAACAGCATCACTGAGCTTTCACACATACTGAATACTAGATTTGCCTGAGGGGCAAAGCTTGCGTCTCCACCCGCCCCACATAGTACATTAATTATAGAGAAATACAGTACTGTCACCAAATTTTTAAAAATGTGAAAATGTGATTTCAGAATCACACCAAAATCTAATCAGCATATGACCAGGGTAAGTTGCTTCCTTGAAACAAATCGGTGAAGCAGTTCAAGCTCTTCAGAGTAACATGTGATTCGTCGGCCATCTTGAATTTTGTTGAAAAAAAGAAAAAAGAAAAACAATTCTCCTGACTTTTTTCTCAGGGCCACTGAGCATACACAAAAGATCAAATTTGAGCTGTATAACCATATTACCAAATTTTGATAATAGTCAAAATGAGCAAAACTGAAATATCAGCTAAAATCATGAAAAGTTGAAAAAATATAAGTTTTTATTATCATAACACACAAAAAATTAATCAGCACACATCCAGGGTAGGGTTATTCCTTTGAACCAAATATGAAGCAAATCCATGAAGCAGTTCAAGCTCTAGAGAATGATATGGGATTTAGGCAGCCATCTTGGATTTTGTTGGAGAAGCTGAAAAACGCAAAAAAAAAATTACCGGGCAAATTCTCTAGGGAAAATATGCATACTGCAAATATATTTAGAATTAATTCGATCAGGGGTGTATAGCTATATTACCAAATTTTGATGATAGCCAAAATGAACAAAACTGAAATATCCGCTAGAATTCTGAAACGTAAAAAAAGTTTTTATTATCGGAATCACACCAAAAACAAATCAGTACATGTGCAGGGTAAGGTCTTTCCGTTAAACAAAACATAAAACAAATTCAGGTAGTGGTTCAATCTCTAGAGAGCAACATAGCATTTTAGCGGCTATCTTGGATTTGCTGAACAAGCTGAAAAACGCAAAAAAGTTTATCGGGCAAATTCCTTAGGGCCAGTATGCATACTGCAAATATTTAGAAATACTCTAAGCAGGGGTGTATAGCTAATTAACAAATTTTGATGATAACCAAAATGAACAAAACTGAAAAATCCGCTAAAATTCTGAAACGTAAAAAAATCAGTTTTTATTATCAGAATCACACAAAAAACTAATCAGCACATGTGCAGAGTAGGGTCTTTCCTTTAAACCAAACTTGAAACAAATCCATAAAGCGGTTCACACTCTAGAGAACGACATAGGATTTTGGCGGCCATCTTGGATTCTGTTGAAGAAGCTGAAAATTGCCGAAAAAAAATTACAGGGCAAATTTCCTAGGGCAAATATGCATACTGCAAATATTTAGAAATAATCCGAGTAGGGTTGTATGGCTATATTACTAAATTTTGATGATGGCCAAAATGAGCAAAACAGAAAATCCGCTAAAATACTAAAACGTAAAAAATCAAAGTTTTTATTATCAGAATCACACCAA
Source organism: Flabesymbios commensalis (assembly GCA_964017125.1). Classification (NCBI taxonomy): domain Eukaryota; kingdom Metazoa; phylum Annelida; class Polychaeta; order Terebellida; family Flabelligeridae; genus Flabesymbios; species Flabesymbios commensalis. Next base: position 30,843,945 of record OZ024916.1, on the reverse strand, counting down.
AAGCTTTTCAGCTCACGGCCAGAGTAAGGTCTTTCATTTAAACCAAACATGAAACAAATCGATGAAGCGGTTCGAGCTCTAGCGTGCGTCATAGGATTTTAGCGGCCATCTTGGATTTTGTTAAAGAAACTGAAAAAACGCAAAAAAAAAATTACCAGACAAATTCCCCAGGGCCAGTATGCATACTGTATATATTTGGGGATAAACCGAGTAGGGGTTTTCGAGTGAGAGCAGAAACAAGTGGCGGCGGCGGCGGGTGGACTCGGCAAGAACAATAAGTCTCCACCACCACATAGTGGGTGGAGACTTAAAAATACACTTGGTTAGATCTTGAAGAAATGTATTGATTATTTTGTTAAATAATAAATAAGACCATTGATAGCGCTGTTGTCGATCATAATATACCCAGCCCATAAGCCAGTCACATTTGAAAGTCAAAAATTGACTACACTTTCACCAAGCACCAACTTCATTTTTGAATCCCCCGCCCTCCTCAAGATGATTGATTTTGTACAAAATTATGCAACAATCGATCACCTATTTTCCAATACATGTATATGGCCTGGAAAAGAGCAAAAAGCCAAAAACACTAAACTGAGTCTGAGTACAGAGCTGAAAGTAGATCGAAGTGGAATAACCTGAAAAGGAAACTGTGATGATGCGGAAGCTGGGGTATCTTCTAGATGCTACATACGACCGGTGGTGCAGACACGATAGGTATGGTCACACAATAGATTATGGCCGCCCATAAGGATACCGGTAAACACAAAACATTTGTGTAACTTTTATACAATGCCGGCCCACTGTCTTCAACGTTGGTCCAACATTGCATAGATGTTATATAATTTTTTTGTGCTGACTGGAGGGAGGCTACTTACTTCCAGAAGAGCTTCCTTGGCTGAAGATTCGGTGGGTTCTGTCCTGGATTCTACAAAATAAATACACTTGGTCAAAAGCTTGCAACAAATCTAACTGTATAATAATGTTGAATAACTATTGTTAGCTTGGTAATAATGGCAACAGCTGGTCATGTAAGTGCTAATATATATCATTATTTATTTCAGTGACATACATAGTACAATGTCCAGCCAAAAATGGCTTACAAGTCACTCTAAATACAAAAATAAATCTGCGGGTGTTGGTGACAGTGTGGCCACAGCCCCGACCAAACACCCCTGCCTGACGGGAAAAGCGGCTCAGTTTTACATAATCATCCACACTGAGGTGGGACCATCTGAAGACCACCAGCTCAGTGTAGATGACCTAATAAATCTGTTTACATATTTCAACGATTATTTGTCAATCTTAATAATTACAATAATTACAATAATTATAAACACTATTGTCATAAACAGATAAATGCATGATATCTATCTCAAAACAACACGAGTAATTCATAATCGGAATAATTTCGATTTTCTCTCTTTCCATGCAGCCTCCACAAATTTTGACAGAGGTTTCCAAAAATAAAATTAATTTACTGTAGTCGACATCTGTGCTCTAAGGGTTAATGCGTGGGGATGCCATAAGCCTTTTATCTTCACGGGCAGTATCTCAACAAACACGAGATAATGATCCAGTGATGAGGAAATGTTGCAACAGCGTCGTAAACAATGACACAATGCTGGGCCAATGTTGGACCAGCATCGTAGACATTGACCCAATGCTGGGGCAATGTTGGACCAGCGTCGTAGACCACCTTTACACCACCTTTTATCTTTGCTGGGCAGTATCGCAACAAACACCAGACAGACTTTGACCCAATGCTGGGGTAATGTTCGCTCAGCGTCTACACAAGACATTGACCCAATGCTGGGGCAACGTTGGACCAGCGTATACAACGCTGGTCCAACGTTGCCCCAGCATTGGATCAATGTCTCGTGCTTGCTAGGCTACGAGCACATTAATGTATATAAATACTACTGTACTTATATTTGCTTCAACGACGCTGGTCCAACGTTGCCCCAGCATTGGATCAATGTCTCCTGCTTGCTAGGCCACGACCACATAATGTATATAAATACTACTATACTAATATTTACTACACCAATAGATAAAAGTGACTGGTAATCCATGCATAGAGGCTGAAAATATTATCTTCACCAACGCTTGGAATTGCATACTTGTACATGTTGTATCTGTCACTATAATCAAATAAACATAATAAACCCTTATCCTGCTATGCTAATTTGTTTGAATGTTCACCCACTTGAAAATGTGTCTCGCTACCGCGACCCACAACTTCAAGTGGGTGGAAATTCCTCATATTTGTTTAATTTGAGATCTATCCTTTGCAAATCCTGATGTTTAAACAAACATTTGTTGCCAATACCAGCGAATTGATCGACAAATAAAACAGATTAAAAATGACAATAGTCGGGATCAGCAGAAAAAGGGTTAACCCTTAGAGCACAGAGCTGAAAAATTTAAATTTTCAGTCACTTGTGTTTGTGTCGCGCTACCGCGATCCACAACTTCAAGTGACTGAAAATTTGTGTGATTTGTGAAATTTTAGTCCCAACGTATAAAAATGTTTCAAGAGTGAAGGCATATTTTATTTTTAACAACTGGTGATACATGTGCTAATAAAAACACAAAGTGTCTACTGTAGTCGACATCAGTGCTCTAAGGGGTAAGAAACAATATTACTGACCAGTGCTCTCAGGACTTGCCGTGACGTCCGTCACCATCACCTGCCCGGCGTCCTCCGGCATACGGCTGGACACCGGGGAGGGGGCCAGGGGGTCCGTGCTTGCCCGCCGGATCATCGCCGGGTCTGACAGGTGATTCACGGGCAGAGAAGCGCTCCGGGAGTGACTCGCCTTCTTCCTCGCTCTCTTCCGCGTCAGCTGACAAAAAAAATAATAAGCGTGAAAGACTTCAGTCTGTAGATTATCATGATTATACAAGCTTCGTTTTCGGACGTGTTTTCTATCCGTGAATGGCAAAAAAAAAAAAATATTAATCGTAAAAGACTTCAGTCTGTAGATTATCATGATTATGCAGGCATCGTTTTCTGACGTGTTTTCTATCCGTAAATAGCAAAAAAAAAAACATAAAATACTTCAGTCTGTAGATTATCATGATTATGCAGGCTTCGTTTTTTGACGTGTTTTTATCCGTAAACAAAATACACTGAGCAAATGTTTGATGTTGGTCAACCATTGAACCGACAATGGCATGTTGGATCGTCCTGTTTCAATCTTAGTTTAAAACATATTTTATTGACCAATTGAAGCAATACAGGATTGTAATACATAGGCTTCGCTCGGAAATATCTTCCTTGCACGAGTTCTGTATTTAACCCCATAACTTCCAAATTAGTCAGTTTGAATTTTCGCTCACTTGAAGTCGTGTCTCGCTGACGCGATCAACAACTTCAAGTGAGTGAAAATTATTAAGATTTGACAAAATGGTGGTCAATTCTTTTCGAACCTGGCTGATTCACATTTTATCTTTACAATGTTTAAAATGTGGTATTTATTGTGCAAATAAAACATGAAAAACTGAATATATTCTACACCGGCGGTTAAAGGGTTAACCCTTCCCCAGAAAACACGAGACATTGAGCCATTGTTGGGTTAATGTTGGACCAGGGCCGCAGACGGTGGTCCAGCAATAACCTAACTAAGATAGTCAAGTGTCCACCGGGTTACAAAGTGAGAGTTACATGTGATGACCAACGGACGATATAATAATATTTATAATAATATTACAAACAAATAAACATGATTAATATAGCAGCGACATTTCAATAAATTCCAAACCAAAATAAGAAAAATCATTGCCATTTTGATAGTTTATTTTTATTTTGTATCCGCTTGAAATTTGCTAAGCACATTCAAGTGGGTGAAATTACCCCCCCCCCCCCCCCCACCAAGACCTACCACGCCAAGCAGCATCATGACACCACTCCACATATCTCTGATGACCTCCATATCCATGATATCTGGTCGATACGGTGACGTGGACGATCTACGCTGGGGAAACAAACAGGCTGAGCGCACAACTAGCAATATTTAAAATCCACACCGTAACGAATTATTCTGCATCCCTAACTGACGCTGTTCATACGTCAATCCCAATACGCAACGAGGCTTGAATGCATCCTTGCTACACACACATTTTCCTGCTCTCAATTTGAACGGGAAAACCATCACAGATAATCCATATCTCTGATAACACTGACTGAGCGTACGGCTCAGGAGTAAACAATGCTCGTGAATAGTGGCGGATGCTAAGCTTATAGTATATATCATAACCAGCATATCTCAGAACACGCGAGACATTGGCCCACTGTTGGTTTAATGCTGGGTCAGCGTCGCAGACGCTGGCCCAGCAATAAACCGGCAGTGGGTCAAAGTCTCGCGCTTACTGGTTTGTATACATACAGTGAATATTAACCCCTTTCATTCTAGTGACGCATATTATTTGAAATACCTAAAACAAATACGTTACAACTCATCCATATAAGGATAATGTGAGCTTATGTTCTGATATGTTGCACATGGGTTATTTGTATTCACTATGAGGCGGGAATTGCAGTAAAAATACACATATGTTATATTTTTAAATACATGCATAATATGTTGACATTTTTGCGTACGCGATGCGGGCCGCGCGGTTAATAACAATAATATGTGACGTCTATTTGAAACAGTAGCGATAAGAACCCTTCAAGTGCGCAGGGTGTGTGATGGGCTTGATAAAATAACAATGGAGAAAAGATTATGGCCCAGTCACACTGAACCAGCTCGATGAGCGTTCCTGCCCGTTCTGAAAATTTCAGATTTCTCCAGATGGTATAATTTGTCAATCACACACAAGCTAAATAAATGAAGACTGTAAGTAGTGCCTGGATTTGCGGCGCATCCCTTATAGAAAAATATGAGCCCCATATGCAATTGTATTATACCACGTAACGCTGTGCTTGTATTTCACATTGTATTATGCTTAGGATGGTATTATTTGAGAATGTGAAAATTCTGCATAGAATTATCTTTATGTGTAGAAGCATTTTAGTGAGAGCGTCGTGTGCAGTTCATCGGTCTGTGGCAATTGATGAGCTATTTATATTTTATATTGTGCATATTTTTGTAATATTTAAATCATTTCAACGTGACTTATGGAACTTCTAATTTAAACCCTTGCCCAGTAACTTGATGACACTTCTCATGGTCAGATACTGGGGTCAGGGCATCGCCATATATATATCAAGTTATTTCGCATTGGATTTTCTTTCAAGTTTAGGGCTCGTTTTTGGTTGTTTAAAGTATATGGGACCCTTCCCGTCGCCTGTGTTATCAGGTTATTTGACCGGGTGGGTCCATAAGAATGTACCAGAGCTGTTTTGTCAACCGATTCTTTCTTTGAGGTCTCAGATGTTTTTGCTCCTGGTGTAAATACAGAATAATAAATTATGTGGAAATGTGTATGTCGTGACTGAAAAAGTGTTTAATAAATGTAGTATAAAGCATGTAACGTTTGATTATGTGCGTTTGTCTAGGCCCATGTGTATAAATCTTGCAGAGGTTTTACTTAGTTTAATATGCTTCTTAAATACCACATACTGTACCTCTCAATATTGTGTGTTATGTGCAGTAGAAAAGATGTAAACTTGTATAACATGTACATAGCATCCAAATGAGGAGAACATCATTAATACGTACGCACTATATAAAAAACTTTGTTGATCCGACTGCAAACGCATAGATGTAGTAGAAATGTAGTAGAAACGAGTAGATCTGGCTCCAAACGGATTGGAAGTACTGACAATGTAGTAGCGTCGCGTAGGTCTGATTACAAACTGAGTAAGAACTTTTTTGCACTGTGTAGGAACATATCACAAACTTTATGCTGCTCTCACACATAGGCGAATATGCTTGCGAATGTGCTTACGAATAAAAAGATTTGACATTCGCTCGAAATTCGCTACAATCGCCGAGTATTTGTAAGCGTTTGTAACAAATTCGTAACGATCGCAAGTCATTCTCCACCTGCTTACGAATATCGGCCAATTTAGGAAGCGTCTCCTAAATTTCAGCGAATGCTGTCATTCGCCGTCAATATTCGTAAGCATTCGCAAGCCATTGGTAACGTTGGTAAGGCATTCGGAAGCATTTGCAACGTTCGTAAGGCATTTGCAAGGCGTTTGTAACGGTCGCCGTTTCCCATTCCTTGCGAATGTCTTACCACCGTTAAATTTAAAAAAACAAGACTACATAAGTCCAGGAGCTCCCGCTCCGAATTAGAATTTGATTTCAGCAATTTTGTATAGGGTTATTAATGTAGTCCTAGTCTAGGTCAAAAATCAAGACGCAAGACAACTAGGTCTAAGAAGCCCAGTCTAAGAGTAAGATAAGAACTAGACAGTCTGTCAGAGATTGCAAACCTCCATTGAAATTAATGATCCTAATCAGTATCCCAGTAATGGTCTACCTATCTCGCATGGTTTACCCGATATCAGGCCAATCGAGTTAACTAATAGCTGATTTACGGTCATTTTGAATTCGATATAAATTAGTTAAAAACTTAGGGTGCATCTTCCCCGAAACCCCAAATTTTGTTTTATAGTAATGGACTAACATCTAACACAGTTTGCAAAATATTGGGCATGTGAAAGTAAATAATGGCCGATCTCACATTTCATTCTATAGTAATCGTCTAGCTATCCAGCATGGTTTACCAAATATCGGCCATGTGAAAGTGAATAATGGCCCAAAGGCGGCCATTTTGAATTTGATCAAGTCAAAATTTTCCAAGATGCATCCTCAGCTGAAATCTCACATTTCATTCTATAGTAATGGTCTAGCCATCTAGCACGGTTTACCAAATATCGCCCATGTGAAAGTGAATAATGGCCGATAGGAGGCCATTTTGAATTTGATCAAGTCAAATTTTTTCAAGATGCATCTTCTCCTGAAATCTCACATTTTGTTTTATAGTAATGGTCTAGCCATCTAGTACGGTTACTAAAAACCGGCTATGTGAAAGTGAATAATGGCCGATAGGCGGCCATTTTGAATTTGATCGGGTCAATTTTTTTCAAGATGCATCCTCTCTTGTAATCTCACATTTTGTTTTATAGTAATGGTCCAGCTATCTAACACGGTTTACCAAATATCAGCAATGTGAAAGTAAATAGTGGCCGATAGGCGGCCATTTTGAATTCGATTGAGTCGAACGTTTTTAAAAGGCATCCTCTCTCGAAACGTCACATTTTGTTTTATGGTCTCACCACCCCAAATGCCAGTCCCATTGAAACACATGTAAACTGCCTCAATTCCGCAGGCCGATTTCACCATTTTACACCCTATTAGATATTTAGTGTGACATATCAGGATAAAGCTTGAGATGTCCTTGTTCGAAAACAGGCCCGCTATGGGTATGGTTACCAGACAGATTTTGAGCTACGCCCCCTAGAGTGTAAAAAAGTCAATACTGTTAAAATTCGGTTATAATCCGTGCTCCCTTTCACAGAACAGACACACATCATTTTAACCCACTGTATCCCTGCGAGGTTATCATGAAACAGTTATATCTGATATCCTTGACAAAGAAGATAACGTGGGCTTATTAAATATTCACAAAATTATTACTTCTTTGTATTTTATTTTGTTTCAATAGAGGTTGGAACAGCCGCATTAAAAATATTTTGTGTGATGATTCCATCATTAGTAGACACCTCCCTGGATTTCGGCTTATTTAGGGTGGTGAGACCATATGTAGAGATATAATTTTCTTTGATTATTTTATTTCGGCCTGGTATGATGCTTGAAGGTGTTCTGAACAATATAGTTTTTGAATTAGGCAAATATATTGAAAACTGTTGCCCTCGGAGCCCTTTGAATAATTATTGATATCATGAAAATCGGCCTGGTTTCCTTGAAAGTCGCATTGAATAAAACAGTTAAATGAAGTGGCTATTCCCGCCTCTATTTCGTCACACAAAGTCGTCATGGTTACCTTGTATTTCGAAAATTGTTGTTGAAATATGCCACACATATTAGAATGGACTGCTATTAGTAGCATCCATACTTAAATTCACTATTTTTTATTTTTATTTGGGCCCATATGACAATCAAACTACCAACCAGGCATTTCATCTATGACTTATATCACCAAAACACGGCCTCTTCTGGTCTTTTCTAGACATGGTTATCACATTTATTCACCAATTATATACTTTCTAATCAAAACCATTACACTTAGATTGTTACAGCGATAGTAAAACTCAATAAAATATAGATATCAAGCTGCAGATTTTTTATCAAGCAGCTGGAATATGTCAAGAAAGGACCAGAACATGCAAACCCCTTGTGTCTACTGATGGTCTCACCACCCCAAATGCCAGTCCCATTGAAACACATGTAAACTGCCTCAATTCCGCAGGCCGATTTCACCATTTTACACCCTATTAGATATTTAGTGTGACATATCAGGATAAAGCTTGAGATGTCCTTGTTCGAAAACAGGCCCGCTATGGGTATGGTTACCAGACAGATTTTGAGCTACGCCCCCTAGAGTGTAAAAAAGTCAATACTGTTAAAATTCGGCTATAATCCGTGCTCCCTTTCACAGAACAGACACACATCATTTTAACCCACTGTATCCCTGCGAGGTTATCATGAAACAGTTATATCTGATATCCTTGACAAAGAAGATAACGTGGGCTTATTAAATATTCACAAAATTATTACTTCTTTGTATTTTATTTTGTTTCAATAGAGGTTGGAACAGCCGCATTAAAAATATTTTGTGTGATGATTCCATCATTAGTAGACACCTCCCTGGATTTCGGCTTATTTAGGGTGGTGAGACCATATGTAGAGATATAATTTTCTTTGATTATTTTATTTCGGCCTGGTATGATGCTTGAAGGTGTTCTGAACAATATAGTTTTTGAATTAGGCAAATATATTGAAAACTGTTGCCCTCGGAGCCCTTTGAATAATTATTGATATCATGAAAATCGGCCTGGTTTCCTTGAAAGTCGCATTGAATAAAACAGTTAAATGGAGTGGCTATTCCCGCCTCTATTTCGTCACACAAAGTCGTCATGGTTACCTTGTATTTCGAAAATTGTTGTTGAAATATGCCACACATATTAGAATGGACTGCTATTAGTAGCATCCATACTTAAATTCACTATTTTTTATTTTTATTTGGGCCCATATGACAATCAAACTACCAACCAGGCATTTCATCTATGACTTATATCACCAAAACACGGCCTCTTCTGGTCTTTTCTAGACATGGTTATCACATTTATTCACCAATTATATACTTTCTAATCAAAACCATTACACTTAGATTGTTACAGCGATAGTAAAACTCAATAAAATATAGATATCAAGCTGCAGATTTTTTATCAAGCAGCTGGAATATGTCAAGAAAGGACCAGAACATGCAAACCCCTTGTGTCTACTGATGGTCTCACCACCCCAAATGCCAGTCCCATTGAAACACATGTAAACTGCCTCAATTCCGCAGGCCGATTTCACCATTTTACACCCTATTAGATATTTAGTGTGACATATCAGGATAAAGCTTGAGATGTCCTTGTTCGAAAACAGGCCCGCTATGGGTATGGTTACCAGACAGATTTTGAGCTACGCCCCCTAGAGTGTAAAAAAGTCAATACTGTTAAAATTCGGCTATAATCCGTGCTCCCTTTCACAGAACAGACACACATCATTTTAACCCACTGTATCCCTGCGAGGTTATCATGAAACAGTTATATCTGATATCCTTGACAAAGAAGATAACGTGGGCTTATTAAATATTCACAAAATTATTACTTCTTTGTATTTTATTTTGTTTCAATAGAGGTTGGAACAGCCGCATTAAAAATATTTTGTGTGATGATTCCATCATTAGTAGACACCTCCCTGGATTTCGGCTTATTTAGGGTGGTGAGACCTTATAGTAATGGTCTAGCTATCTAGCACGGTTTACCTGATATCAGGCCTATCGAGGTAAATAATGCTGATTGTCGGCCATTTTGAATTCGTAAGTTAAAAATTTTCAGGGTGCATCCTCCCCCGAAAACTCACACTTTGTTTTATAGTAATCAGGTAATGGTCTAGCCATCTAGCACGGTTTACCAAATATCAGCCATGTGAAAATGAATAATGGCCGAAAAGGCGGCCATTTTAAATTTAATCAAGTCAATTTTTTTCAAGATGCATCCTCATCTGAAATCTCACATTTTGTTTTACAGTAATGGTCTAGCCATCTAGCACGGTTGACCAAATAACGGCCATGTGAAAGTGAATAATGGCCGATAAGCGGCCATTTTGAATTTTATCGAGTCGAATTTTTTCAAGATGCATCCTCTCCTGAAATCACACATTTTGTTTTATAGTAATGGTCTAGCCATCTAGCACCGTTTACCAAATAACGGCCATGTGAAAGTGAATAATGGCTGATTGGCGGCCATTTTGAACTTTGACAAAATGATTTTTTTCAAAATACATCCTCTCCTGAAACCTTACAATTTATTTGATATTAATGGTGTAGCTATCTTGAGCGGTTTTCATGATATTCCGCAATATCAGGCCTGTCGAGGTGAATAATGGCCGATAGGCGGCCATTTTTAATTTTATCGACTTGAAATTTTTCAAGATGCATCCTCTCCTGAAACCTCACAATTTGTTTTATAGTAATGGTGTAGCTATCTTGAGCGGTTTTCATGATATTCCGCAAAATCTTTCAGTCGGATTTACCGATGTTATAAATTAGGTCAAAGTGCTGGGTCAACTTCAAGGACAAGGTCCAAAAACCTGAAAAGGCACAACTAGGGACCTTAGAGAACATGTATGTGCAATATGACTGTCATCGGCCCAGTACTTTTCGAGATCTGCTCCGGAAACGAAGTGCGCGTCAAAACGTCTAAATAGGTCATAGTTCTGAACCAGAAGTAGGTCAAAGTTCAAATACCCCAAAAGGCACAACTAGACCCCCTAGGGGTGTTGTGTGTAAAATTTGAAGACAATCGGACAAGTACTTTCAGAGATATGCTCCGGAAACGAATTGTTTACGGACGGCCCAACGGCCCAACGGCCCAACGCCGTCACATCATCATTTTCTCCTCTGCAACCTTGCGTATTGAATTCAGATTAAAAATATTTTAACCCGTTCATTAGCCACCTGGAAGTAACCCACATACCAAAAATTGTTATCCTAGCTTATTTTCTCACAAAGTTATAGGCAAAAGAAGAGGCCAAAAAAAAACGGAGGTAGAATCCATAGCTCCCTTCGCTCACCTACGGTGACGGCGGGAGCTAACAATGAGACCAGCGTCATATTCACTCCTTATTTATAACAGTCGCAGCCTCGTCATCAAATATTCGCATCATTCGTAAGCAAATGGCAAGAGAATAGCAACGTTGGTAATAGACATTTGCATCATTCATAAGTACGTTGTAACGTTTGCAAGCCCATTTGTAAGCATTCGCAAGCATTCGTAACATTCGCAATGCAGTTGTAGCATTTATTCTTACGCCTATTTGCACCATTCGCAACGATTTTTAGTTTTAACAATTCGTAAGGCATTGGCAAGCGTTTGCAAGCATTCGCAGTGCACTTGCAACATATTCGTAAGGAGACGTCGAGGGATGACTAAGGTGAAAATACTAGTTATCTATTCACAATTTTTGGGCGAATTCACTGAAAATTTCAAAGATACATATTCGCTATATTCATATATATTCATATTCATATTCACATTCGCCTATGTGTGAGAGCAGCATTATGAACTGGTTAACACTGTTAAGAACGCGGTGAAGACGTAATGAAAAGTAGTAAGGTCTGTGTGATGACGGCAGAGTAGAAGTTGTAGAACGTAGCAGCATCGGTGTTGGATCGTAGTCTTATTTTCCAGGTTCGCACGACGTTCAGCTCCGTTTTTTTCACATTCACAGTACTTACGGCAATTCCGTTTCCAGTATGGTAATCTCGTTCGAAGTACGACCTTACCCAGTCCTGACCCAGTCCTATTTCTAACGGGTAGAACGGGATCGGATTTTAAACATGGTCGACGTTCTGGACCACCACCCCCATCCTTACCCGTTCATACCGTTCCTAATACAATTGTATTTGGTGTGTACTACGTCCATTCCATTTTTAATACGCTTCTCCTCATTTTACTCCCGTTCTCCTCAACGCAGTGCGAACGGCTCAGTGTGCCTAGGCCATTACATACCTATTATCCCGGGCCTATTATATAATAAAACCTAAATAAAAGACAATTGTATGTCGTAATTGTAAACATTTTTCAGATAATATTTTTGCTACATATTACGCAAGCCGCGGAAATTCCTAAGGTTAATGAGAATTGCATACCTATTATATAATAAAACCCCAAAAAAATGACATGATGTGGGCCTAGTGATATGTCATAATTGTAAACATTTTTCAGGTAATATATTTGCTACATATTATGCAAGCCGCGGAAATTCCTGAGATTAATGAGAATTGCAGTCCTTTTGGTCTTATGCTGGCAGCAGCGGAAAGATGGTCGAAAATATATTTAAAAGTCTGCGTTTGCATTTGCAATTATGTCCGCACGGAAACTGTTCAATCCAGCAATAAAGAGCGTTGACCCAATGTTGCTCTGCCCAACATTGAAAAATCATTGGGCCAATGTCTTATGTTTGTTGAGTTTAGGCATACGAAAGGATACACCCACATGATTGGAATCGTAGTTTTACTCAGGGATATTCAACATAGGAGTCTGACGAGGAAATGTTAACCCTTTAAGATCTAAGCACGACTACAATCGATTTTAGTCTGTTTTATTAGAAGGTTAAATCCGTTATTGAGAATGAAATGAATGCCTAAACATCAATATTTGCAAATGTTTGGTCTTAAAATAAACAAATATGAGTGATTTTCACCAACTTAAAGACAACATTGAGACACAACCTTAGTGGCTGAAAATGGTATTATTGGGCTTATATTAAAGATAACCTAGCTGCTAAAGGCTTAATAGGAACAGTTATCTTGTGTACGGTCAAACGAAACGTATAATAGGAGCAATGAAGACAGCTCAAGATCAGTAGGTCCTATATGTTGATAGATTACACCATTTTGCAATTAATTGATTCTATGTGGTACATATACGCGACATGGGCCGCAAATGGTTAACTGGCGATTGTCATCCCAGCAAACACGACACATTGAAACAATGCTGGGTTAAGGTTGGGGTTGCGACGAGGGATTAGACTGATACATGGTATAGGGGCGAGGCGAGGGGTGATTACCATCTTGAGGTGAGAGAAAAATAGCAAATTATCAAAAACTAGAAAAGAAGTTTCCGAACTCCGAGGCCCGGGCGGATTTAGTCTGTTTGAGTGCTTTAGACAAAAAATTGGCCTAATATTTTGTAAACATAGCTGTATTGATTTTCCTCATGGGCCAGAATCCTAAATGTACAGGATATAATTAATGAAAGAACCAAGGAGATAAGTATATCTTCAACGTGTAGGCCAATTGCTATCACCACCATCCCTGATAAGTCAGTGTACGCGTCTATACGATGTACCTGGTATACAATGGAGGCCTACCTACCCAATATCGGTTCAATGTTGGGCCAGCGTCGCAGCCCATTGCTGGTTCAATGTCGGTCAATCGTATTCGACGCTGGCCCAGCATTGAAACATAATTGGGTGATTGTCCCGTGTTTGCTCTGACTGCCATACGGTTGACCTTTTATACTACCCCCATAACAAGATACATAAGCCCAATTGTGAAATAATGTTGGGCCACCGTCTACGACGCTGGGCCAACATTATTCTAACCAAAACCCTTTAAGCTCTTAACAACGAATATAATCGTAAATAATTTTTTTCTGAAGACTTTTTAAATACCAAAGTACTTAACCTAGGGACATCAAACGTTATATTGGACATGTTCATAACAGAAATGTCAACCGTTTCCCAAACACAGCACCCCTCTTCCCCCTTAATAGGACACAAACTCAAGCAAAATAAACTTAGTAGGATACCGGCCTACGGCAGGTCCTAACAACTCCTTCAAAAACTACAAACAGCAAACAGGCAAATAATGTTGAATTATTGTTGGGCACGCGGCGAAAATCTAACATTGGATCAACAGATCAATGCATTGTGTTTTCCGAGACAAGAGACAAGTCCATGTCCCCGCATGTTACAATCGTTTCTCCATTTCTGTATTTAACATCCCTTTCTCTGGAAATAAACGTGTTTTTGTTCGGCTAGACGCCAGATTCTGACGACTCTAAAAGACTGAAAGGGTTAATATTCTGAGTAACTATTCTACTAGTTAGCATTTGGTCACAGTATCTGCATATTGCTACCAAACGTTGTGATTTGTGCAGCATTGCCCTTAACCCTTAAAGCGCCAATTAATTTCGTATAAACCATGGAGACCAAAGGTTTTTTTTCAATTTGAAATAATCATAAATGTCTTATTCAGCTCTTTCCGAGTCATTTGAATACCTGTGTTATGGGTCTACGACCATTAGAAATATTTTCACTCTTACAGTGCGGGGATGGACTTTAGTCGTTAGAATCTGACGTCTACAGACGTCAGATTCTCACGACTAAAGTCGGTCCCGGCACTGTAAGAGTTAAAGATGAATAATCTGCAAACAGACAAATGGCACCAAGCGATATACTGATAGAATATAAATTTTAATCGTATGTCTTCTAATGTCAATACTTTTCAAGTATGCAGTTGTTGACTTTTTGCTTTACACGGCATAGCATAGAGCAAGGAATATAATAGGCTTTTATATGTTTCTTGCGTAGAGCGACTGGGATAACTTGATTTATGTCTTTTGTAGTCGATTATTATTTTCACTCCAAACAAAATCGAATTATTATTTTCTTCTTGAACTTGGATTTTTATTAGTGATATGCCCTATACAATTTGATCCAATTTGTTTTATATGCCTATATTCACATGAACCCATGTGTAGTAAATGGTCAGAAATTCCTCACAGATTAAAGGTTAATTAAATTGATTAATAAAAAGTCGCTTTGCAATTGGAATCAGCTTTTCAAGGCTGTAAGCATGGTGAGCAGGTAGATAGAATTAGATATTCAAGGATTTCCCACTAATTGGGTGATTGATCTGACCGTAATTAATAATCGAAATGACAACGTGGAAGATCCGACCCGCATACAAACAACTATAACATATCAGCCTTTGTCGTGATAAGCCGCGATATCTACCAGTTGTCTATAGATGCGTCAATACTTTTTAACCCTTTAGACGCTAGGCGCGATTTCACTACTTTTTTATCGCACGAAACACCAGTTTGTTTTCAAGATGAATTGATGTTCGATCAGCAGGAATTATAAACGACATCTACACATATTTCATATCCTTGAATATGAAAGGGTGTATCTGCCACTTTGTGGCAGATACACCTTTTCATATCCAAGGATTTAATCAGCTGAGCATCTACTTGAGTTATTTTTATAATTTTTATTTATTTACTTGGTTTGAAACATATACATGTATCTTAACCCTTAACATGCTAATCGGGACAATAGTCGTTTTTTGTTTGTTTTATTTGCTGACCAAATCAATGTTATCGGGAGTGAAATGGATGTTTAAACATACAAATTTACAAATTCAACCAATATCAGTAATGTTTACCCACTTGAAGTTATGGGTCGCGGTAGGGTGACACAACTTCAAATGGGTGAAAATTTTATTAAAGTAACTTCAGGGTTGACATGGTTAAAGCGCTGAAATATTTTTATATAAACCATGGGGTCTAAAGGTGTTTTTTTTAAATCATCATAAATGTCTTATTTAGCTCTTTCCGCTTCATTTGAATATCTATGTTATGGGTCTACGCCCATCACAAATATTCTTATATTATTATTATATTAATTATATTAACAGGATTAACATTCTTACAGTGTGGGGAATCTGACGTTAGATCTACAGACGTCAGATTCTGATGTTAAAATTCGACCCTCGCGCTGTAAGGGTTAAAACATGTATATTTCCAGCAACACATGTGCTAACACTTTCAAGCCTGAGTTTACCATTGTCATCTTCGTCAACTACAAGCCTGTCGCAACAATTTTCGTTCCAACCCTAGGTTTTAGGAATTAAAGTCATTCTTGATTAGAGATGCAAAATGATACATCCTGAAGGTTGAGAGGTTAAACACCATGGAGACGGTAATAATGTCCAAGGTGAAGCCCCGCACTGAAAGTGAGAGAGTTAAACTTGTTATTGTCCTTGTGCTATGGTGCAAAGAAAAAACTAGAAAATGGCTTCGTACATGTATCTATGACGCAGCTGCCGCTACCCTAGTAAATAAACAACAGATGTAGCCGGGACTTTTAATGGTCTTAGCATATATTATTCTGGTTGCCGTTGTTGCCCTCTGGTGACTAACATGACAACTATGTTTGTTGACATAGTTGCCATGTTACACCTTCTTGCCGCCGTTTTCAACCAGTCTTTGCCATTACGTTTCATGAAGCCATTGAGATCAGTCGTTGGTGACTGGTCTCGGCTCTTCACTATTTTTCTTTGTTCACTGTCTAGCATTTGGAGAACAAAGCTTCAAGACTTGTAAGCAGGTTAGTGTTATATTGTTTAAAAGTAAATAGTATTCGGTTTCTTAATTGTATTTCCATTAAACTTAATGAAGCCACTCTATTTCTATAAGTAATGTAGTCTATTGATCATTTGCAGGTGTAGCCTATGTGTATTATTCGGATGTTTTACCTGGTAGCAATGGTCCACTAGAACGGCAGGGTATGTGAATTGTGATAATAGTCTGCATATATATAATAATGTAGAATCAGTAATATAATGTGATTTGCCTGAACAGAATGTATTCTGTTTAGATGCGACTTTATTAGTAACTGTAAGGTTAACTAGCTTGGAATTATAAAGTCCGAATTATAAGTATTGTATGTATTTTAGTTATTTACACTTGTTATGTATTACAGGGTCCCTTTCAGGGATATAATAAAGAACATGGTTAATGTCAAGTCTTTTGGAACATGGTTACTGTGAAGTCTTTTGAGTTGGTATTCATGAGAGATCACGTCATCCCCGCGAACCCGATTATACAGATAACGTGACCTTACATGTAGGTCCGTGAATATTTTAACACTTTTTACATCCAAAACATTCTTCTTTTAACGCTCTCAAGCCTAAATTTAGAAATCTTAAATGTATTAGAAACATCGAATAGCTGTCGCAAAAGATGCAAAATGATGCTCTGATGCATGGTGAGGGTTTAATTATGAAGCGATGAAATATGTTTATATACCAGTAAATTAAAAGAACACACCTGTATGTTCAATTTGAAATCATCATAAATGTGTCAGTTGGCTCTTTCCCTACATTTTAATACCTATGCTATGGGTCTACGGTCATGTTTCTATCTCTACAATTATCTTTACGTATTATGCACCATGTATAACGATAACTGAATAACAAATTAAAATAAAAAAATAATATAGTTACCATGTACATATTCTTAAATAGCCATGGTGCATTGCAGTGCATTGATGTATACAATTTTAATTTTTTTGTTATATTTTGTATTATATCCTGTATTATCTTTTATCATTATTTTTTGTATATATTT
The DNA here is from genome assembly GCA_964017125.1 of Flabesymbios commensalis. Lineage (NCBI taxonomy): Eukaryota > Metazoa > Annelida > Polychaeta > Terebellida > Flabelligeridae > Flabesymbios > Flabesymbios commensalis. Next base: position 30,826,331 of record OZ024916.1, on the reverse strand, counting down.
TAATCATTGTACTATTGCAAATGTATAAAGAGGGCCCATTGCGAATTATACGATGTACTAAATAGTTTAACCTCTATAAATAATATTTAATATTATTATTATAACGACAAAGGAGGCACATGTACATGTAAATAAAATCCTCATTGGATTCAAATTGAATCCATAGGGATGCAAGATCTATGTGAAGAGCCCACACTCCAGGCTCAGCCCTTTCAACGCGGAGACTGCCTTTATAAGTCAGAATCTGACGTCTGTAGCCATAAGATTCTGGCGTATAAACTGCACTGAAATAATTGAAAAAGCTTATAATGGCCGTAGTCTAGACACAACATATTATGTATTGAAATAAAGCGGGAAAAAGCTAACGAGCTAACGAAGACATTTATGATTATTTAAAATTTAAGAAAACCCTTTGGTCTCCATAGTTTATACAAAAATATTTCAGCGTTGTAAGGGTTGACTGTCACAGCTTCACGTGACTCTCACCAGTATAGGGTTGATATCGGCCAGGACCTCCGCTCGATTCTGCTCCACGGCATGCAGACAAAGCACCAGGGCGTGGAAATACTCCACTTGACACAGGTATGCTTCATCTGAAAACACACAAATATCAACATAATCTTTCAAGTGATAGATTGTTCTCCTTAAATTAAAAAAAAAAATGATCTTATTGATTACAATGTTTTCAATCATTTTCAATAACCGATCAAATGTGTGTTTAAACAACCAAGATTAAACAAATGTGAGTAATTTTCACTCACCTGAACTTCACCTTCAAGTGGGTAAAAATTTAAAATTTTGCGCTCCAAGGGTCTATGTTTTAAAAAAAAAATTGTTGTGAAATTAGTGAATTATAAATTTCAGTTTGAACACTCCAGTTCACACGTGGTTAATTAAAGTAACACAAATGTTATGGTGTCTGTGAATAATAAAATGGTCGAGCATGGTGTAGTTTTATTTAGTGGCGGCCGGTTTTTACATAACCATCAAATTTAGATTATTGACTGACGAACCCTTAACAGTTGATTAAAGTGCTAATTTAATTGATTCTGAACATTTTTCATTTTAAAGCTATATACCACATTTAATCATATTTAGAAGATTGGAACAGTTGCGGTATAGTTTATTACACATTGTATATGTAAGCGTTACAAAATATAGATAACACGTACCGTACGTATTGTATTTCTTAATCATTTTAAACAATTTTAATATTTTTTATTTCACCAATGCTTATGGTCACTCTTATATCTACTGTGGTATAAATACGAACATTAGGGAATGTGAGCTTCTTGTATATTGTAAACTTGGTATTAAAGGGTCAATTTTACAAAGTGGCAGATACAACCCTTTAATAACAACGGGAGATACATTATTCTAAGCAAGATGAAAAAATAAAACTCCATATTATAAAAACATATTCCATACATTTAATCGTATATGAATGTCAAGCCATCCTTATTGGCAAATATAATTTTTATCTGTAATCCTTACAATGCATATACAGCCGAGCTTGTCCTTTTACATTCTCTGAATGTCTAAATCATTGTTTCAAACGTTTTCAGATCCATAGATGATAAGAAAATATACTAATATCCAGCTCATGTAATTTTCATCTCGGTGGCCGGAAAACTTCTAAGTAGGTGAGAATTTCAGTTATCATGGTTATGGAGTTCAAAAATTTCGGATTTACGATCCCGTGAGAGATCTCTACTGAGCGCGGGATAAAATGCCGGAGGACGAATTAAGTTGCCGAAATAATTTTATAGTTGTTGATATTACTGTGACATTTATCAATGTGTCACCAACAGTGTCCAGCATGTGAGTAATCGTAAGCGATAGGTTTTCTGTTATATCACCCTCTTGTAGACTCTTTCTAACAAGGTGTCCTGCTTTCTAAAGAGTCGTCAACAAACGCATATATATGGCGACCAGTAATTTAGAGGTTTCGCATATTTAGCTATGCTAAAAGTGTCCTATTTTTGTTTTGAGTATTCTATGAACAGCTGTTGCACTAGCTTACAAACACATGTAAGAATATTTCAAAAGATGATCGATTTGGTGTGTATCTGAAGTGAAATAGTCGGTTGCTCACGAAATATCGGCGTGGAAATGAAAACTTTTATTGGTTTATTTGAACATGAATAAACATACCACGTCAATTTTTTTCTGAAAATACATTGTCCAATACATCGAAGCATTATTTCACCTTCTCAAATAATATTGTCCTCAAAATCTACGACATCCACCAAAGTATTTTGAGAAAGTGTCCTGCTTTCTAACTAGCTGTTAGAAAGCAGGACCTCCTTCACATGAAATTGCTAGAAAGCGGGACAGGACTCAAACAGATGACTCCCGGGAATGACTCTCTAGAGATGACTCCTGGGGATGACGCTTAAAACGAGACTCCGGGTATGACTTCACAACAGGTGGAGACAATAGTCATTTTCAATTTGTTTTATTAGCTGATCAAATCACTGATATTGAGAATAAAATGACTGTTTAAACGTCGAGATTTTGTAAATGTTAGTTCCTAAATTAAACAAATATGAGTAATTTTCAACCACTTGAGGTTGTGGATCGCGGTAGCGAGACACAACCTTATGTGGTTGAAAAGTAAAATAAATAAACCTATAAATTATAAGGGTTAGCTATTTATCTATGCGTAGTTTACTCACATCATGACATACTTCTAGCTTTCACACAATGACACAAGGGAACTCCCTGCTAATTATCAAACTAAAACGTGGGAGCTTGTACCAAAATATTCCAGCGAAGAAATCCGTCAGGTAAAATCAAAATCCGCCAGGTAAAATCACACCTAACGTTCTGGTGTCATACGCCGCGACCCATACGGCTTAATAACGTGACAAAGCCGATGGACGTGGTGGAAGACAATAATTCTTCTGTTGTGAAGTTTTGAATGGATGATAATGTGCACGGCGCGCTCCGTCATGCCTGACCCCCCCCCCCCTCTCCTATCAGGCTACTTCTCAGGTCAACACCCGTCTGCGACGCTGGCCCAACATTGAACCAACATAGGTTCAATGTTTGCTGGGCAGGCACACAGATGATTCACGGTCACAACAAAGAGGTACCTCCACTGCTATAACTCATACTATATAAATAGCAAAATTCTGTATGTATACAAAGTGAATGTACAAAATGTATGTATTATAGACAGATCAGTATAATAAACGATTACCTTATTGTGGACGGGTCGTCCCCGAGGTGTGAAGCTGCCTTGGAACCCAGCAGACACGAGATGTTGACCCAATGTCGTTTTAATGTTGGTTCAACACTAATTCAGCATTGGGTCAACGTCTTATGTCTGCTGGGAAATAGTAATCCCAGATTCAAATGTTTAAAAACAACATAATTACCGAAAATCTTTTTTCGAGTGAGCTGATAAATTCAGACCGGCGATCGGCTTCTATAATAGACGCTAAGGGCCATTTTTTCAATTCTATCAAACGCAGTGACATCACCGAAAACCCTTTTAAATGGCTACTCGGTGAAAACCATGTTATATAAGTCCCCCTCTCGCATATTATATTGTATTAGATTGATAGGTGGAAACATTTCAGGTCAAGGCTACACAGTTTCACAGCATGTGATGGTCTAGCGGCTTGAAAAAAGTATACAGACGTTCGCAGCATTCAAAGAGTCAATGAGTCATGACCAGTACACACAAAACATTTGTAGTACATTTGTAAAATGTTGTACCAGCGTCGACGACGTTGGGCCGACGCTGTACAAATGTTATACAAATGCTTTGTGTATACTACCAGGACCGATTCGGTCAGCTACCATCATGGAATTTCTCCCTTACATTTTTTAAATCTTCCCAATTATACGTCATGGAAAAAGGGAAACCATACTGTTTTACTTCAATAGGCCTCGTACATGATCAATAGTCACCCTCGACCATCTTCGGCAATGTTTTTGGAAGATATGTTTCTGACTATTATATAGATACACCAGATATTGCAACAAAATTCTAAGTGCTAAAGTGCTAAACAATTAATCATGTTAATGGCAAGCAACCATCAGCTGACAGGGCGGGGGCCATGGTACAGTGGTTAAAGCTACCTGCTTTGAAAGTGGGAAATCGCGGGTTAGAGCCCAAACTCTGGCCTTTAAGATTCAATATTGTGGGGAGATTCCGTGACCGAGAGGTAGCGTGTTCGGTCTCAGATCGCCAGGGCTCGAATTTCGATTCCTCTGTCTGTGGGGCAGTTTCATCTCGCCATCCCCAGGTTCTCCTGGCCCAGTTTAGCCTATATTTGCACAACGGTGGCCTTAAACCCCATTCATTTCAATCCATGGCACGCAACCGTCGTATAGATTATCATTCCGATATTATTGTAGAGCACAGCACTTTGTTTTGCTTTGATATTAAGCGACGAAGGGTGTGCCCCTTTAACTGTAGCATTCCAGCAACACGTGTCTCTGATCAGTTGTTGGATCAATGTTGATATAGATATAATGGATCATCTGTCTTTATATAACAAAGTGACAATGCAGAAACGTACCCCCCCCCCCATGCCCCCCCCCCATGCCCCCTCCCCCGCCACCGCCCTATAGTCACGACATCACGTACATCTGCTCAGGGTCATTAAATCTGATCATTGGTGAGGTCAAATTCTTCGTTTAACCAAGGAAAATATAATCAAATTCTAGTTTCCTTGGTTTAATGTTGGTTTAATGTTGGGCCAGCGTCGCAGACATTAAACCAATTTCGGATCGACGTCCCGTTCTTGCTGGGACGTTCGCTGTGGAGCTATATAAAGAGCTTGGACGATACCCTATGGAAATTGATATAAAAATGTAATTTATTAAATATTGGAAGCATATTTAATCTTTCCCAAATACCCATATCTTAAAACAAAGCTACCTAGAAAATTTGAATTTAATTCGATTTGTCCGAACAAGAATCTCTGGTCATCATGTATCAAAGCGATTCTCGAAAGCACTGGATATGGTAACGTTTGGCACAAAAATCACGAAAATATACAAAAATGTCTCCTTGATCAGTATCGCCAGAGAGCCCACAGCGAAATCTTCAACGGCAATATCAAATCAGGCCCAGCTAACAAATTACGAACATACCGCATGTATAAGTCCGAAATTAAAATAGAAAACTATATTAAGACCTCGACAATATAGGTTCTTTAAAAAGAACCTATACAGTACTATAACCATGCAACCCCAGGAGAACCCTGCAAGGGGGGTAGCATGGTAATAGTACTGAAAGGCTCCTTCTGGAGAACCTATATTGTTTAGAGTGTAACCACCGAAAAGCGATGAGTAAGCTGCGACTGAGTGACCACAAGCTGCAGATAGAAGTTGGCAGACACTCTAAAACACCGAGCGAAGCCAGGATATGTCATTTTTGCCAACTAGGCATAGAAAACGAAGTACATTTTTTATTAAATTGTCCCCCACAGACTCCGAGAAAAACTTTTTAATAAATGAACGCTCAAAATCCCTCACTTTTTTGTTTTAAACAACCAAGACAAACTGACAATTATGTTCCAACCACGTGGCGATGCTCGTTACAGCCTTTGTACATAATGTATTTTACCTGACTGTTACGCATGCCATGAACTTTTATTCGATTTTATTGTAAAGTACTCTAGTATATACACACGCACATGTACTTTTTATGTATTTGTATTTATGTCTTTGATCTTTTATTGGATAAAAATTGATGATAATAAAAAAAATGTAATGTATATTTAGTACACACCTGTATCACCCTCGTCATCTGCAGACAGTCATTGTGCATGACCTGCGTCCGGGAAGGTAAAAGTGGCTAAAAAAATGTTCACTATAGATATAGTCTGCACGCGCCCCATTACACAGCACGTCTCTGCAAAGCCAAACGGCAGTATCTGCTGACTTGTAAAGAGGGCAGATACTGCCATTTAGCTTTGCACGGCAGCACGCGTCCCCATATGACCGTCGTCATTAAGGCAGCACAGACACCTGCGCACGGCTCACTGAGCAATAAGCGCCAGACAACTGGAATAGTCTATAAATCTAAACAATGGCAATGATATCATGATAGAATGTCTATAATGAGATCAATTTTATTATCTACGACCGGCAAATGTTAAAGGGTAACAAACACGGGTCGTTTGTCCTGTGTTGTTTTCATGTTGGGCCACCGTCGCAGAAGAAACATTATTATGTCAAAGTCCCCTGTTTGCTAGGCTCATTCAACTGACGACCAATGGTAAGTGCCACCTGGTGAATAACCACGCATTAACAAGCCTATCCCTGTCTGCAATTGGTTGACGGCGCTGTGCACTGCGAAGAGAATGTCGTTAGAGAATGATATTTGATACACTCACTACAGTGCAAAGTGTGACCATCTAGACCTTCTAGTTTGGGGACAACATACACTGTGCCCGATGTAGCTATCTGCGTGAATGAATACCTTTTTAAACACATCCACGCTACCTGGCTTTCTCCACCTCAGGCTCTAAGGTAATCCGGTGAATTTATAACGACTAGGCTATGTACCTCAATCTGAGATTGGTTATACACTAGGCTGACTACCCTGGCCTCTGAGCTCGGTTCTGCTGATGAGTGAGGAGTTCCACAATTGATTGAATTTATTGATAAAACGCCAAGTAGATAAGGAAAACAATTATCACCCATTAGTCCCCCATTGGAAGCTATGCCTCTATCTGTCCAATATTTGACGAATGTTGGGCTAACGTCGTAAACGGTGGGCCAGCATTGGTCAAAGATTGGTTAAACGCGATCTACTACAACTTCAAATCGGTGTGCATTTCTCACGTGTATTCATTTTCAGACTTTTCATTCTTGTCGATTAAACAAATGATTTAATCCTTATTCGTTTTTATGAAATCCAACGCAAACTATTCTTTCTGATTGATGAAGAATTCATTACAGTTTACAATGTACCACATTTGGATACTTTGGGGCGCATAGTGTCAGCACGTGAGTTCCACGAGAAACATCTCCCTATGTGGTACTCCAATTATACTAATTGTGATTGCACAAAAAACAACAATACCCAGGAAACACGAGATATTTACGCACTGTTGGTACGATGTTGGTCAAGCGCCATAGACGTTGGACCAACATCAAACCAACACAGTAAATGAGTTTGCTGAATACGATATACAACAGTATTGCTTTTTTTTATTTATGAATACGCATATTTATTAGTCGAGCACCTCTCATAATCCAAATATGGATGGCGAACTTGTATATATTTTTAACATTGAATGTAGAGTAAACTGATACTATTTTAAAATGTGTATTTATGTATGTTGGGTGAGACGAAAATAAACAAATCTATATCTGAATTTAAGTACTGTACGGATTATCATTATATTACTTTAATTGGCAGCTTCAAATATCTATATTTTTTTCATTGAAGTAGACAGATGTATCATACTATTGCGTAGCAGTTTCTAAAATTATAGGTGAAACTGAAAAAATGTTCGACCCCATGACCTGCTTCGACACCGACATAAATCTGAATGCGGCGCAACGTGCATCCATTAGAGGACTTAATTGATAAGAATGACAGAAGGGTTAGTTGTGGATAATTCCATGATATGTGATATATCTATACATATATATATATATATATCATATATATATATATATATCATCATCATCATCATCATCTGATAAAGCAATAAATCACACTACAAACCAGTTCGAACCATGAATGCTTGAATAATTCATGTGTATCCTTGACAATTGAAGAATAAACCTAATAAATATTGAGTTATCGTCGTTGTATTTCAGCAGGCCTCATAATACTCTTGATGAGGTGATCAAGCTATAGATTCAAAAAAGGGGTCTTACAACAAATAGCAAATACTTACATGGTCTACAATTGCGCAGTTAACAAGTATGTTAAGTTTCGTATTAACGAGACTTATCGAGACATATTTAGAGTATATATATCCCAGCAAATACAAAACATTTGTATACCATTTAAACAACGTCGGACCAACGTCTTCGACGTTGGCCCAACATTGTATAAATGTTATACAGATGTTTTGTGTTGGCTGGAATATACCATATCACACACTGGAAACAGAAAATGTAGTAAATCAGGAGATACATGTATTTTTCGGTTGAATGCGGATGTTATTAAATCCCTGTCACGCGGAGACAGTCGCGTAACCGACACGGTGTGACGACGATGCTAAACTCCGGCTCATGCAGCTCAGAAAATCCAAAGAGTAGTAACTGCTTACCTGAAAAGTAAGCAATTAATGCATTTTGGTTTTATACGGAGCATGGGTACTCAGAGTTATAGCCATCACCCTGTATCCAGGCAGGCCTGTGTAAATAGGGTTTTGAAAAAAAAATTGAATGATTTAATTAATTGAATATCTCCCAGTTCGTGGGAGATATTCAATTAATTAAATCATTCAATTTGGTGGTCATGGTATACATGGTACAGTATAGTAGCTATTTAAAAAAATTATATAGCGTCTTTCTTTTAATGCTGAATATGCGTAATTAGCAATTTCAGACTCAAGAGAATGAAAAATAATGCCTTATAATTCATCCGTACAAGTGTTAAAGTGGCTCTGTGGGGTGACATCAATTTTTATATTAAGTTATGTGATGAATCATCATTTAATATCAACATTATCTGGCGGTTAATTTTGCGTAATTGATTCTAGGACACAATAATCCTATGATTCTTTGTCCATTTTGACACAATACTATTTCATGTTGGTCACGCATGTCATGTGTGTATGTTTATGAGTCAATAAACTATTCTAACTAACTAAGAATCCAGACAAAACCCAAACAAATTATTTGTACCCCTCGGGATGGTTTAATGCTAGAACAGCATTGGGCCACATGTTGATGCCGTCGGACCAGCGCTGGGCAGACAATTGATGCCTTTTGAAGTACCCTGGTCAGTGGTTTCCACGGTCTGATATATCTTCATTTATATGGTGGGTATTTGTCGTACAAAGAGTGGTATACTGCACACAGTTTTGCTTACATGACAGAATAGGACTTGAAAATAAAAGGAGTCCCTTTAAGATTAAAGAAATTCAAGATTTAAGAATAAAGAAAGATATTGTGCTTTGGCCCGCGTCTGACTAATAAAACAACACTGCTGGTGAAGTACCGGCGAGCACACATGTATTCATTTTGAAAGGTAACCACTTGCATAGGTTATCTGATCGATGATTCTGTACCGAGCATCAACATAAAGTCCAGCTTTGTTTTGATAGTCATCGACGAGTGACGTCTCCCTTTAATGGTAAAGCGACTGAAAAGCACAAATATAGTCACGCCCTCGTGTCATGTCAGGCATGTCAAATAAGACTGGCCAAAAATCATACATCTGATAAATCACATTCCAAATTCACTCACCACGCAGAAAATGTACGGTAATTCGTCCCGGACTCGCCGTATCATTGTTATCATGGGAAACACAACTGTGGTAACAACTATTTCCGCAGTTTGCCAAGCGAAAAATATAAGTTAAACCAGCGTTGTCATAGTGGCGGTCCATCATTTGCGACACTGGCCAACATTATGACAAGACTGAAGCAACGTATAGGGTTTGCAATTTACTTCCCAGCGCATCAGGCTAGTGGTCCTAATCTGCAGGAAGTAGACCCGGGTAATAACGGCCACAATGATGTCACAAACAAAATACATTATACAATCATAAATAAATACATTACACAATCATACATTTTCTCAGGACTGTGGACAAAAATAATGTACTATATGATAGATCCGTATTCTATGTATATCATCATCGATGATATCATTCACAATGTCATGTATATTAAACGTCACCTTCGATATGAAAGGGTGTATCTGCCACGTTGTGAAGTGGCAAATACACCATTTCAAATCCAAGTAAGATAAATTCCAATCACACACGAGACTGAACATAATACAAGTATAAGTTGGGCCATCGTCTACGATGTTGGTCATAGATCATTAACCCTCTCAGTCCGGGGTCCGACTTAAAACGGAAGAGTCTGACGTCCATAGACGTCAGAATCTGACTTTTAACTCTTTAGGTGCTTCATTACTACTTAACATTTTCCTTTCATTTGAAGTTGGCATTGCTCACGCAATTGCCAACTTCAAATGAAAGGAAAATATTCACAATGGGGGCTTTACTCAAGATTTATACATGCATATTTGTTCAATTTCTGTCAAATTTTAGTTGTGGAAAAACAGTATGAATGCGCTTAAAAGCGTCGCCCGCACTCAAAGGGTTAAAGTCGATCCCCGCACTGAGAGAGTAACGGTTAAGAGTAAACTCTTTATAACCCGTAACATAGGTATTAAAATGAAGCGGAAAGAGTTCTAAGACAGTTAAGATGATTTCAAATTGAACAAAATCCTTTGGTCTCTTGGTTTAAAATATAAACATATTTAGCGCTTTTAAAGGTTAATCCAGCATCGGGCGAGCGTCTTATGATGCCTCTGCAGTGCATATAGTTGATTAAAATATACACAGGAAGGCAAACAACAGTAACTGCTTACTGGTCAAGTGAGCAGTTACCACTGTTTATATATCCACGGCAGTTAAACATATTAATATATGATAGCCGTGTCGTCTTCTCCGAGGCCGTGGATTGCTGTATCCGTTTTACCCGAAAAATTCAACGTTTTTCAACATGGCGGTGACTGAGAGCGATCTCGACTTCAAGGTCCATAACTTATTACTTGCTGTGCGAAAAATGAGATCAGCACGCAGCAAGTAACTGAAATGTTACTGATTCTAAAAAAAAAGTTTTTTGACCTGATTATTTGAGGGAAAGTCTTAGATATGACCGTCCAAAGAAATTTCCAACGATTTTGTACGGGCTTAATCTGTGGCTGAAACAGCTGAATGGGGCTAAATATATGACACAGAGGAGTTCATAGATAAGCATCAATAACGTCCTTTACGTAACAAAGAGCCACTGGTCGTTGAACAATAGGTTATAAGGACAAGTGACTAGGTGTATAATAATACGTTCACCTTAGCCGATCACCAATTGACCACGCAGTACCAGCTGATGACCAGAACGACGAATCATTACTATAATAATAACTTACAAGTATCATACGCTCACCTTGAAAACCATCAAAGATCTACAAAGCGGGCGGCACCAGCGGAAGGCCTGTGTGGCGTGTGCTTAAGTAACAATAGACGACGTATATGTGTCCACTTTGCTGACCACTTGATCAACTGACCAGTCAGTACTGACGGCCGGACCTGGACTTCAGCCTGACATCATCTGCATTACGTGGGTTATGCGTAGTACAAGTAACACTGACCATGAACTGCGTCATTCCGCACCGCTGCGGCACAAAGGCAAACAGCAGTAGCTGCTCATTTGAAAAGTAAGCAGTTAGTGTTGTTTGCGTGCATTGTATACTGCCGTGAAAAGGCAAACAGCAGTAACTGCTCATTTAAGAAGTAAACAGTTACTGCTGTTTGCGTTAATTGTATACTGCCGTGCGAAGGCAAACAGCAGTAACTGCTCACTTGAAAAGTGCACAACAGTACACGGCGTCGGTCCATCTTGTGTCAGCAAACTGCAGGCTAACATCATTGTTTATCCTGTGAAATGTCAACACATGAAATTCGTCCCTTTGGATGTGAAAGTGTGCAAAAAAAACATTTTTTTCTTGGTATAAAAATATTTCAGCGCTTCAAGTATTAAATAAGCTCGCTTATATGGGCTGGAGGGTTAACTACCGATTCTCAAACCTGGTCGGGCTTTACCATTTTAGCGGAGTTTCTGAAAAAGAACACGCAGCATTTAGGCCTACTATAGATGCTATTTCTAATTATTGGTGGTATCGTGAAAAATGTAGGAAGAATTCCACCTTGAAATGTATCCCCCAATAAATTATAATGTAATATATATATTAGTATTACTATCATCAAATACGTTCTATATTATTAACGCATCTCCATGCATCACCAAGACTTGACCCTTATAGCGCTAAATTAAAAAAATAAATTTTCACCAACTTGAACATGTTGAAGATGTCTCGCTACTGCGACACACAACGTCGAATGGGTGAAAATTGCCCATATTTGTTTAATTTGTGACCAAACTTTTGCAAGTCTTGATGTTTAACAGTGTTTAAGCGCTCATTTCGTTCCCAATAACAATGATTGAATTGACTGGGCAATAAAACAGATCAAAGCCACTAAAAAAAACAGATCCTGCTTAGCGGTGTAAGAGTGAGAGTGAGCGAAGTACTCTTTCCTTCTATTCAGCTACAGACCGTCGTTCTTACCCTCCTAGCAAACACTAGACATTGAACCAATGTCAACATTGGTTCAACATTGGTTCAATGTCTCGTGTTTGCTGGGCTGGCATCCAGGTACCAGTTAGTGTGCCAAAGGATACCAGAATCCTTGGTGTGCCGGAAAGTCTGGCACCACTGTATAATAGTTTGCGTTGCTTCGCTATATGAAAGATCCAGGTTCAAATGCTAAACGTCAAAACAACAACGAAACAACGGCGACACTGCAGTGTGCGGCATGTTGGAAATGCGCATCACGACAAACATTTGGTTCTCTTGGATATGAAAGGGTGTATCTCCACATTGTGAAGGGGCAAATACACCATTTTATATCCAAGGGGACGATTTGGAGTGTTGGCAAACCAGCACTGTTCGAAGTTCGAACACCAACGGTCTGAGGCCGCTACCTCTCGGTCACAATATTACGAATATTAACCCTTTGCCTGCTGATCACGCCGAAAGTCTTTTTCAATCTGTTTTATTAGCCGCTTAAATCACATTTAATTGTGAATGAGATGACAGTTTAAACACCAATATTTGTAAATGTTTGGTCTTAAATTAAACAAATATGAGTAATTCTCACCCACTTGAAGTTGTGGGTCGCGGTAGCGAGACACAACTTCAAGTGGGTGAAAATTTAAATAAATAAACTTTGCCACCTGAAAACCGATAACTCCGGTATGACAGGCCGTAGTGATAACCACAGTACACCACTCTGCAAAGCAAAAAGACAGTATCTACTTACTTGTAATTGTAAGCAGATACTGCTTGCTAGGGCCCTAGCCTTATAAACCTTCCTATACGTATATTTAATAGTCCTAACAGTGGATATATATATGCGCACCACATGTGATAGAAATGCTAAGAGTTTACATGCGTTTCCATGTTAGAGCTAAACGGGTCAGAAAAGGACCTAATCCATTTGACATTCGACCCTGCCTCCCTGGCAGAGAGTATACACTCACTTCTTCTAAGCAAACATTTGTGTGTACAAATACGGGGTTTGTGTACATCATTATCTGATTATGGACATAATTCACGGTCTATACACGTGGAAGTACTGTCGAGCTAAGGCAAACTGTTGTAACAGCTTGGGCCTACATGAAATGTGAGCAGTTACTGTCGTTTGTCTTTACGCGACAGAGTAGTAGTGTAACTATTGAGAAAACTATGTCAACTACAGACGATAGGCAAACTTTCAAGATCTTTAAATTTACCGGTTTATTGATGATACACCCTCCATATCGCAGTGATGACTTTTCAATTGCGGAGAGAAATGAAAACCAAGGACAACTTTGAATTGAAGCGATCTTTCTATTCAAGATGCTGGACATATGGCAGCGGTCAGCTGGGACGGTCAAGCAGCCTCTGAATGGTCACTGCTGACAGGTCAAGGCCGTCACGGTACTTGCCTAAGTGAGGCGATATATACAAAAGATGTTCAGTCAATATCGCAACATACAGGAAGCATAAAGGACATCTGACCAGAGATTTAGTTGTGTCAAGTTCTTTGATATGACCCAGCAGACATTATAGTTAGTGTTTGCTTTAACCCTTACAACGCTGAAATATTTTTACATAAACCATGGAGACCAAAGGGTATTTTTCAAATTAAAGTCATCATAAATGTCTCAGTTAGCTGTTTTCCCTTCATTTAAATAGCTATGTTATGGGTCTTCGGCCATTAAAAGTTCAGCGCGGGGATGGACTTCGACGTCAGATTCTGACGTATAAAATCGGTCCCCGCGCTGATAGAGTTAACGTCGATTTACATACTGTTAGGAATTTTTCGAAAATACCCAACCTACCTAAACATTTCAGTGAATTATCTATATATCAGATTTTAAGTAAAAATATTCTATTTTTGGGCAAATTTTGAGGTCATAATATAATATATCTTCAGGAAGCACGATGATAATAAAAAATAAAAACAAGAAAGATGTCAACAAATAAATGAATACTCACGCAGCTTAATATTTGAGGCTATTCTTGACTATCACTCACAACCAAATCAATCAGCGCGTTCTTAAGCGAGTGAGGCATTGGGTGAGTGAGCTTTGTGAGTGAGTTCTTCAATAAGTGCTTGAATTATTAAGTGAGTTATTTGGTGAGCTCTTGAGTGAGTGAGTGAGTGAGTGAGCTCTTGAGTGAGTGAGTGAGTGAGCTCTTGAGTGAGTGAGTGAGCTCTTGAGTGAGCTCTTGAGTGAGCTCTTGAGTGAGCTCTTGAGTGAGCTCTTGAGTGAGCTCTTGAGTGAGCTCTTGAGTGAGCTCTTGAGTGAGCTCTTGAGTGAGCTCTTGAGTGAGTGAGTGAGTGAGTGAGTGAGTGAGTGAGTGAGTGAGTGAGTGAGTGAGTGGGTGAGTGAGTGAGTGGTTGAATGAATGAATGAATGAATGAATGAATGAATGAATGAATGAATGAATGAATGAATGAATGAATGAGGCAGTGGATCACTTTGTGCACACACAGGTTTAAAGCGAAACGTGCTGATGTCCTGACAACTTCATTGAAAGAAGACCACCATAATGAAATGACGCACCTTTAACTAAACATCACCTCACAAGTTTTTATCGATTTGCATTAATTCATCAATATGCATGATCGACGTAGATGGTAGGACAAGCTGCTGGTCAAGGCGTGTGCGGGGCGGGGGAGGGTAGGGGCAATCACAACTGCCCAGCAAACACAATATGTTGGTCAGATGTTGGTCAACAGGGTGGATTTCCCGACACCTGGACACTATGAAATCAATTAATTCATTTAGGTACAGCTCGCATTAATTAGTGTTCCTGACATCCAGGTGAGGGAATTGGCCTTCGGTCTGGATATGTTGCATTTCCTTTGTACAAACATATTTTATCTGCGTCTTCCACGCAAAAATAATGCATTTCAAGTTGCAAAAAAATGACACGGTATTTTCGCGTGAGCGGGATGTAATGGAAACAATGAACATCAGTGTCATCAAAAGCGTGTAAGTGATGCTAAACAATTAATGTAACACACGAGACAGAGGCACCTGTGCCGTATACCAACAAACATGAGACACTCAACCAGGGTTGGTTCAATGTAAGACAAGCGTCGTAGACGGTGGGCCAACATTGAACAAACCTTGGGTGAATGCCTCGTATTTGCTGGGATATACACAGCGAATGCACATGTTAACTACATGGAATCTATATAGGTTCCTATATATTCATTGCTTACACCAATCAAATCTATTTTGCAAATTTAAACTGGGGCCTGCATTCCAACTAACAATCATTTCAAAGGTTAACTGAATATTTTCCGCGGCGCTTAGCAATCAAAAGGTTAATGTCACCCACCCGGACATCATGTTGATAACGAATGCTGATCAGTAGATGTCGATATAATCATATCGATATCTCAATTAACGTTTTCAACGCAGAAAAATTGTTGTATAAACAATGGAGTACAAAATATTTTTTTTCAATTCGAAATCATCATAAATGTCTTAGTTATCTCTTTCCGCTTCATTTGAATACCTATGTTATGGGTCTACGCCCATAATACATATCATAATTAAAACGGGACGACGAAGAAAATGCACTAAAGTTCTCAAATATTACAGCCAGTGATAATATTGCTTGTCAGGTGAAATTAACAATGCTATAATAGATCATTTATAGTATGCCCAGCAAACGTGAAACGTTCATCTGAAGGTGGGTTAATGTTGGTCCAACGTCGCAGACGGTGGCCCAGCACTAATGCTAACCCACAGTCGGATAACCTCTTAATGTCTGCTGGATGTCGACGACATGCTCAGCCTTCTTCCAACACAGAACTGTCAGTCTCGATTCCTTGCCAAACTTTGGTAATCCTGTTTGGGCTATTATCTCCGCCAAAGGAGGTTATGTTTTTGTTCGTGTCTGTTTTTTTTTGTCTGCTATTTGTTTGTTTGTCTGTCCGTCCGTCCGCAGGATTACCTACAAAGTAACGAGCGGATTTGCAGGAAGCCTATTACCAGGTGTGTCTCAAGCCATTTTGGGAGATGATCCGGTTAACGATCTGGATCGTGATCCGGAACGCGCGTCGGAAGGTTGCAGTATCTGACTGACTGGCTTGTTTTCCGTGCTGAGCATTTTGTAATCTAAGCAGCAACGCGACTGGCACCAGCCAACCACACATAAAAACATTGTCCTAGTAGTACCAATAGACATCATCTCAGTGACCTGACTATAGGCGCACAATAGCAGACAGCAATGCAGATCCAATGAGTAATATGAAGCACTGTTTTATGTCCCCTCCCCGGATGATATATTTCCAATGTGCATTATATCTCTTTCAACCTATATCGCCAATTCAATCCATCAGAGGAAGAACAGATGGCAGACTAAAATGTTACATTATGTTGCTTCAACATTATCGATGAATAATGCATATAATTATATGTATCTGAATTACTAGGTCAAATAAGGTGATTCGGGCGTATGCTGGAGTGAGATCAAAATTCATCATGTTCATTGGGAAATATAATCATGATATTTAACCCTTGTCCTGCTGAGATGTCAGTGAAATTTTTCTCAATCATCTGAAGCGGGAATTTCTCACACACTTTCCAGCTCCAAAACATCAAAAATAATTCTATTTAAAATGAATAAACGTCTAGCAAATTGAATTATTTGATTAACTGAGCATTTGCGACAAAATATGTTGCTCATCTCAGTGACATTTTATTTGTTTTATTAAAGCGATGACATGTTGCGTATGTGAACCAAGAGAACAATTATACTTTTAAATCCTCATTAATGTCTCAGTTCGCTTTTCCGGTTCAATTTGAATACCTATGTTACGGGTCTACAGTCATTATAATAGTTTTTTTATGTGACGTGTAAAGTCGGTCCCCGCACTGTAAGGGCTTTAATTTGTCTGAAAACGTATATACCATAATATATCATACACGATCTTTACACGACAAAGGTTTTTATACATACTATGCCCGCACTCAAAAACACAGCAACCGTGAAACGTTGACTCAATGTCGGTTTCATGCGACATGGGAAAGCATCAAACCAGCATTGGGGTGATGGTCACCGTCCATCCAGGGTAGGTAGTCTACAGTGGTTTCTGTCCAGCAAACAGGGGACAATAAACCAATGCTGGTTAAATGTTGGACTACCGTCTACCACGCTGGCCCAACGTTCAACCGGCATTGGATTTGTGTCTCCTGTTTCCTGGGATAAACGGTAAACCATGTCGTCTGTCATTGGTTAAGATCTCAATCTAGACCAATCAGATCCCAATCTAGACCAATGGAGATCTGAAACAAGAGGCGTGGATATATCATATGTGACACCGTCCAATCAGTCAGCATACATACGTTTACCAAATGCTGTTTTGATGTTGGGCTGGCGTCGAGAATGGCGGGCCAACATTAAAACATGTCAAGTATTTTACCACTTGTCACTGAAATAGTCAATTACTCCCTCTCATCTGGCCACGTTCCAGAATAATTCAAGGTGACTCATGTTACTCCATTGTTGAAAAATACATCCCCGGACAAAAACGTTTTGAAAAATTATAGACCAGTTTCAAATTTACCATTTGTATCAAAAGTATTGGAGCGTGCTGTAGCTAAACAGCTACAAAACTACCTCACAGCCAATGACTTATACGAACCTCAGCAATCAGCATATCGCAAGCATCACAGTACAGAAACAGCTATGTGTACAGAATGCTATCGTTCAGGCTATCTATGGCAAAAAATCTGTTATCTTAGTTCTTCTTGATCTATTTTCAGCATTAAAATTTGATACATAATAGACCACACCAGGTCGTACTACTTTGGTATTATGGCACAGCTCTGGAATGGTTAGATTCATATTTGAGTCATAGAACACAAACAATCAAAATTGGTGATTCGTTTTCTACAAAACAGAATCTATTATTTGGTGTACCACAAGCATAGGTTCTAGGTCCAATGCTGTTTTCACTATACTCATCCCCTGGCGCCAACATAGCGAGGAAATATGGTCTGTGTGTCCAGCTTTATGCCGATGACACACAACTTTATCTCTCATTCACGCCTTGTGAATGGGGAGATGCGTTGGAAAGGGTCGAGGAATGCGCTAAGGAGATGGCGTGGATGGTGCAAATAAACTTCAGTTAAATGGGGATAAAACTGATATTGTGTTTTGGTGAGTGCCCCACGTGCTAATTCTGCCAGGGTCTCTGATCTGGTTCATGTCTAAATTGATGGGCATCCTATACCATTCAGCACTTATGCTAAAAATCTCGGCGTAATTTTTGATAAACATCTCCATATAGAAGCACATGTTAAATCTCTGTGTCATTCGTGCATGCTTCATCTCAGAAATATTTCCAATATACGTCATTTACTTTCTCACAAAATTGCAGAACAACTTATACATGCCTTTGTGACATCCAGACTGGACTACTGCAACTCATTGTTGTCAGGACTACCATCCTCAACAATATGCCACCTCCAACGAGTTCAGAACATAGCTGCTAGTATACTAACTCGAACGAAAAAATATGACCACATCACTCCTATACTGCAACATCTCCATTGGTTTCCGGTAAGGGAAAGAATTATTTTCAAAATCATGCTTCTCACATACCGTGGGGTTAATGGTATGTTGAACGTATGCTGATCCCATACAAGCCACAACGGAGTCTTACGTCCAGTAAGGATACTAGTATCCTTGGGTCCAGTGAATCTGGTCAGCTAGTGGTAGCTCATTCCAGACTGAAAGGTTACAGAGATCGCGCTTTCGCAGTGGTAGCACCCACCTTATGGAATAGCCTGCCAGAACATATCCGTAGGGCGAAGACACTTGTATCCTTCAAAACATTTATTGAAACAGAACTTTTTGTGAAAGCATTTTATCAACAATAGCCAGCGCAGTGAATTGACTTAGCAAATACCAGCGCTATAGAAGTTTTATTATTATTATTATTATTATTATTGTTATTATTATTATTGTTATTATTATTATTATTATTATTATTATTATTATTATTATTATTATTATTATTATTATTATTATTATTATTATTATTATTATTATTATTATTATTATTATTATTATTATTATTATTATTATTATTATTATTATTATAGTTTTATTAAATTAATATTATTATTATTATATTATTAAAACAAACATTGGGTAAAACTCTGTGTCTGCTTGGTAATGAGGAGTTGACATAATGTTGTTTCAATGTTGGGCCACCGCATACGGCGCTGGCCCAACATTGAAACGACATTATGTGAACTCCTCGTATTTGCTAGTGTGTACCACTGCATATGATCAAACAAAGGTAAAATCGAGAATGAAGAAGTGTTTGACAATCTGCCCTTTTTATCTATCATTATACGATAAATGATATGACTTGCATATATGTTTGAAGATAGAAGGTCACAGAAGAGTTTACAGAAAAAAGTTATGAGCACAAGGTGAAACAAAGATGTAAAATCAATATAAAACCATTTTGTTTGTTTTTTACCTATTGTCGAGCTTGTCTTTGGTGCAGCAAAATGTAGAGAAAAATTCATCAGGATACATGATAAATTTGGTATGTTATCGCGTCTGCAAGGTGACATTAATTTTGTGTTGTAAGCTAAATGGGCCATTTTCAAACTATCCAACTTTCAGTAGGATAAATGAAAAAGTTGTCGAGTTATTACGTCTAACGCCAAGCTTCGATTACATTTTTTTTAATAAAGCGACATTGTGTGACTGTTACTCTAACCAAGGTTAACCTGGATCCATCCATATGCATTCTAAGCAATTTTCATATTCAAAATCGTAGAACTAGAAGCAAAACGAAACATTCAACAATGTTGTGCCCTACGTGACCTTGATATCATGCATAAATTGAAATGTCACATGAGAAAAAGGCACTCAGAGCTTGCGAGGTCTAGAATTCGCGAATTATCTATTTTGATGGTAGGTAGCGCTATTATAATATTAATATTCGCGAGATTTTTAAATTCGCGAATTTGTCTTCGCGAAAATTACTAGATCTACAGTATTTCAGACTGATGTTCATCCAGAAGAGCTTAATGGTCGACATTGTGGCCGACTCACTGGGTGATCGTCAGCCACTTGACCCAAATTCCTCTGATAACCTGATAACCTAGTTCACACGCTGTGACCATTAGGCCTTGCATGTACAATAAAACTAGGCCATGGCCTACAAACACACTACGTGCACCCCCCCCCCCCCCACAACCCACCCACACCAACTTTTTTTTAACCTTGATATGTCCAAAACATGAAATGAGATGTTAACAGCAGAACAATAGGGACGAGCTTTATATTTTGACCGCTTATATAAGGATAACCCCGAACCTGTCTAAAATTAGGGGGTAGGTTTACATGGTTTACGCAAACGTCTGTCGTTGATGTTTTGGTAACCAATTTGCACTTGCGATATCGTCGCCTCGGAGCTAAAGGATCCTATCTGACACTCGTCAGAGTGGCAGATAGGATCCTTTAGCTCCGAGGCGACGATATACAGATAATTAAATTCCTATTAGAACTAATGATATATCACACATTGCAGTAGAATAATAAGTTGTATCTCCACATACGTTCAAGTATGATTTTTTATTATAAAATAATCGAAATAAACAACAGAACAAACGATCCAACATGGTTTACGGAAACGACTTAAAAAAAAAGTAATTATTAGAAATATCCATATCTGGCCTATATTTTCTTCACCAGATGTGTGTATGCTTAAAAATGAGTGTTATTTATATTTATAAATGTCACATATTTTTTAATAAAAGACTATTGATGCCTTTCATGAAAATTTGTGTATTTAGTATGGGCTTACATTTGAAACATAACTTTATTCCACGGAATTTGTGTGTATAATTTTTATCTACATGTTCTTGCATAATTTGTGTGTGCTGAATTCGAATCTGTCGGATAACATTCTGTATTTGGTGAACTTCACCTTCAGAAAGAGCACACAATTGAGCTGTCGTTTTTGTGGTTTGACAAGAAGGTCTCATCAACGACAATTCCTCCAGAATATATAGCTTCACCGTTGCCTAGCTTCACAACCGATCAATAATATTTACGTCGCAAAGGACCCAAATCGTTAGAGCATTGAACATGAGGGTGGGCATACAGCGAGGCCAAATCTTCGTGTATCAAACTACTATAAACAGATTATTGTATTATCCCAATGATAAAAATTGTATTTTGTTTAAACATTAAAGCGATGAAATATGTGTATATAAACCAGGAGAAAAAATGTTGTTCTTTTCATTTTGAAATCATCATAAATGTCTTCGACAGCTCTTTACGCTTCATTTAAATACCTATGTCATGGGTCTACGGCCATTATAAATATTTCACATTTTCAGTTGTAATTTCCACCCACTTGAAGTTGTGTCTCGCTGACGCGATCCAAAACTTCAAGTGGATGAAAATTATCCAGATTTGGAGTTCTACGATTTTCAAATTTTGCTGATTGATGACACGTTTTATTTTTAATGTGTTTAAAAGCTGCTATGTACATGTAACTTGCTAATAAAAAAAGGTGAAAAACGATAAAAATTTGTACCGGCGGTTAAAGGTTTTAAAAAGATGACAAAGTAACACCCGTTTCACCGCGAGACAATACATACCCTGTTTAAATAAAAATGTGGCTGCACCAGCACGATAATGTACAAAGCGCCAGACTATCCACAGTCAACATATTACGATAGATCAAGCAAGACCACATAACCAATCAAATATCTAAATATTATTTGTCACCTTTCCTGTGTCCATGGCTGGTGATTAGTATGACCCCATGGTAGAGTGTCGGTCAGCACGATATCAGATCCATATAGGTAATAGCAAGGTAATGGTGACCTGGTGACGAAAGATAGGTGTCAGCCACATGTATACACCACACACTTCCTTCCAGTCCGTGATGATTTCTGAATGACCAGTGCTCGCAGGTCAAGCCCCGGCCACGGTGATGCGGCGCGCTGATGAGCAGATGAATTGGGGATGCTGAACTCATACAGCGTTGGCACAGCGAAGGGGTGATGTTGGGCAACGTCACAGACGCTCCGTGGTCGAGTGGTCCACACGACAAGGGGGGGGGGGGGGCGAACACAAAGGAGCCGTGAAATGGTCATATACCCAGATGTCTAATCATATAAATAACAAATCAAGTCAAGACGTCTAACCAATGTTGTCTGATGTTAACATCAGACAACATTGGGCAACGTGTCGCATTCATTCGGAAACCGCTATTCCTTTGAAAAGCTGAGTAAGTGTCATTGTGTATCATCAGGACATTTTATATAATATATACATATGATATCCGGTTTATTTTTATCGTGTTTATTTGAGCCCTCACAAATATAATACTGTAAATACACCTCCATTAGTCTGTGAATAGAGTTATTTTATCAATGATTTTAATTGATAATGAATTTGGTTTCGTAGCGGCGTTAACAGGTATAAGTAGGCGGAATTGATCAAAATAACCAATCAAATCTATTGAGATTCCTTGGAATAACTAATAATTATAATCATGGTATACATTTTTTTGCTGAAATGCTCAGGTGATAAAAAAAAGCTCGTATTTTTCATGTCAAATATACATGTAACTTGAATTTTTATGGTTCATTCATCAGGAATGACTGTCCAGCTTTGAACGAGTTAAAATTAACAGTTTTACCCTTTTAATTCCCAATGTCGTCTATGGTCGTTTTTGAAGCTTTTATTGTGTCTTCTGATGACGATTCTTACGTGTGAAATATAAATTTGTCAGTAAGAGTGACGATTCTCGTCTAAAATTTGACAGATATTAGTCCACTTGAAGTTGTGTTTCGCTACTGCAATCAACAACTCCTAGTGGGTGGAAATTTGTGATATTTGTTAAATTTGAGACAAAACAGGCCCATACAAGCAAGGAGGTCCATATAACCTCCTTGATACAAGTAAGTAATCAAGCAGGTTTCAAATCAGCTAAACAATTCTAAAATTAATTAAATATATGGTGGTGGATGCTCAGGTGATCATGATAACCAAATATTTTAAAAAAAATATTTTTGAAGCTGGAAATTGCCTTAAGTAGGAATTCAAGCTTCAACGACCATTAGAAATATTTAACACTTTCAGTCGCGTTTAGTCAAGTCTGCTTTAACCTTTTCACTACCATACATGACGGAAATTTCCGTCGTCATTCGTCAATGAACGTAACCATAAAATGACACAAATTTTCGTCAAATATATACTACATTTATTTATTTTTCGTCTTTTGAAGATGGAAATTGCGTCAGCAATTCCAGCTTCAAATGACGAAAAATAGAACTCCTACACCAGTATATCTGGATCCTGGCATGCACCCCGGCCTGGAAGTCAAAGGGTTAAATACATACATGTCTGTACATATACAGATCTTATGAATAAACTACTGTCTGACTGTCTACTGCAATCAACATTTGACGTCAGGTCAAAAGTAGATCCCCACACTGAAATGAATAAAAAGGTAAAGGAAATGTGATTACAGTGAAACCTGTCACCAACGACCTTCTTGATGCCAGGTAAAAAGTCCCTGGTGACAAAAAATCGCTGAAAAATGTTGAGTGTATTTCTACTATATGATTTTGCGTTGTGCCATATTCACGAGTCCTTATGATGTTAGGTGATTATCGTATGAGAATGGATAACCGTCTTGTGCACTGCCACTATGTTATTCTCAATTGTAGGACACCTACTAGTGCTAGTACTAGTCCTAACATGCCTAAGGAAGCTAAATTTCATCGCACTATTAATCTTTCATGTTATGTACATTCAGTGTTATTTCCATTGAAAAATGTTAAAATTGTCAAATTTGACCGTACTGGCAGCCTGGGACCGGCAGTGAATCAGTGGTAAAGCCACGTGGAAACAGCCTCCTTCTCAGGGCCACACTAGCTCCACTAGCTGACGCTAGTAGAAGGATAGTGGATCTGATGAATGAGAATGCGTGAAAACTGCGAAGGCTGATTGTTCAGTCAGTGAGCAGGTGTCACAGCGCCAATACGCTGCCATGCAAAGGCAAAAAGCAGTACCCAAACACTACTATCTGCTGGTACCTAACTGCGTACTGCGAAAGTATGCTGTTGCTGCTGTTTGCCGAAATGTAGGGCCTAATGGCAGTTTGTGTTCTGAAGAAGACCATGTATGAGCTGCTTAGAACTCCAGCGAGAGGAGTCGTTTACCCAAGTTTATTTTATGTTGGGCCAGTGTAATAGACGTTTAGACAATATTAAATAGACTTTGCCGAGCGCATCGCGTTTTTGTGAGCAGTGAGTGACCATGTGACGGTAGTCAGGTAGTGCACTTCCTTTTCATGTAAGCATGTTAAGAGTGGAGAAAATGTTCACTACCACCATGTCTCATGTTCCTTTACCTTTGTCCGCTCATTTCGTTCGCTCAGCTTGTGTCTGTGCGTTCCCTCTTATCGTGCAGGCGGTCAAACACGAGACGTTGACCCAATGCTGGGGGCTAATGTTGGCCTACCGTCTGCGACGCTGATCCAGCATCAAACCAGCACTGGTTCAACGCTTCGTGTTTTCTGGTTCTCGGGCCACCATAACCTTGCTTTGGTTCAAAGCATCGTGACTGTACCTGTGTACTATGTGTACAATACCGCCAGCATTCAGGTACGGCAGAATGAAGTACAGGTACTGACTAGGACAGAATGAATACTGGCCAGCACCGGCGACGCTGGCCCAACATGTAACAGACATTGGGTTGGTGTTGGCTTGTAATGGCTGCCAGCAGTAAGCTGCAAGCAATACCAGACCACTCAGCAAACACGATACATTCACCCAATGTTGAGATAATGCTGGCCCGCCGTCTGCGACGTTGGCCCAACATTAGACCAGCATTGGTTCAATATATCGTGTTTGCTGGGCAGCTGCTATTCCCAGCAAACACAAAAACATTTGTATAACATTTGTACAGCGTCGGCACAACGTCTTCGACGTTAGTCCAAAATTGTACAAATGTTTTGTTTTTTACTGGGTTGAACGCAGCCCAGCAAACACGAGGCGTTAAACCAGTGCTGGTTTGATGCTGGGCCAGCGTCGCAGATGGTGGGCCAGCTTTGGACCAGCATTGGGTCAACGCCGCTTTTGTTAGGAGTGTTGACAAGTGCTTAGCACCAGAACGGAATAAATTCCGCATTAATTCCGCTAAATACACTGTCTCCACTGTCCACATGAGCCATTTAATAACATTAATTACAAAAGCTATTGACACTACATTTTTATGGTTATGCTGCTGGAGGGGAGACATCTCCAGTTTTTTGTTCACAAAAAACTAAACCCCTCTAGTTCGGGTAGGTAGTTGATGACAAATGGCTCCTAACCATATATTACAGGATGATGATTGTACTCTACATGGTTGAATAAATTCCCGATTAAAAGTCATTACAAACAGAAAATAAATTAGGGAAAAATGGCTTTAATTGGTAACTGTAGAACTCATTCCGAATCTGCATGACACAAGTTCATTTCACCACCCCTGCTGCTTATCATGCTTATGATGGAACATTCCTTTGACATGGAAGGCATAACGTAGTACTGCCACAGTTGACAACCAAAGGCAACAAATACAACATAGAATACTTCAAATCAGATGGTCACAACACCCTAACCCTCCGAAATAGTTTGGTACAAACCATGGATACCAAAGATTTTCTTTCAATTTAAAATCTTCATAAATATCTTATATAATACGGCCATTATATATTTTTAAATTCTTTCAGCGAGGGGATAGACTTTAAGACCTCAGAATCTGAAATCTATAAATTCTGACAACAAGAGTCGATCCTCACTGTGAAAGGCTTCCTTCAATATGATGGCAGAGGACATGTGCAAAAACAGAACACAGACAGTTAGCTAGTTTTTGACAATGTTGCAAATGTTGTTACAGCCAATTAATTTTGCTTAGCGCTGCAAAAATAACCCTTGTCCTGCTGGATTGTTTGTCACTATTTTTCTTTCATTTGAATTGATAACATTGTTATTGTAGTTTAAAACTTCTAAAGACAAAAAATATTTCCCTGTGTGAAAAATAAACATTTCCAAAATTTAAATTTTATTCAAGTAACTGAGCATCTGCCACAAAATATTTTGTCAATTTCATTTACAGTTTACATGTATGGTATTTGTTCCGAAAATTGCTTGGAACTGTTGCAACACAAGGGTTAAATTAAAAATCAATTAGCTGTTCAATGGGTAAACTCTTGTCCTGCTAGAACTGCATAAATACGTTTAAGGTGGTTTCAACCTAAATCAAATGTAGCTGCAATTAATGAAATATTTGTGGTACAATACATGCTCAGCAGTCTTTAAAAAAAATTGTACAGGACAATAGGTCCAGATAACTATCAACTTTAACTGGACCTCACACATGATTATTGGACCACTAAAACAAGAGATGACTAGAAACTATCGGATATTACCAGACATGAAGAAAACAGACCAATTTTCGTTGTTTAATCGGACCTTAACATTTAATACTAGGCTCTGTTGGATGTGAATCTACGACTGGATCAGTATCAAATAAAATAATTTAGCTTGTGAGATTTATATTTCTCGTAAATATAAATATTTTTCGTCATTTGATGCTGGAATTTGTGTTAGCAATTCCAGCTTCAAATGAACAAAAAATAGAAGAAAAACATTCAGCACTTGAGGGTTGAACATGGTTTTAAAACATAGACTCACCGTTATAATGATGCAGCAGGTGCTGTCTACTGGAGACCAGTGTGAGCAGCTGACTGGATAAACTATGATTGCTCAAACTATCTCTCAGCCAATTTCGTCCACTTTCAACAATGTCAGCATGGCCGTGTCGGGTCAAGTGGTCTTTAGAAGGTGCCATCACGGGGTTTAACCAGCAGAGACCTTTTGCAAAATTCCAGTAGCTCAAAGAGCTTCCATAGTTTCCCTAGGCATAACAAATATATATGATAGATTGGGAGAAGATGGCTAGGAGCTCAAAGCGACAACATAGCTGATTAGTATTAAATTGGTAATAACACTGTATTTTTCAATATATTCCTTAAGCTGCTTGCTTGTTCATTTGACATAGCAATTGCTTCCAACAGAGGTACTGTATAACCTACCCCTTCAAAAAAGCCCAATCCCAGCTGCCAATGATGTACCCCGTTAACTCTTTTGAGATTGTGGAGGCTGTGGGACAGCTTATATTTTATTTACCTTGAAAAAAATCACAATGACCACAAACTGGTTTAGTAAAAAATACTTATCTTGACCGCAGTGACGAGAGTAAACTTGATTGACCGTCATGGCAATCTGATCGCATTGGTGATCTTTAGTTGAGAGTCTACTCGTTAACTATAATAGGAAAATTACCTCTTTAACCTTTAGACGATGACATAAGATTTTGTCAATATCTCCTGCAATACGGTCAAGTCCACCATATGTTGTCCATACATTGCTGCACGGTGTTGCTAATAAGCCTTCGACAGTAGTTTTAAGTCTAACCAGGAGGTCATGCCATTCTTGACTGAAAAAAACCACATCTTAAATCATTGTTAATATCAGAAAAAAATGAATCCTGCTTTCAAAACTATGTTCCCCTTACAGTTCTATTTATATTTTAATCAGTCCGATGTATAACTGGATACATAAGCTGTGTCTTTAGTAATCACATCTACTAACTAGAAGGGGAATTTGATGCATATGTGTGTGTGAATTGCATGCCTCCGCCATCACATGAGGCCTATGGGCAGTTCCATAAGTTCATCAACCAGAACTGTTATCATTACTGGCCTATCTTAGCGTTTTTAAATAGCTTAGAGGCTGGCCGCACGCCACGGCGCTAAATGCGAAGATATTTGCCATGTGGCGAAAGATTTGTGATGTCTATTAGCCACAGTGGCGAAGATAAAAATGCCATGTTTCAACATCACGTTTTCGCCGTAAAATCGCGGGAAAACGACGCCATTACTACTGTTTTTGTGACATCAACATGGCTTAATTTGATTTTTAATAATTCTCAATCGATCTTGTTAGCATCTTTCAATTTCGACGATCTAGAAATATAGCATTAATAGCCTCTTTTTACTATATTCCACACAAATTGTGTTTGTTTACATTCTCAACAAAAAAAAAATGGTGGACGACCTGTCAAATCGTCGGTCCAACATTAAATTGACATTAACCCGTTGAACACGAGATTATTATGTACTGCGCTCTTTCTGAAACGAGATTTTTTTATGACGTCATAGTTATCTCATGCAATAAGACCCGGAGATCTCCGGGCTTCGTATCTGAATGGTCTCCCTAAATTACGGAGATCTCCGGGGCTCGTCACAAACGGGTTAAGAAAATATTGGACGTTTCATATACGTATCATGTATTGACCCTGATGGTTGACTATGCTTGACTCCTTAATCAGTTGAATAAAAAAATGATTACTCTTCTAATCCCTCGGAACGTGGTCTTGGCTAAAATCAACTCATACCCCAACCAACACGCTACACCAATGACAAGTTAAATGCTAGCATGCTGTGTGGGACATCGGCCCATTAATCCCCCCCCCCCCAAAATCTGTTATTGACCCAAGGGTGAGTTATTCCATTCATTTCAAGGCCTAATTATTTATAAATATATATTTATATAATTCTAGCAGCTCATCTAGCATACAAATTATAAAAAAAATATGTCATACAAATTATAAAAAGCTCATAGGATGTTATATGTTTTTATGAAATTTTAATTCCTAATAATAGAGATGTAATTGAAGTGTAATTGACTCAATTACGACCATGAAATTCTCAATTACAAATATAATTACAATTACAATGCCACATATATTTTTTTCAATTACAAATACAATTACAATAAATCACGATTTCTCAATTACAAATAAAATTACAATCACAATATGTAATTGTAATTAATTACTCAATTACAATTATAATTGACCCCAACCCTGCACCACACTGTCACTGGGACAACACTGCTGCAACTTTCTTATACTTTAATGCGTTTTGATTACCATGTCCATGACTATACTCGACATCAAAATAACCAGGATCACATGATTTTCGGCGATTTCTTCGTCAATTCTGAACAGATTTTATTGAAATTTCGCAAAGGCCATTTTATATTCAAATCCTAACAGCGGTAAAAATTGTGCCAAATTATATTGAATATTCCAAAAGTTAGACCATTTGACATGTAATAAAATTCTACATTTAGTTTATTGGGTTTATAGAGGGACGTCGTAATTTCAATTTACTACATGTTAAATAGTCTAGCTTTTAAAATACGATATCTAATTCTACGAAATTTTCAGGGATATTAGGATTCTGTTGAAATATGATTTCATGAAAATCGGTTGACAATTGACTGAGAAATCAACGAAAAACATGCGATCCTGTTTGATCACTTTTAATGTGACTTCTGGGTATAGGCCTACACTAACGTTACAGTTGAATAAAAAGAAAAAAGACGGACGAGGGGTTGCCAGCTGTTAGCTTTGTCACTCTCACGAAGCGCTAGCATGTATTAGTATGAAGCGCCAGCATGTATACTATTCGTACGGAAGCTCATGACATTAGAGTAAGGCAAGGCTGAGCCTGAGACCTGGGCCCCGTTTTATCAAGCTGAAAAGATAAGAGCTCGTATTAATAGCTCATTTGCATATGAGGATCGTTAAGATTCAATGAGTGGGTCAGAGTGCTCGTATGCTCCCTATACATGTCAAAGAGGGAGACATACGAGGAAAATCAACGAGGTTCTATATTCTCGTGAGTGGCAGGCCAAGGTCACGAGAATTAATAAGATCTCGTATCTTTTCAGCTTGATAAAACGGGGCCCTGGGCCTGGGGCGCATATTACAAAGATTGAAAGAATCCTAACTTTGATCCCATCTTTAAGTTTAATGATCCTAACTTTCTCCCATTTCCATTAATCATTTAAAATTAATGGCATTAAAAAAGTTGGGATCATTTCTAACTTTTTATAAATGAGACAAAGTTGTGATAGGATCAAATTTAGGATTCTTTGTAACAAAGAATCCTAACTTCAGGGGACCGAGTCTGACTCTGAATGAGTGAGTCCCGGACCGAGCCGACTTCCGAGGCCGAGCCTCCTATACCTATACCAGCCGTCAGTTTAACTTGTATCGCATGTTTTTCGCCGATTTCTGAGTCAATTCTCAACCGATTTTCATGAAATTTTGTATGGACTATTTGCGAGTCACTCGGCGACTAGACCTACCGTGAAATTTTCATCGGAAAATATTGTAGATCTAAAAAGTTAGACCATCTGGCATGTAATGCAATTCAGGGCTAAAAACAAACTTCAATTTAACCAGTTTAATGGGTTTATAGAGGGACGTCGTAATTTTAAATTTACTACATGTCCAATGGCAATGGTCTAACTTTTGAACTACATAATATTTTTTGATGAAAATTTCACGGTAATCGCCGCGTGACCCGAAAATAGTCCTTGCAAAATTTCAGCAGAATCAGTTGAGAATTGGCTGCGAAATCGGCGAAAAACATGCGATACAAGCTAATCTGACGGCGGGTATAGTGATAATAGTCCGACCGAGACAAGCATCACTCCATCACTCATCAGCATGGCTGAGAAAATGTGAAAGATTTGTCGCGAGAGACTAGGACATGGTGACATATTGACACAGTATATTACTAAAACCCTAAGTACATTATTAACACACTGGATTTTCAACATAAAACGATATTAGTATGGGCATTTTAACTTTATTGTAAACAGACCGAAGACGATGAACGCCTCCTTCTGCCATATTTGTTGTAATGACGTCACCGGAAGTTTTGATGCTGCATTCGACCCGTCTCGTGAAATTTGTTTAGGTCTAACGCAAGATCTGGATCTAACGGATAGGCCAGTTTATAATGCATATTAATGATCTGTGGCAGCGTTCAAAGGTCAGCTGGTTAACCAAGTCTACCAGCCTCTTCCCCCCTCCAGCCTGATACTCCACATAGAAGGTGCTAGTGGGGTAGCAAATTCAAAGTCAAACTTCTCTGCTTACACCACCTCTTCACTGGCTTAATATCACTTTTCCAATGGTCGATATCACCTTTTCGATCATTGACTGAAATCTTTTTTTCACTGGCTGAGATAACTTTTCATGACAGAGATCACTTTTCACTGACTTCAATCATTTTTTTTCAATGGCAGATTCCACTTTTTAACTGAGATCTTAATTAAGAATGTTAGACTTAGCATTTAAATAGAATAACTTTTTTACTGGCCGAAATCACTTGACATCAGTTTTTCACAGGCCGAGAGCACTTTTTCACTGAGTTGGATCATTTTTTGACTGACAGAGACAGCTTATAATTAATTGTTACTGACTGAGACTACTTTTTCGGTGGCTGAGATCACCTGTTCTTCGACCAAAATCATTTTTTTACCGACCGATATTACTTTTTCAATGGCCGATATCACTTTTTCATTGGCCGAGATAACTTTTTTATTGTCCGGAATCACTTTTTCACCGAGTTTACTTTTGCACAAGCCGAGATATTTTTTTCACAGGCTTGGATCACTTTTCACGGACCGAGATAACTAATTTTTCACCAACTGAAATCACAATATCACTTGTGACTAGATATCTTTTACACTGGATGAGATCACTTACTCACTTGCTGAGATTTTTTTTCAGAAGCTGAGATAACTTTTTCGGTGATCCATATATGTCACTTTTTCACTGGCCAAGATAGTGGGGGCCGGGAGTTGGGCCACGAGGCAAGTTAAGCCACTCTTTCGAGATCTATAGCCAAATTTGATTACCGGTAAGCCTACCCCGCGGGATGTTTAGCACCATCTAGTAAATTATATAAATTAATTCTTTTACTACCATATTCGGAAAGAAAGTTTTTCAAAGATACAAAATGAACTACGAAAATATTTTTGATGTGCATGTTTCAATCCTTCAATATATCATTTAGTTTGTTACCAATTTTGATACATGTCTACAGGCCTATATAGGTAATCTATAACCTTGATGTTTTGACTAATAGCATGGGTATATATTCTTGCTAGCTAGTAGGCTATTATGAGCCGATTATTCTAAAATGCAGGATAAATTTGCTTTTTGCAAATGGCACCGGATGAGGCAAGTTGGACCACTTCAATGGGACAAGTTGAACATGGCCCAGACTTGCCATGACCCAACTTGGCCCAAGTGGAAAAATACCAAAAGAATTTAATTTTTTTTAAATGGCTGCCATTTTCTTACAAAATTAGACACGGGCGACGAAGAAAGTTTGCTTTTGTGGAGAGCCTGCTGGTAAGTGCCTATGCAAAATCACAACTGATCTGAACTAACTGATAATCGATCGAGATAACTGGTTTACAAAAACAAAAAATTAAAATGGCCACAATTTTTTGTAAAGTGAACTACAACCAAAACATTCTAATTTTGCGGCCAGAAAAGTAATTAGTGTATACATAAAAAAATCACAAACGATTTCAACCAGTGGTTCTTGAGATATAACGTGTTCACAAGGACTCTAAAAATTCAAAATGGCCGCAATTTTTGTAAAACCAATGAAACGCAACAATACGCCGATTATTTTGCGGTCAGGCAGTTAAGTCATGAGAGAGTGATATAAAATTATTCAGTTTGGTATATTTAGTGAGTTGAAATAAATATTATAATAATCACGCGTACACACATGTAACATGTCTTTTGTAATTGCATATAGGCTATTTGTATTTAAGATGTCAGTTGCATATTACAACTAGACTATTATTCTGAGTAATCTGAAATGAATAAAAGGTAAAGTACATTGTATGTAGTATTCTATATTAAACAGTGTTGTGAATTTATGTATATTAATTTACATATGACGCTAGGTCCGACCTATAGGTCCGACCTGGTGGATGTGTAGGTCCTATCAACATGGTTGACAGATTGGACATAGCATATGTCCGACATGATCGGACATCAGTGGATCAATGCTTTACTATGTTGCAATGCTGGATGGGTAGGCCTATTGCATATTGCCTTCTTTGAATTTTGTTGGTGGTACCCCATCCTTGGTGCTTCTATGCCGGCGTAGGGTCTACTCAGTGTAGCCTATTTATAATGTATTGTTATGTTAACACAATGTTTCAACAGTTTCGCTACCCAGTATATACTTCTGACATATCAGATAGGCCCATAGCATCCAGGCCATAGGCCTTCTTCCCTGGCATGAAAAGTCCGGTCTAGTCTCATTTCAGCTTAATGTAGTCTGTAGACCTATGCCAAGGTCAGAGAACTAGTTTTGATCATATTTCACTGTGTGATTATATTGTTGTATTACATTAATCAAACGTTTAATTCCACGCGAGTAAGTAGGCCTACAAGGCTCATTACATATACATGTATAGAGTGAGAAATTGCATAGGTATTACTTTTGTCATTAATTAAAATCCCTTGTTTCGGGCTCTATGTAACGATTATCCATTAATAATGTCAAATAACCATATCATTTCGACATCAAAGGGTCATTAAATCTACTGTTTTGTCAAAATCGGAATAAGCAAAGTTGGTGGACCTTTGTATATTTTTATTGCTGGTAATGTTTTATTTTAGATGAGGTGCCAAGATTTGGTTGACATATTCCAAGTACACGTCTTAAGATACAATAACATAATAGAGCGTAGTTCTACAAAAATGTCACCAAGGTATTCAAATGTACGACTATTATAGTCATACCCATGGTGGATTTTTTGTTAAGAAAACCATAAGAGCGCTGTCAGCATAAGATATATATATATTCATTAAAATACAGCGAACATGGGCCGGCATATGCAGCCATATGCATAGATGCTTGGATGTGGTCCCTGTTGGCAAGCTGCCAGCGGCAAGAGTAATGATAAAAATACCAGTTAAATATGAATGACCTAGTTGCAAACTAAATACCATAAGCACATATATATATATATATATATATATATATATATATATATATATATATATATATATATATATATATACTGGCTTAAAATAGATAATTCTCGTAAAAAAGGAATACACTGATAAAGTGACTGCTCATGTGAATGAATGAATGAATGAAGGAATGAATGAATGAATGAATGAATGAATAAATGAATGAATGAATGAATGAATGAATGAATGAATGAATGAATGAATGAATGAATGAATGAATGAATGAATGAATGAGTGAATGAATGAATAAATGAATGAATGAATAAATGAACGAACAAATACATAAATGAATGAATGAATGAATGAATGAATGAAAGAATGAATGAATAAATAAATAAATAAATAAATAAATAAATAAATAAATAAATAAATGAATTGAATGAATGAATGAATGAATGAATGAATGAATGAATGAATGAATGAATGAATGAATGAATGAATAAATGAATGAATGAATGAATGAATGAATGAATGAATGAATGAATGGATGAATGAATGAATGAATGAATGAATGAATGAATGAATAAATGGATGAATGGATGAATGAATGAATGAATGAATGAATGAATGAATGAATGAATGAATGAACGAACGGACGAACGAATGAATGAATGAATGAATGAATGAATGAATGAATGAATGAAAACAATTTTGTGCCACATTTGCACATCTGGATAATAAATGGGCTGGGCAAACCCCATGAGGATGGTGAGAGGATAATAAGATGACACAGTCCTCCATAATACTGGGATTATAGCATGAAGTTGTTAGTCTCTTTTTCTATCATTCAAACAAATGCCTATATAATATAAAATGTGAACATTTGATAAATATATCACATACAAAATGGATGGCAGATATTGTTCTTTATTGAAAACTTGTATTGAATATGTAGCATTTTTATCTGATCTATCTCATAAATGATCATGATGATCTAATGATGAAAGTACACGTCGCAGGTGATGTAGCAGGGTGTAGTTGAGCTCCAGTGTTGATGAGAGTGAGTATGCACGAACGCGGTTGTACAATGCCACACCACATATGTTCTCCACTAGTAATTCATCCAGATTCACACCTCTTTCCCGCTGACTATAATCCTGTAGCAGACAAAGGAGTCTGGCCAAGAGTCCATGTATAAATTGATGTAGAGATGTGAGAGGTCTTACACGCTGCCCTGACTCTAAGCTGATGTAATGAGATGATAGCAGATGTGCCGCGAGCGCTAGCTGGCGTATGTCCTCTAATATCATATCCTGTTGACTATACAAACAACAATATTGTCGAGTTTGCATTAAATTATGCTAATGTAAGAGTTAAACTAGTTGGAATAACTAAAAAATACTGTAAAGATAACCTGTTCATAATTTATTAGTTGAACACTTGTGGTTTGCATAACATTATAATTAAAAGGTTTTTTCAGAATAGTTTATGAATGTAAGAGTTAATTGGAATAACTAGACAATACTGTAAAAATAGCATGTTAATAATAATTCTATTAGTTGAACACTTGCGGTTTGCATAGCATAATGAATACAAAGTTGTTGTTTTTCAGAATAGTTTTCAGAATAGTATAACTAAATTTTCTAAAACGGCCACCTCAAATATGAGGCCAAGTGGAGTGATTTGGGTTGAGCAAAATAAGCAAAGTATTGCCAACATAATTATGCCACAATGGCACATATCACCGGTATATTATGTAAATTTAGGGTAGTTCTACAAAGAAGTGGTGCCAGTTTCAAGTAGCATGTCATGGCTGTTCATGATTGTTGCGACGTTGTTGCGACATTGAATCAACGTCAATGATGTAGATTCAACATCGCGACGACGTCGTGTGCCCAGTGGGTATAGGCCTAGTAATAAATTATACGAAATTCCCAGTGGCAGATCCAGAGGGGTTTGCAGCCGGCGCGTGCCCTCCCTGTTCAGGGTCCCAGTAACAAAAGAAACGACCATATTTCGGCCGAAATATGCTACAGAATGCGATATTTGAAACATTAAATTTCAAAATTTCAAAATATGATTCATTTCCACTGAAATTGTGGATCGCAGTAGCGGGTGAAAATATAAATAAGATAGCGAGAAAAAGAATACGAATCAATGCCAAAGGATTTCTTTTAAAAATCAAATACTTAAACCATACATAATTATTATTCACACCGTTCTTATCACATTTTAAGAAAGGAATAATTCAATAAAAATATGAGCAGCACGCCAAACACATTACGTAGAACAAATTACAGAATTGTCATTCCTGCGTGGATAAACTCGTGTGATTATTATGTTGTTGTTTTCATTTTCTTTTAAAATCTACCTTGTCTTTTATTCTCATTAAAAATGACAACTTCTCTTTTGTATCTGTCGGTCTAGTTCTCTATCTGTCGTTCTAGTTCGCTATCTGTCGGTCTAGTTATGTATCCTGTCGGTCTAGTTTATTCCATAGCTCTTATTCGACAAAGACGAAAGGTTTGGTTTTTCGACCCATTTCAACACCTATTATGATTTATAATGATAATTAACTGATGAGTTCGGCTTTTTGGATCGCCTGTCAACTGAAGCACCGGGCTTACAGGTAAATTCGACTCATTATTATATATCTAGAACTATATTGGTGTCAGATACATCTATCATTTCATCAGCCATTCACATTCCGGATTCACGTATATCCCAACAGACACAATACGTTGAATCAATGTTGGCTTATCGTCTACGACATTGGACCAACGTTAAGCCAACACCTACATCTGATGGGATAAGGTTATTGTGAGTTTTGCAGGGTGTTGTTGTGTTTCCAGGGTGTAGTTATATAAATCCATTTTTTTATAAAAAGTGCCTATATATATTATGCTTGAAATCGGGGTTATTATAATGGTTAAACATAAATAGTATAATCATATCTTTGCCACCTCAGCATATTCATCATCACCATGTCCTGCTGATCATGATGGTCGTGGATATCCTCTTTATCTTAATCAATATCATTCTAGTCATTGATAGTATTGGAATCTGTTTTTATTGTACGCTATTTATTTACACTCTATACCCGTATATGTCACCAATTAATTATGTTGAAATTTTCGTATGATTATGTAAACAATCCAAAAGCCAGTAACTGCTTATTTTTCTAGTAAGATGTTACTGGCTTTCGACTTTGCAGACTGCTAGCACTACCTGTCTGTATTCACTGCGAGAAAAATAGACGAGATCCCTGAAGCAGAGTCCCATCACGTCCATGTCCTTCTCTTCCATCTGTTTATCTACCAATGCTGCAGAGCTCTGTTGTAGAAGCAGAAATTGAAAATTATGCAATTATATGTCCATGCAATTACTCACACCAACTTACTTCGGTTTGGATAAAGATAATCAACTTACTTTGGTTTAAATATAGATAAACATGGATTGTACCTCATAAAGAGTCCATTAATTTTGTTTTCTTTTATGTTATTGCATTATCTCATTTTCTAAAAAATGCGCAATGCGACTGATTTTGTGCACGATGTCCCAAATAAACAAAAGAGGCATTGAAGGCATCAGTCATCATAATCTGGCTCTGAAGACGCCAAATTCTGACATCTAAAGACGGTCCTCGCACTGGGAGAATCAAAGATGTATGATAGCTGTAGACCCATGCCATATGTATTCAAAATAAGCAGAAAGAGCTAATTAAAATAATCATGATGATTTGAAATTTGAAATCATCATAAGTAACTTTGGTCTCTATGGTTTATACAAAAATATTTCAGCGTTGTAAAGGTTTAAAACGATCTATAGTCGCACTTGGCGCTGAATGGTTTGAAATTTAATCTGGAGAGAGGTTCGATCATATTCAATACAACCAAGGAATCTATTGAAACTCCTTGATAGAACAAATAAACACTATACACGATGCATTGCAAGGCCAAAAGGCAGTATCTGCTCACTTTACAAGTAAACAGATACTGCCCTTTGGCTTTGCCTAGCCGCACGGTTGTCACTATGTACCTGGTAGAGCTCTATCAACGCAGACACAGCGTGCCTTGTCACAACAACAGTGGTGTCAATCTCCTCCCACTGTACATTTCTGATGCGATTCCCTCTCAGGTCACCAGGTGGTGGTGGGGTCACTGTGGTGTCCACATGTTGACTTCCTGAGCATGGATATCCCCATACAACGGAGGAAGAGGAGCCACTGACTGACAAACAAGATGGTGTCAGGACTGTCAAACATATTATACAAACATTTATCAATAATTCAGCTGATGATTTGCATTGTGATACTGTAAAAAAATACACCTTCATTTGGCTATACACTCTCTCTAGCTCAACATGATCAAGTCAAACCTTGGTTAGTTATCATGTTGAGTAAATGATGCCAGCATTAATATAGCATAGGGCTGAAAGATAACAAGACGCATGTTTAGATCGGAATTGAATTTTTAAAGTATAGGTGGGTCGTCAATAGCCGCTGACTAAACATTTTCGGCGCACAATGCATGACCCCTAAACACCGCAAGCTCACTTGAAAAGACCCCTTTTTACTCGCCATTAAGTGAAGGTTGAAAAAATGACCCCTATTCTGTATTCCTAAACATTATGCTCTTTAAAATATCCCTTATTGGAGGTTTCAAGTCATTCGGCCCTCTAAAAGCGATACGCGCGTTTTTGCACGATAAACAACGCTAAGAAAGTGTTTTATCCTCCACGATGGGAAGCCAGCTTTGTAGGGAGCAGCAACACTGAGAGCATGGTCAACGTCCACAGGAGTGGGGTCCGCCGCGATGTAAATATTATGATTCAGTGAATCAGCTGCTTTAACCCTTTAACCGCCGGTGCCGCATATATTCGGGTTTTCATTTTTTATTAGCACATAAGGTACCACCTTTTAAACATGTTAAAGATAAAATGTGACATCAATCAGCAATAATTGAAAACAGTTGACATCCATTTTGTCAAATATGAATAATTTTCACTCACTTGAATTTGTGGATTGCGTCAGCGAGACACAACTTCAAGTGGGCGAAAATTCTGATTGCATAATTTGGCGGTTAAGGGTTAAACCTTGGTTAGTTCTGGCGTGGAACAAATATTATCGAAGTAAAGAGAACGTCGTGACAGAGAAAATAGCAAAATGACTGTCATAGGTCTTTGCTGTTTCGACCTTTACAACCCAAAAGTTGTTACTATATTTTATCTGCAATAACCGACTTACGTTTTGGTGACACCTGGTTTTCTGATTTTGATATTTACATTGGTACAATTGTTGATATATCAACAATTGTACCAATGTGGATAATATTAATAATTAATAACAAATAATATATCAAGGCAATATGTATATACATATTGCTATTTTGGTCACTCATATTCCATGTTTCAGGCTACGACATGTACTGATACACTCGTAGATGGAAAAAAACGTACAAAAAATAATACAAAAATTTGACTACAGGTTCTAGCTGAAGTAATTCTACAGAGTACAAACTACCAAACATTGGTTATCATGGTTAACCTATGGTTATATTGTTCAATAAATAAATGACATACTATCATTATATCATTATAATACCGATAGTCACCTGCTGACTCATTGTGGTATAAGGTGTGACCTTTATTGACCTTCATAACCTATAAATTGTTATAATGTTTTTTTCTGTATGAATATCAACTATTAACAAAATTACGTTTTCGTAACATAATCTTTAAAATAGATTGAGTATTGACAAATATATTGCTAATTATGTACACATACTCCAATTTTTTATGTCAGTATCATACATTAGAATGCTCACCTAAAACATGTGTAAAGAATCGTGTGACGAAATTGGCAATATGCTTGTCAACGTAGAAGATGAGTGGATTCCCGAGTATAATCTTACCTATTATCCTGAAAAGACAGATGATAATCCAAGCGCTACACATCATAGTTATTATACAATGACTGTTCATTATCATCGGCACTGACAGAACCTCAATTTATAGTAGAAAAAATGGATCGATGTGAGGGGGTGGGGACGTCAAAGTGAAAGTATCTACTTATTATGTAAGTGCCGCAGATAATCTATATACGTGTCAGAAATATACCAATGGCGAACTAGAATGATTTAATATTGATGACCTCATCACACTACCATTAAACACAGCTTTCACAGATCACTTTCACTCTTGGTTATCACATCTATTAATCAATTATGTACCTTCTAATCTTAACCCTTCCACACCCGTTCCTGAGTTAACTCGATCGCGGACAACGGGTTGTACAATAAGGACGGCTCTCGAGCTTTGCAAAAAACTTATCTAAAAGGTTCAGAAAGGGAGTACTCCGTACTGAAAGGGTTAACATCCTGTCCTTTTTAATAATAAAATTATCAAGTGCCTTCCACCAAGTTTTATGCGATAATGAAAGCTTTAAATCATTGAAAGACGAAGTCAACGTATAATTGACTTTTTAAAACTAATAGACAGACAGACAGACAGACTGACAGACAGACAGACAGACAGACAGACAGACAGACAGACAGACAGACAGACAGACAGACAGACAGACAGACAGACAGACAGACAGACAGACAGACAGACAGACAGACAGACAGACAGACAGACAGACAGACAGACAGACAGACAGACAGACAGACAGACAGACAGACAGACAGACAGACAGACAGACAGACAGACAGACAGACAGACAGACAGACAGACAAACTGGCTGGCTGGCTGGCTGGCTGGCTGACTGGGGGTCGTCATGATTGTGGGCGCACAATGCGATGGCGCGTATGCGTAGCATCGACAAGGTCTACTGGACTGGGGTCCGCTACATTGTAAATATTCTGGTTTAGTGAATCTTAACAGCCCAGCTGCTTTAAAATATAATGAATGGGGTTTTACGCATATATAGGCTAAACTTGGCCAGGAGAACCTCCTGAGGATGGTGAGATAATGAGATGACACTGTCTTTCAGACACAGGATTCGAAATTCGACTTTCCAAACAGGCAGCTTTAACCACTGCACCGCCCAGCTGCTTTATCATCGTATTGAAACGCTTTAGAAACAAATATCCGATTGATTTGTATAAATAAGGGTCATGAACAATTTTTTTAGTCTTTAATTTTAATGCAGGTAGGTCCAATAACATATCGTTTAATGTTTTGTTATTTTTAATTTGCATAAAAAGTTTTTGTGTATTTTTTTCTGTTAATAGTCCTCAACAGATTTTCTGCTTAGTAACCACCATCACATAACGTACATGTATGTATCGATGTATGGTTTTAAAAATGTTAGTCCACCGTCTGCGACGTTGGCCCAACAATCAACTGACATTGTTTCAATGTATCCTACTTGATGGGTAACAGCTGAGTCACTAATCATCGATACATTGTGACCAATCCCCTGACATGCAGCATATTAACTCTATCGGTTCTACGGCTTCCATCAATTTAATTGTCTAATACATTTGAAACTTTTGTTACGACGTAGCAAGGACGTATCAATACAATTTTAAATTGCTTTAGTAAAATTACCGTATCCTGGCGCATAAACGTGTATGCACTTTTAAGTCACATTGGTATGTTTTGGGGGTGTTTTGCAATAATTTGATCTTCCAATATAAGTGCATTCACTTGTTTTCAAAAAACTAAGTGTACACTTGTCCTCTGGGTGACTCTGTCACTCAATCTGATATTTTTAACAAGACTGTAGTCAACTTATGGTCTTTGGAGATTTAGATGTGTGATAATTCGCGTACAAACTTGAAATTGTATAGGTATGTCCTAATCATTACATAGCCTACATAATCATGACGATAAATGACACAATAATATTTAAAGGCTTAATCAATCTAATAATGAGATTCCGCTAGCTTATTCCAAATGGAATAACCCTAATTTTTGAAGTAGGTGGATTTATTAAAAAAAAAAAATTATAATAAAAGTGCATGAATTTGCTTTCGAATACTATGCATCTTTAAATATAAGTGTTGTACGCTTATGCGCGGGTATACGGTATTCTCATATATATATAATGGCCCTAGAATTATCTCTGGTTAATTAGTAGAAATCAATTACCGGTACATTACCAAAAATTTAAATGCCTATTGGCCACCTTCTGGGTCAAGGTGCTTGTGCAAACTATGAAGTTGTGCAATCAATGCCAAGTTGATCTGCATAACCATGACATACATATATGTTCCGTTCTTGTAGTATAATAGATAGATATAATAGAGGTTGTGACATGTTTTGTTGACATTAATGCAAAACATTTAGACATGGAAGGATATTTGAAATAATATTTAGGTATATATCTTTGTCTTAAATCGCTTAAATTCTTACATACCAATAGAAAGTGATACTCACCGCAAGACACATCTCACACATGTGCTGATTGCATGGTTTTGGTCGATGCCATTCACCTGACACAACAGGGAGTCGGGTGATTTTTAGTGACAAATTTTACAAAAGCATATTTATGTTTCAGTATAACAATTTTAATAAAATAATTACCATAGCATGGCCTAGCTTTATATGATTTATATATCAGAACATCTGAAGTGGCAGATAAAGCAGCATTCCATTTGGTGAAATATAAATCCTGTACCCTCTGTTTACACAAATGTAAAAACCCCAATATAGTTCACAATGTTCTGGTTATCTCAAGCAAAATTTAAACCCACATTATATAATAATTTTACAATTATTATTTTAATACTTATTTGTAAAGGAAAAGTTCCCACTCTCCATGTATGAATTAATTAGTAGTACTACGTTTGACATGTAGAACTCTTTTACAAAATCAAAGATGTACACGCTCCACATCTAGAACATTGTGAAAATCCCACATTTTCGAGCCATATAATAATACTGGCTTAGTTTATCAAAAAGAGAACAGAGAATATTGGGGTCTGGAGCGAATAATTCATGAGTGTCATTAAATAATCTACATACCGCTTTTAACCCTCGATCGCCTCGGGTTTGATTGTGTCTGTCAAAATTTGCCAAGCTGCAGCTGAGTACCAGACCCAGATAAAATTAGAAATAGTGTAAAGTTTGTGACCAAAGAAAAAGATATCGTAACGGGGTGTAATAAGCCTACGTCTTTTTCTAAATTATATCATTGATGTTTTTGTAGTGTTCACGTGAAATTCCCATGTTAGACAGTAATCATAAAAACAACCAAGACAATCTTGTAAGTTTTCGAGTGAGATTGAAAGGAGAAGTACATTATCAGCGTACAATAATGATCCCAAATTAAAGCACCTTCCATTAGTTTTCCATGGAATCTCCCAAGCGCGAGAGCCGAATTTAAATCGTTTAAAAAAATAAATAAGAGAAGCGCTATACTGTCTAACCCATGCAATGGCGCCCTTTAGAAAATGTAGTCATGCATATACATACTTTTAAAGATGTTAAATATATTGCCACGTATCCCATTCTTTAGTAGGCCATAATTTGTACCAAACACAATCTCTGTTTATATAATTAAAGGTTTTGGAAAAATCAATGGAAGGGCAGAATATTTTCTTATCTCTATTAACTCTACCTTTACCGACATCCCCCTGATAAGACTACCCCCAGAAACCGACTTTTTTTCAAGGAGGACCCCCTGAAGTAGCTCCTGGGCAAAATGCAGGTTATAGCTATGCGCATGCGCACATCAAACAAATTAAAAATGCAAGAGAACATTGCATCTATGCCACTGACCATTCTAGCTGGCGA
Source organism: Flabesymbios commensalis (assembly GCA_964017125.1). Classification (NCBI taxonomy): domain Eukaryota; kingdom Metazoa; phylum Annelida; class Polychaeta; order Terebellida; family Flabelligeridae; genus Flabesymbios; species Flabesymbios commensalis. The sequence goes on along the minus strand of OZ024916.1, from coordinate 30,782,390 downwards.
TTTTCAACCATGCATACAATGAAATATCTCCATTGCAATTAATGCTTGTACACATGTGGATTTCGCATAAATGCGAAATTGATAAAGGAAGGTAGTTTTCGCATAAATGCGAAATTGTTAAAGGAAGAGTTAAAGGCTACACCAATGCCAGATTGTAATATATAAATATTATCAACGGTTGACATTCGTCGTCGTAAACCAGATTGTTTATCGTTGATAACGTGATAAGTGTCGGACCAATACTTTAATCGATTATTTATTATTCTAGTAAATATTTTTCCTAACGTACTCAGCAAAGTAATTCCACGATGATTTTGTACATTTTCCACTGGCCCTTTGTTGTGTATTGGGGCTATAATCCCCCTCCTGCCATAATCTAGGAAAATGTAAAGACATGAATACGGCATTAAACAGTGCAGATAATTTGGGGAGTAATTAATCACATCCATATAATTTATACAATTCATTGATAAAGTGATCACAACCAGCAGCTTTCCCGCGCTTGAGCTGTTTTGTTGCAAGTTTGACTTCAAAATGGGACATAATATTATTTAATTCATTATACTTAACACACCAGTCTCATACATACGCACATTAATATATTTAGGATTAGGCCTACGTATCTTTCAAAAATATTGATAAAAACCTGGTGGCGCAAGTTGCGTATATATCGCGTATTTATGTGTATTTCCCTGTGTGTATTTCGAACCAGCTGATACCATGCCTGCATACTATATCCCAGGAACATCCATTTTGAACTACAGCTGGGAGCTATGTAATTGGTAAAATATAAAGTTGATCCATTAATGGCAAGGTGGTCTGCATAACCATGACATTCATATTCCGTTCTTGAAGCATAATCCAATAATAGCCTAGATGACAGAAAATAAAACAAATTGAAGTCATTGTCCGAAAAGGAGCGGTTAACGGACATTTTGACTTGGAGCTGCAATATTTCTAACCCATTCATATTAAAATGTACAATATGAATATGCGCGACATATCTCTGTATGTTTGAAAATATGGTACTTTTAAAGTACATGTAATTTCTATTTTTCCAACGAGCTCAGAATTAAAAATGGTATCTACCCGATTTGTGTTCTAACTTATATCCGAGCTATTGACGGTATAAATTGCAGAGCCATCCCACCAGACATAAGACGTTGAATCAATGTTGGTTTAACGTTGGTCCAACGTCGTAGACGGTGGACCAAAGTTAAATCAACATTGATTCGACCTAATGTGGCTGCTGAGGGAGTCCTAATTCCAAAAATGTTGAGTGCATGCTATCAACGAGGACAAAATGTGGTTCGAAATAAAGGTTCTAGAGGTGGGCGTTAATTAATTGTGCACTCGATGTATGAATAATATCGGTATACACGCTGTTGAGTTATATCTGTCAGATATAATCAGCGACAGGTACCAATATTAATAATGATTCTGTGTATAAATATATGTGAGCCCAACATAATGGACCTACTAATATAGATCACTGCAACAAGTGTATAAATACAGGCCTGCCTGCTATTAAACCACCGTCGTGGGAATCTTAGTGTAGTAAAACAATATTGTTAGAGATCAAAATGTTGTCCCAATGTATTTTTAATTATGAAGGCTTGAAGGCTAGGTATCTATGGTACTTTGTGAAAACGCACACGTACTTTTCCATTTTCCCCGTTCCTGCTGGTCAGTTGGTTATTTTTCTAATCAGTGGCCTCATAATCACTGGGGTGAAACTGGATTAGCTAACGCCGGCGTTAGCCTATCCAAGATGGATGCACCGAAAGTGGGTAAGTCAGTTTTCTGCTCTTTGAGGTATTTCATCACAATTTTCGGGCTGGCCATTCACCCACCGTATTTATATGAATGTAAGGGATTTTTAGGGAGTATCGGGGTTTGTTAAAAACGTAAGAGTTTGGTAAATTTGACATCCGAAAAAACGCGGAAAGATTGACTGACGCATTTTATAAATAATACAAAGATTGACTAACGGGATTGATAAGATTGACTAACGTACCATAGGATTAGCTAACGCTTATAATATATCTCATTCCTGAATACATATAATAGGCATATACATGGTAATTTTTCCAAGAACTAACTAGGTATTATTCAGAATTAACTAGGTATTAACTAGGTATTAACTAGTACCTAGGTATTAACTAGGTATCAAATAGTAGACTATATAGACAGTAGACTATCTTGGTCCGTATTATTGGATTAAGTAGGCCTATCATTTATCCTGTATGCTATTGTTAGATACATAATTGACTTCTCTGTAGGGTATATTTTGTCTTAGGCCTACCATTTTAAATATTCCCCCCCAACCTCACATGGCATGACAGGCAACGACTGAAGAATTAATACAGACAATCAATGTACATATAGGCCTACAGGTAGATTTCTGTAGAGAACGGTAACATCTAGGCTACATATATGACATCAAACACGACATAGTGCCAATGTAACGTTAGCAATGTTAAATCTGTTGTAGACTGCTTTGATGCTATCTTCCCCAAATGTGTGTTAAGTTACATCCAGACATAGTAGACCAAGTTTTGTGCTTATGCGACACTCAAATCGGATTTGATTTAGAAAAAAAGTGGCCCAAAAAAGTGTCTATTTGCGGTTCTGAAACTAACATGTTGTTAAAAAATTTATTTTACTGCACCATGCATCCAATATTATATCAGTGGTTAGAAAATGTTCTTTAACAACAGAATAATTTTGGAAGTGCCATGGCATCTGTTACGTTAGCACTTGATGTTTATTCCAAACAGAAAAATCCCGTAGCCATTCTACAATGCAACAATCTAAAACCAGCCATTCAAGTAAATATTTCTAGCTGTGTGCATACACATTCTGGGCAAAGCTGCGACTTCTATTAGCCGTGTTGCTAACGTAACACTAGAAACATGTCAAAACTAGATGTGGCTGTTTTATGCACGAAAACATTAAAAGCAGCCCCGTTACATGACTCAAACTTGGAGAGATTGCCACAATAAAAAAATGTAAGTAAAAAAATTACCCCTGCCAGGTATTTTTTTCAAGATGTCCTCCATCAGCCATCTTGTTTTTAATGAATTATTCCAAAAAGTTAATCAGATTATTCGAAATGCCTAGAGAACCCATCTTCATCTATCCAGTTGTCTGGTACCGGCAGACTCCTGGATATCATGTATATGTGCTATGAGTTCAGAACCCCCTAACTCCCTGGCCAATTCAGGCAGCCCAAACAATCTGACCTGATTGTGACCTCCACACTACAGTCAGTAGACCGGTGACGTCATAATGAATATTCATGTTGCTCGCACCCCCTCCCGTTCGTACAACTGTAAGGCGCACCTGTTGTCAAGGTCAGACTAGTAGTCTGAAGGTCTGACCTGATAGGGCAAGGTGAGAGAACCACTGCATAGAATTTGAATGCGATCCAACCAATGGTTCATAAGATATCGCGCCCACAAGCTCTTCGGGTGGCTATTTTTTCAAAATGTCCTCCATCGGCCATCTTTTTTTTAATGGATTCTTTCCAAAAGTTAATCAGATCATCAGAAATACCCAGAGAACCACCACATCAAATTTGAATGCGATCCAACCAACGTTTCATAAGATATCGCGATCACAAGATTTTTGGGCGGCCATATTTTTTAAATATCCTCTGTCAGCCATCTTGCTTTAAATATTTTTTTTTCAAAGGTTAATCAGATCATCCGAAATGACCAGCGAACCACAACATCAAATTTGAATGCGATCCAACCAACGGTTCATATGATATCGCGCCCACAAGCTTTTTGGGCGGACATTTTTTCAAAATGTCTTCCGTCAGTTATCTTGTTTTTAATGAATTCTTCCCAAAAGTTAATCAGATCATCAGAAATACCTAGAGAACCACCTATAAAATTTGAATGGAATTAATTCAAAGGCTAGAAAGATATCGTGCCCACAATCTTTTTGGGTGGCTATCTTGGGAAATGGCCGCTTATGGCATGGTAACAAAACAATAAATGGGAAGAATTACCCAGGCACATAGGTCATGTTTGTAAAAAAAAAAAAAATCATCAGTTAACTTCTCAGTGAGAGCTAAATTCCTTATGCGCCCGCATCGGCGGTGGAGACGGAATAATGCTAAACACTATAAGCATCCCAATAGTATCGGGGATTCTTAATAACGTCATGTTACCCTGACTCAAATGCAATGAAAAACACTTGGCTTTAAAATATATACTAATCAGAAATATAATCTTCTGTCTTTTAATTTTCACAAGAAGCTGCTTCGTTAATTTTAATTATATTTATTTATTAGTATAATACGTTTTATCTTTGACATTCATCAGATGTGTCTTGACTTCTAGACTTCGTTAGATGTTGCTGTTAATTGCAAACCATCGAAATACAGTTATTTTAGCCATTATACAATACAATAATTTAAAACCAACAATACAAACACTTTTTTCCGAGTGGTGCAGAAGAATTCTAGCGAAGTGGCTTCTAGTAACACTGTTGCTAACGTGACATTAACAAAGTATCAACAGAAACGTCACGTTAGCATATTTTATATTCAACAAAAATGACACTTAACATTGGACAACCTCCTTGTTTGATCACAAATACAATCTACAGTCTTTTAATTCCAATATTGTTTATGGCTGCTTCATCGTTCACAGTTCTTTCAGCAGATTTTATACTAATTCTAATAAATCATTTATATTTTTTCACAAAAATCACTTTCTCGTTTTATTGATTTATTAAACTATCCCATTGACAAAATTATCTGAAAAATAACGTAGTACTGCTGAAATGAGTAAATTTGTATCATATTTACAAAAAAATATGGCTGAGAAGTCAATGTAGCACTTTATCGTTTTTGATGTCGTATATAATTTGTCTCCTTTGCAATCAATGATATGCTGTGCAATCACTCTATAATAGGCTACTATGCAGTTCTATATATAGCCTATGGCTAGGCTATGATCTAAGGTCTAACAGTAACTGTAACCAAGAATATTATGCTAGAGATACCTAGGGGTAGAAGGTAAAGGTACTGTTTAATACTGACAGTTAATGTTATTACAAATCAACATGTTCTAAATACCCACTGGGATTCGGCACAGAAATAATGAAGTCAAGCAAATAGTCTAGTATATGGTGCCAAGTAATTATTGTTACTGTATATTAACTTTAACTATTGTGCTGCTATTATTTAAATATAGGCATAATGTTAAAATAATATTTTAAAATTAGAAATTGTAAAATATAAAATAGGAAATGTTTTTTAAAGTAATATTTTGAGATATATATATAGGCGGCGCTAGTGATCAATTCGACTTTATTTTGGTAGGTGTTTGACATTGTGGAAGATATTGAAAAAAACTACACCCCTGTCAATTGTGTATTGCAGGTTTAGTTGAAGACACAACAGATATGACTAGCACTGAAGAAAATAGGTCTATGTCTGGCATGAATAATTTTCAACTCACCTTAAACTTACCTCCCGAAGCGAGTTTAATAATATGGTGACGTGGAGAACCATGTTTCAGTCATAGAACACATATTGCTGCCAGCCACTCGTTAACTAATCAGGTAACAACCACTCTCATATTATCATTTCTGTAGAACCCTAGTCAAAAACCTTTGAGGGGATGATGTACATGTTTCCCGGACATGATTTATATCACACACGTTGAATAAAGGTGACAAGTAGTAGGCCTAATAACAATAATAGTGAGGTATAAAATGTGTTCTTAATAACTAGGCCTACAACAGCTACTTACAGCGTCAGCGTTATCTGATCTTTTGATGCGTTATCTAATCTCACAAAGCGTTAGTCAATCTTTGAACAAAATACAATTCCCGTTAGTCAATCCCAGACATCGCGTTAGTCAATCTTTCCGCATTTTTTCGGATGTCAAATTTACCAAACTGTTACGTTTTTAACAAACCCCGATACTCCCTAAAAATCCCTTACATTCATATAAATACGATGGGTGAATGGCTAGCCCGAACATTGTGATAAAATACCTCAAAAGAGCAGAAAACTAACTAACCCACTTTCGGTGCATCCATCTTGGATAGGCTAACGGCGGCGTCAGCTAATCCAGTTTTGCCCCAGTGATAATGCTATGTATAACATTATGAGGCCACTGATTAGAGAATTAACAATGATGGAGTGGTGGTATTCACTATTTAGTAGTCAGGTAGCTTAGCAAAAAAAAACGATATTTAGCGGATAAAAGCACTAAATTTTGTATGACACTCCCGTAAGACCCATTAGTCAACATTAGCCTAGGAGCCCTTCTGATTTTTTAAAAGTTTTGACGTAAAACGTAATAGGTTAAGGGTTAAGATTAAATTGATCTAATTGTTGATATATTATAAGCAGATTCCTGATTTTGGTATCTACCATAGTGTATCTACACATATTGGTGTGGCCAGAAATCATTTTGGACATTGCATTGTGGGTAAAATCTAAGATGCCCTCCATTTCTGCAAGGTTCGGCTATACATTGACATCATTTTCGACAGAATGGACGCAAACGCTCAATATTGATGTCTACCATTTTTGTAAAAAACCAAAAAGATTCATACAGCTTTGAAACGGGCATGTGTGGGACGGTCAAGTGTAGGCCTACATTAGCCTATAGAGTACACTTTGACAGCATTAATATCAGCGACTGAACTGATTACAAGATACTACCCCAACGAGAAATTGGCCCAATGCTGTTTTAATGTTAGACCAACGTCTGCGACGTTGGTCGACATTAAACCAACATTTGGTGAGTGTGCCGTGTTGGCTGGGAGAGCTCTTACTGTCAATATGCCTGAGGTAAACTGTATCCAAACCCCCATGGTGACATAGCCTTTTGTGTCACAGCACAGAGCCCACATAAGAGAAATGGTGAATTATTTCCTCATGTATGTCGCTCAAGTATATAGAGTTTATATGATTTTGGAACTTGCTCTTAATGCAGCGATGGGTATGAAACACATGTAGTATTATTACCTTGGCTGATAACTGTGGATGTGAGGTGATATGTCATTGTGGAATGTCCAGGGGCCACTGTTGCATTCTGGGGACCACATTGTTCAGCGTATTTTGACAGTTGACTACACCTTTAATATTTTCAACAGAATGGAAGCAGACTCGTGATTTTGGTAACAACCATGTATGATTTATATAATTATATATACGCCCATGTGACTGGCAAACATAATATTAGACAGTCTATAGGCCCTATGCTAAGATGGTGGTCATTATGGCCGCCAGAGGGATTTGACAGGGCACAAATTATGTGTAACTTTTCATTAGGATTGAGAGCTACATACATTTAGGCGTCATTTGAGAGCCGTCACAGTGCCACGAACGAGCACAAATATGGATAGCTTTAACAGGCCATCAGATAGGGAATAATCCATATAAGATGTTGACGTTAGCAGGTTAGCTAGCACGTTGGGAACTATTGGCCTTATTTGGGTCTGACGTTAAGGCCTATACACAGTAGCCGCTGAACTTGAATTAGACCTTTTTTTATTTATTGGTTATACTTAATTATAATAAAATGTCAGGTTTTGTGGTTATTCGAGGTCATAGCTCCTTGTGAGAATTGTAGGCGGCTTTTAAGCTTTCCCTCGTAACTTCAATTATTATCACAAACACTATTTCATTATATCTTTCGTCACATAAAGGGGGAATTTTATCACGTTTTCGATGAGAAAAAATGTTAATTATATGCACATGGCCATTTTATCTGGAATCCACTGATATTTCAAAAGTTTGCAATGTAAAATCAAATATTGCAGTGTTTTGTTACTGGGCAGTTCGCTGCTAGATACCAAACTGGTGGTCATCATCAACAGAAATCATGGATATGGGGGAATTGTGGCAGCACCCAAAATTTGGTCGTCACAGTCGAGTGGCAGCTTATCTGTCACGAAATTCTTCAATTATCTAATAATTTCAGAGAGATTATGTATAATCAGTCAATAAATCAGTGTGAATAACCGAGGGTTCACCACAGGTCCTCAAGCTATATGTGGCTAAACTACTGAACCTATCTAACAGAAAAGGTAATCCTTGTGCGACACTAGCTATATCAAGCTCCACATGACCTCGTTACCAAACAGTTTGTAGACAAAGAAATGACAAAAATGCTTCTAAATGCTTATTGAATATTGGAATAAGCGTTTTCTAGAAATAGAAAAAGTTTTTTCTGCAACGAAACCAAAAATATGTCTAATAATGGGTACCTTGTTGTATAAAAAAAGTGCCCAACATGACATTGATAGTCCTGAGGAAATGTGGCAATAATTGTTTTTGACTTCATATAAAACGTTAGGTCATTTAATAACCTGGTGGATTTTAGACCTTCAAAAACGTAATTCATAATGTTTCTTCTGTAGATATTAGGCCTACAGTTTGTTCCAAAAACCGTCTGTATGCTGTATTCGACAGCTACAATTTGTACAATGCGTTATCCAAAAGAGGGAAGCCGTATACTTACCAAAAGATTCTCCTGTCACGGCCACGTGGTACTACCGAATTCAGCTTCCTACTGGCCAATATATTTTCCCCTTTATCATGTATAGCGTTCTTTATGATCACGCTACAATGTGTAGCATATCTAAAAAATATATCCTAACGATCAAAACCATACATCTATGTCCATTTCAGCAAAAGCTACATAGGCCTAGATTTTTTTTAGGTCATGACACCGAAGGAGCCATTATGGTTTTTAACATATTGATCATCTCTAAAATTATTTTCTGATCATGTCGGACGGTGTACCTGAGAACCCTGTGATAGACTGCAAAATCATCGCTTTGTCCTACTTCCGGCGAAGGTTCTGTACATTTCTTGTACGGCCATGTCTCTGTGATAGTTATTTCACTTGTCTTATGGCCGCCATCGCGGTTTTTACAACATCGACCATCTCTGAAGTTGTTTTAAATGACACCAACATGGTCACATGTCGGGCTACCAATCTGAAGCCCCTATAGTAAACACTAATATAATGTTACTTCCAGTTATAGATATTTCCTACTCTGGCATGATTAAAATTAAATGTTTGAAGTTCTCTCTGGCCACACAACTGAATCGGGGATACCTGGAGAACCAACGACATACACCTAAAAGTGACACTCGTTCTATTTCGTCTAAAATTATATGAATTAATTGTTTTGACCTTGCACAAATGGCGGCCATCTTGGATTTTACTTACACTGCAATGACTAAAGTACGTTCTGGCCACACCCGTATGTCATCCATACTTCAAAACCCTATGATTCACACCAAAATTTTGCTTGTGCTTCTATTCTGTCCAAAATGATATTAATCAATTGTTTTCCCTTGCACAACTGGCGGCCATCTTGGATTTTATTCACAATGCAATGTCTAAAGTACTTTTTTACTACATCACTATGTCAGGCATAGCTGAAGCCCGTCTGCTAGACACCGAAATCAAGAATTTGTGTCTATTCTGTCGAAAAGTATATCATTTTATTGTTTCATCTTGTACAAATGGCGGCCATTTTGGATTTTGTCACTTTTCGGTGTCTTTAGTAGAAAATAATTTTAGGCTCTTAGGCTTTGATCAGGATAGGCTACTCAGCCCCCAAAAAAATTTGGTACTTTTATCCGCCCAATATCGTTTAGGCCTATCCTAAAATTTGATGCTAAGCTACCTGACTATAGAGAGTGGACCAACATTGAACGGGCAATGGACGTCCCTTGATCACGGGGGTGTCGGGTACCCTGGTACAGTGCTTAAAATATATATAAAGCTGCCTGCTTGGAAAGTTCAAGATCGCGGGCTAGAACCCCACTCTGGCCTTCAAGTTTCTTTCCCGCTCACTCGTAAAAATTCAATATTGTGGTGGAGCCTACGTGACCGAGAGCCGTCGAGAGCGTGTTCGGCCCCAGACCACCAGGGCTCGAATTTTGAATCCTGTGTCTGGAGGGCAGGGTGAGTGTCATCTCATTTATCTCACCATCCCCAAGAGGTTCTCCTGGCCCAGTCAGTCAGTCAGTCAGTTAGTTAGTTGAGAGTAGTCTCTTCGTTTAATTCTAACCTGGGTAAGGTTTGTGCCTCAACCAGGGCGGACTATGTTATACTTTTGGAAGACGTGAATTGAACCTGACCTTGAATAAAACTGTGTATCACTTGTGAACTGTGTGTATTCTAGATAAAGAACAATAAAGAATGGAATTTATTTAGAACCTTTCACTTGGAATACCAAATACATGTACTAAACCTATGAAAGAATATAGGTACAAAGATCCCAGAGAAATTCCCATATTCGTTAGACATACATAAGTACAAAATATTGAAGTATATATATCAAACATTTGCTAGAAGAACCTGTTGCCGAAATTATTCGTAATATCCGAAGAATGAAAATCCTTTGTGGACAATTTATGACATAGCAGACAAGAAATACAGGACAATAGACAAACACTAGCCCTATATAGTAGGCCTACTTATAGGCTACATCACAAAACGCAGAATATCTATGACTTTAGTCGGCATTACAGAAGAAGATGGATTAAACAACTGAAACCCAGAAGAAAAGTTCAGATGACAGATATATATTTAAGTTTGTATAATTTCGAGTAATTTTGTTTTAAGGTAAACAACATTTCACGTGTCGGACAAAAAATTCCTATGGATTACAGATCATCAGAACAGGAACTCATGATTGTTTTTTTGAATAGGAACTAGGCCCATGCTACAATGGTGATGACATATAGATCGTGTTGAGCTATGCTACCAGCAAACGCTAGGCTTTGGCCCAATATCAGTCCAACATTGAGTCAACGCATCGTGTTTGCGGCGTTATAGCTGGACACAATAGAAATTATGGCTATATACTATTATATATAGTTATAATGCATTTTAGTGTGAATATTATTTCTCTGCGTGTCTCTAGAGTGTGCCAATGTTTTAGTTTTATCGCTGATTAGCGAGGTTTATTTTATAGATAGTAGGCCTAATTAGGCCACTATGCATTATAGGCGCGCAAAAAACATGTGTTCTTTTTCTGACCAGCGCGTGCATTAGATTGTTACCGCTTTCCGAAAAAAGTTAATTTCGGGTGATAAAAACATTTCTCCAGCTATGTTTTTTTTGCTTGTATTTTTCGTCGCCCTCATTACTTTTTTTTAAATAAGTCAAAAGTTTTATTTATTTTTTCGCCCTTATAGACCTTTCCAGAAATAGATTCAATGTTTTTTTTTTATAAATGTAATTTTTTCGCCCTCCCTTATTAGATTTTGGATTTTTTTATCTAAAACAGAGAAGTAAAACACAGTGGCCTTAGCTAAAAAATAATCCTACACTTGCGGGGATCGGTATAATGCATGTATTGAAAAAAATGATTCGATATCGATATATTGTAGGCTACTCGGTTGTTTGCTGTATCTTATTTTGCTAATATTCATTTAACTTTAAGGAAGATGTACGCCTATACCAAACTCACCCACTGCAGGATACCATGTGCGGATTAATTTGTCGTGACCACTCAGCCTCGTGTGTGGGGCGCTTAAATTCACTCAGCCCGCCTTGTGATTTTATAAACGAATATCTTGGACATTTTCAATATCTCACCTGGACTGGCACCATTTAGGCGATCAACGGAGATTGGACGCTTCCAGCTCAGACTCTGAACAAAATCGGCAGTCCCCGTAACGTGGTTTGAGATTGCTGTAACTGTTAGAAGTGGCAGCCATTTTTCTCAATTTCGACGAGGTTTCTTAAACTTCACTGAATTTATATCTCAAAATAGACAAAATAATTGTGTTCTAATTTTTTTATTGTAGGGAAAATCATGTTAAATAGTTGAATTTGAACCACTACTAGACTAAGTATGTCCAGGGCCAAGTGTCAGTCATTGCCAATGCAGTGCCAGTGGGGACACCTGGTGATTGAAAACTAATTAGATATATTTTTATGATATTTAATCCATTACCTAGCATTCTCATATCATAACTGTCAATTATTTAATACATGGACCAGATTGAAAAAAAATGAAACGACAGTAGGGTCTAGATTCTAGTAAATAGATAGTTTAGTCCTTTTTCAGCTTCGGAACAAAAAGATAAAAATGTCTCAAAAAATAGCCATTGTTGAGCATTATTTTATAAGACGACTTGGGTAATATTGTGAAAAACGAAAAATTGATAATCTCAATTTAAATTCACCAAACAAAATTTTTGTTCAGAGTTATAGTGGGGGACTATTGCTAACATACAACACAAAATGCATTTTGCAAATGCAATTTGTTTAGGAGGGCTAGATATTCTGTCACTACAGCTTAGACTAAATCCATGAATAAATTTACGAACACTAGAAATTAAAGCTGACACACAAGTCCAAAAAATACAGTATATTACAAAATAAGTATATGATAACTGCTGTAAATACACAAATAATTATGCTCATTAACAATGTCAATGAACATAAAATTTATACATAGTTTGTACCCTTTCACAAAAGTAACAAAATTGGTTAAGGCTAAAATGATATAGGGGCCTACTCATTTTGACTTGACATAAAACGTTCAAATAAAAAGACAAATTTTAAATCCATTAAAAAATTACAACAACGGAAAATAAAGTATGTCTAATTATTTCATATTTCTTACATTTTAAAAATGAATAACCCCCATCTTTATTCAAATTAGCCTAACATTGATTCATATGATTATAGTCTATAATAAATTTAATTAAATACAAACACTTTACATTTAATAATATGCTAAAGTAGTATAATAGTTTTATTTCACTAATAACATATCAAACTGACATACAAATCAAATATATTGATTATGTGTATTACATTTTAGTTATTATACCATAAATAATATGTCCTTTAACAGTGTCAACATAACTTATTAACACATTAACAGTAGTATTCTTCAAAATACAACTCACTCTGTAGATAGAGTATTATTGAGCCGGGTCTAGTCTAGACAATGATGATATAATCTGTTTCGTATAGTCTAGTCTACAATATAATATAGAAAATGGAAAAACATTTTGAAATACATGATGATCTAGTCTAAATGAAAAAATTTGTAGTAACTTCTGCAAGGAAAATTAAAAAAAGACAATATTATATAGGTAACTAAGAATCCTATTTAAAAGGTGTGATCTTCGTTTCACTTCCAGTGAGAGCCTTGATAACTTTAGTACTGTATTAATACAGTCACAGTGAGTATAATAAGGGAAATGTGGATAAATTTGAAAAAATATAGTTATAATGTAATTGAAAATCAATATATTTTGGAATTAGGAAAGTGAAACAAGGAGAAAGACAATATTATATAACTACGAATTATATCTGAAGGTGTGATCCCCTTTATTTCAGGAACAGTTGAGCTTCTCAAGTGACCTAAACTTAAAAAGTTTCAAATTTTAAAATTGTGTTATGTAGGCTTATATCATCGTAAATCTATATATTCTTTTTCCACCCTCCATTTGAAAGAGATATGTACCCGGTCATTGTGTATTTTGAAATGTTCATACAATTTATAACAACCATCCCTCATATATATTGGGTTTGATCAAGCCGCTGAGGGTCTAGATGAAGTGTCCGATGTTAATTTGAAGTTTTCTTTGAAAGGATCAACACTGAGGAAAACCCATTCCTTTTCGTCGCTGCACCAGCCACGACCACCACATGAATATTACCTGTGCATTTTGGCGACATGACAATTGGCCGAGGTTAGAAGTGTTGAGCCTTCGTTTTGTAAATGTGAGACCCGTTGAGAAAGCGCCATTAAGTGGTGTGTGACCTGTAGGATGGGTATGTGACCTGTAGTATGGGTATGTGACCTGTAGGATGAGTCTGTGACCAGTAGGACTGGTGTGTGAACTGTAATATAGGTGTGTGACCGATATGATGGGTGTGTAACCAGTAGGATGGGTGTGTAACCTGTAGGATGGGTGTGTGACCTGTAGGATGGGTGTGTGACCTGTAGGATGGGTGTGTGACCAGTAGGATATGTGTGTGATCTGTCGGATGGTCGTGTGACCATTAGGATTGGTGTGTGACTAGTAGGATGGGTGTGTGACCAGTATAATGGGTGTTGTGGCCAGTAGGATGGGTGTGTGATCTGTAGGATGGGTGTGTGACCTTTAAGATGGGTGTGTGACCTGTAGGATTGGTGTGTGACCAGTATGATGGGTATGTGACCAGTAGGATGAGTGTGTGACCTCTAAGATGAGTGTGTGACCTGTAGGATGGGCGTGTGACTTCACTGACTTGTAAAATGGGGTTGCGACCTGTAGGATGGGCGTGTGACCTGTAAGATGGGTCTGTGACCTGTAGGATGATTGTGCGACCTGTAGGATGGATGTGTGGTCAGTGGGGTGGGTGTGTGACCAGTAGGTGGGCATGTGGCCAGTAGGATGAGTGTGTGACCTGTATAATAGGTGTTGAATCTGTAGGATGGGTGTATATTCTAGGATGGGTGTGTGACTGACCTGTAGGGTTGATGTGTGACCAGTACAATGAGTGTGTGACCAGTAGGATGGGTGTGTGACCTGTAGGATGGGTGTGTGACCTGCAGGGTGGGCGTGTGACCTGTAAGATGGGGTTGCGACCTGTAGGATGAGCGTGTGACCAGTAGGATGGGTTTGTGATCAGTAGCCTAAGATGGATGTGTGGCCTGTAGGATGGATGTGAGACCCGTAAGATGGGGTTGCGACCTGTAGGATGAGCGTGTGACCAGTAGGATGGGTTTGTGATCAGTAGCCTAAGATGGATGTGTGGCCTGTAGGATAAATGTGAGACCCGTAAGATGGTTTTGCGACCTGTAGGATGGGCGTGTGACCATTAGGAGGGGTTTGTGACCGGTAATATGGGCGTGTGACCTGTAGGATGGGCGTGTAACCTGTATGATTGGTGTGTGACCTGTAGGATGGGCGTGTGATCTGTAGGATTGGTGTTTGACCTGTAGGATTGACGTGTAACCTGTAGAATAGCTTTGTGACCTATATGATGGGCGTGTGACCTGTAGAATGGCTTTGTAACCTGTAGGATGGGCGTGTGACATGTACGATGGCTCTGTGACCTGTCTGTAGGATGGGTGTGTGACCAGTAAGATAGCTCTGTGTCCTGCAGGATGGGCACATGTAGAACTGCTACACAATTTTTCTGGAGCAAATGATTCCCTTCTGTATATGACTCCAGTGCCTGTAAATAGGGTATGACCTACAATATCACTCTGACTTACATGATAACCTTGGAAATAAAGTAGGATCTATAATTAGCCATATCACTTAAATGATGAGTCTCTGACAATGAAAATAGTACTTGGCTTATAATATCGCCCTCTATGTCCAACATGATGACCTTGGAAATAGTGTATGACCAATAGCATGGCTCCGTGATCTTTACCTTGACGACACAGCTTCAAATTTCTGAATTTTTCAAATAAATTGTTTTATAAAAATTGAACAATTGCTTATTATTTTGTAAATGAGTGTTTGATATAGTGTAAAAGTTGTATTTTCAATAGCCACAGACAACAGGATATTATACTAGTTTTGTTGTTTTATCAATAATTGCTGTGTAATGTTTTGATGTTGATGCTCATTGTATATGCTGCAAAACTTTAAAATAACTTACATGCTCCATCCATGTAAGTTATTTATTTTAATAATAAGGCATTAATTTTAATTTGTCATTATTTTTATTTTTGTGTGTGAGTTGATCCCTTTGGCAGCAAATAGTTTTAAATTAATAGAAGCTTGAATAAAAAATTGACCGCCCAAAATTGACCGCTCTAATATAAATTATGGCTATATGCTATAGTCATAATGCATTTTAGAGTGAATATGGGCTAAGTTTTCAATCTAATTTTATCAGTGATGTCGCTTGCTGTTTCTCTGTATGTTTCTGAAGTTATACCGCGGATTAGCATGTATTGACAAATTTGGTTTGATATGATATATTGTACTCGGTTGTTTGTTGTGTCTTAAATTTGCTAATATTCATTTGACCTTAACTTTAAGGAAGATGTGTAGCCTACCAAACCCAGAATATCAGTGCGGATTAATTTGTCGTGACCGCTCAGGCTCGTGTGTGGGGCGCTTTTCACTCTGTCTGTGTGGATTCGTTCACAGTCTATTGAAAATTTTATTATCCCACCAGCATCCCCTTTCAGCGCTTTTCGATATGTATGTATGTGTTTATTAACCTCCACTTTGGAGAGCGTGCATGCAAAAATACAGGTACAAAGGTTTAAAGTTTAACATTCAACACACTCAGAATGAGGAATTTAAGAAATAACATCAGGTATTATACAATACAAGTCATATTTACAGTGAACTTTAATACATACTATTGAGAATAATACCAGGTCTCCTATTGAATAATTATTTTTATAAGATGAGAAAAACAAACGTTTACGTATTATTATATATAGTCACTGCTAATTGCCTGAATTCATGATTCATATAAAAAATAAAATTTACAATCTCATCATATATATCTCTCCATTCACTCACATATTCACAGTTCAATCCACTCAGAATAAAAACTAACTTTTCACTTGTATTCATACATTCGATTGTCGATATCAAAGCTGCAGGCATAGATTCGATGACACGTGTCCAGCGCTTGACACGCTCATTGACAAGTGCTGGACATTCAAACAATACGTGCACATGACATAGTCGACTGTACATTGAACACAACTTACTGGATTTAGTATAAATATATATAGATATGAATGTTATGTATATTAGGCGTTTTTTGCCCGCCACCGCTCTTTGTTACTGGTGGTTGAGCTGTATAAATACAATTTTACTTTGAAGACATTTGTAAATGAAAGCAAGAGTGGCACGTATTTATAAAGGCAATGGCGGGGTAAATGAACCTAGCAATTATAGACCAATTTCTGTTGTTTGTCATATATCTAAATTTTTTGAGAAATGAGTCAACCACCAATTGTTACAGCATTTTGAGAATCACTTCTTATTACGTAATGACCAATCAGCCTTTAGAAAGGGTCACTCCATTGGAGCGGCTCTTGAATAAATTGGTGGACGAGTTACTTAAGAATAATAACCCTTTAAACGCGGCCCCCTGTCGCGGCCCCTGAGATACTCGGTTGCAGAGTGTGTTTTTTAGTATTTTATCTGTAAAATCAATGTGGCCCGATAATCATGCGAGTAGCCTTGTTTGGGCTGATAACAGTTTTTTTTCTTTTGATTTTGCATAGATAACACCCCCATAATAATATTTGGGCCGATAATCATGGGGGTAGCCTTGTTTAAGCTGATAAACGTTTGTTTCTCTTTTGATTTTGCATGGATAACACCCCATAATAATATCTGGGCCGATGTAGGGCTGTCATTCTTAAAGGATTCTTTTCGAACGAAAAATTCAAAATGGCCGCCATAAAATCAATAAAATTATCATAGCTTTCTCAATAATTGCGATAGGGACTTGATTTTTTCACCAAACCATATATTTTTGTTATCAAAGTATACACTAAACAAACCATACCTTCCTTTGGCATCATTATCATGCCTAAAATGCTATAATATTACTTAGATGACAGATATACCAGCAGTGCGGATTGCATGGTTGCACACCTAATCATGACGCATTACCTAATCATTACGCATTTAGTACACATCACCCATAAACTGATAATTGAGCCTTGAGGAATGGGGGTGTAATAAGGGCAAACATGGGGGCATTACCCCTCTCAATATCAGCACTGCCCCAGATTTCCTAAAAATGTGTGCTGAAATGATACCCGACCAAGTATTTGTCACCATCAGTTCTTTCTAATGGATGACTGCACCAATAAACAGCTAGAAATTGATAAAAAGTGGGTAATATCAATATTTTTGCGAGTTTGACCTTGAAATGACCTTGA